>CM037863.1:17443014-17973014 GCA_021292105.1 Anadara kagoshimensis | reverse complement strand
ATGACCTTTGGAATGTCCTCGGAACATAATGATACGTTGGAACTCATGAAACCTTTAGACACTAGTGGTATGTAGTTTGATACTTATCATAAAAAACTGTCTCGATGGGGTTTGCTGATGCATCACGTGATCAATACCCCTAAACAATGTACGGGACTAGAAAACGTTTGCTTTGTGAATTCTCGGAATACTAGTAGCATCGTATTTACGGGACAGCGTGAACTTACATGATTACATATCCAATTGAAATAATTGCATTACGTGGTACATTTTAGAACCCCATATTAGTGGCACTTCTCAAACGACCAAAATCGTGCAGATGTGAAGTGTCAAATGAGTTTACAGACACCTATCTCTATAATTTATTTAATACTCTGAATTTTAGAAAGATTTAAATATACTATCAAGAATGGAAATACGTTGGTTTTTTCTTCAGGCTGGTATGATGACTTCAGACGACCAGGAATACCAAGTTTCGTGAGCAACGAAGCATTTCTTAAATTAATTAATCAATTTATCTATTTATTTATTTATTTGTTTATTTGAAAAGGAAGTGGACAAATAGAATATTCTGAGTTTGAATCTTTCGTACTACGCACGCCGGGTCTCCGGAACATTATATTGTCGGCAGTTCCAGACGAAGGTGACATGGAGATGATAGAGGCATTCCGCGAATTAGACAAAAATGGCGACGGCTTCATTGACAGAGACGAACTTCGACAACTATTTCTAAAATTTGGTAAGGAGTTTACTAAATGGAAGTGCTCATAAAACACTAGAAGGGGGTTTTATCGGAATAATTGCGAAATTCCGGAATAGTTAGACACTTTCCGTAATCTTTGCAAAAATCCGGAATGTTTAGATCAAATCCAGAATTTTTATACAAAATCCGAAATAATTAGACAAAATCTGGAATATTTGGTCAAAATCCAATAATTAGAATATTTTTACGGTAAATTTTACGGATTCTAAAAATTCCGGTAAGTGTCTGATTATTCCGGTAACTTGTCTGATTATTCCGGTAAAAGACTAATTATTACGGTAAAAATCTAATTATTCCGGCAAATGTCCTATTATTACGGTAAAAAAAAAAATTAAAAATCATTATTTTTCAGAAAATTTTCCGTAATAATTGGACATTTGCCGGAATAATTGGACTATTACCGTAGTAATCAGTCTTTTTCCGGAATAATCAGACACTTACCATAATTTTTAGATTACGGAAAACTTACCGTAATAAAATAGTCCAATTATTTCGGATCTTGCCTGATTATTCCGGATTTTGCCTGATTATTCCGGATGTTACCGTTTTATTCCGGATTTTACCTGATTATTCCGGATGTATTTGGTTTATTCCGGATTTGGTCTGATTATTCCGGATTTTCGCAATTATTCCGGTAAAACCCCCTTCTAGTGAAATGTCAAGGCATGTGTAATAATTATTTTGCGCGCGATTGTAGCGCAAAATGGGATAGCTTCGAACGTACCATAACCACACGACTTGACATGCTTTTTGGATTGTGATTTGGACATGATCTGGTATGTTTATTTTTCAATATAAGTATGATATTGCCCGTCAGTGTCAGTGTCAAATGTTAAAGGGTTTTTATGAAATGGATTTGTAGATCCACTATTTCCTTTGATCGAGAGAATTGAAGTCAGCGTTTGTCCTATCTTGTATTTTTCGGTTGTTTCTGCCATAGGTTTGTCATAACAATAGTTTTAATAAGTATGATATCGATGACTTCGTCCAAAATTATCCTGGATATATTTGACCCCCTATAATTCCACGTTCCATTCATTCTGAAACTTGATTTCACGTGTGGTGAATGCAATTAGCTAGACAGAACGTTATTACCCTTTCGGAGCACCCTGTCTCACTTCAATCGTGGAAGTTCACATGTTTAACATTATGTTAATTCATTTGTCAGTTTTCAAAGATTTTACTTTGTTTTGGGGAATTTTGATTTGAACAAGGACCGGTATGTTTGTGTTTTGCTCCCATTTTGATATTGGTACAGATACTAAAGTATAATAATGCATGATGGTAACATTTTCAGGTGATAAAATGGATGATGATACTATAATTGATGAGATGATACGTAATGCTGATAAAGATGGCGACGGTAAAATTAATTATTCTGGTAAGTAATAAAAAACAACATACTTATCCATGTCCGAATCACAATCCAGAAGCAAAGTAAAAATTTTGGAACTGATAAGTAACTTATTGTACTGAACACAGAAATGACTGTTCACTAGAATACAAATGGGGAAATACTACTATCGTCGTTTACCAGTTTTTGTTTGAGTTTGGTACATGAATGCCAATCATGATGTATCCTATGTAACATGTGTTCTTCTGATTTTAAACTATATGTAACCATTTTAAAGACACATGTATTTCATATAAATAGAGTACACGATGTCCATTTTGAACATTGCATTTCTGTTGATATATGAAACACCATCATATCCATTAAACATTTTGACACTGTAATGTTTATTTCATACAAAACGCATGATTTCCATTTTGTAACATTTTAAAGTTTTTTTATTTTATGAAAAACATTTATTCTCTCCATTTTGATCATCATAATGTTACGTATTTCATGTTAAACTATGTGTGTTTTTTTTTTTTTTTTTTTTTTTTTTTTTTTTTTTTTTAACATTGTAATTATGTTTATTTCATGCCATTTTAAACATTTTAACTCTTTTTAATTTCATATAAAGTAAACGGTTACACATTAATTTTGGACATTGTAATTTTGTTTTTAAAAAGCACATTATGGTGACCATTTTGAAAATTGTTATAGTTCATTCTCAGTTGTTTTTTTTTTTTACATAAAAATGCATCGTGGATGTATCTAGTTAGACAGTAGGCACTTACACTTTCGGATCCGGAGCACCTGCTCTCGTTTTTCTGATGGAAATTGACGTGTTTAACTTAATTTGACAGTTTTTGTTTTGCTTTTGTTGCGAATTGAACAGAATCCGGTGTGTTTGTGCTTTATCTGTTTATTTAATTAAAAACCAATTCAATTCAATTTATTCAATAATTCACTCAGCCACTCAAAGAGTGGAACATGAGGGCATACAATATAATACATAATTTACAGTACCGGCTAACTGATATTAAATTACAATATCATTATAATATAATATAGTATAAAATATGAATGCATATTAAAGTAACTATGCACATGGTATTCATTGTAAACATTGGAATTTTTCCCAAGGTCCAGTTGTTCAAAATTCCGTTAGCTTAAACAAACGTAAATGAAAATTAAAAATGTTGTAAGGTATTTGATATGAAAATACAGATTTGACTTTTTTCTGTTTCTATTTAATAATAACACTTGTATACCTCAACTTTTGAACAGATGTTTCAGGAATATTTCCTGATTATATTAGACCAGCATTCATTTTACAGCACTATCCAAAGGACCAAAATATATTTAACCAAATTTAGCTAAGGAAATACTTTGCACGAGGTAGTATAAAATTCAAATTACAAATTTTGGCTTTCCAACTGTTTAAGCTACATATGTAACAGAACCTTGAACAACCAGTCTTGATAGTTAGCCATTGATTGCAATGATATTTACTCTATTCATTTATTTCAGAATATGTGAATTACATGATTGGAGGTTCGTCATAGCAACATAAAGTGTGTGCCTAGCATTTGACTGGAATAGTTATTCAGATCAAGATGTCCATGTCGTTTTTTTATATATTTATTTATTTATTTATTTATTTATTTATTTATTTATTTATTTATTTATTTATTTATTTATTCTTCGTCGTTTACTCATTGTGACCAATTATTGAAAATACATATACATGTAAATCATTAAAGTATAATTATTTTTTGTTTTGTGCTCTCATATTTCATTATTTGTTCATCTTTAATGTTTAGAGACAGTTGTTTTCATAAATAATTTTTATACCTTTTAAATTTTCGAAACCTAACAATCATATTCTGTTTTAGAAACAAAAAGCGCATCTAGAAATATTTTTAGTTTTATCTTTACTTTTTCCGTTATTCTTCTACATAGAGAAAATTTTACATTTTTCACTAAAATTAAGCTGTAGTATGCTCCTAAAGTTACCCTATATGGATATATTAAAAGGTTCAACCAAGGTCAACAATTACAAATCATTTATATATCACAATTATTATTGGCATCAGTTTTGACAAAATCATGGAGAAGAAATATTTCAGATGAGTGAAGTATTTAGTTTTGAAGTGTTTTTTATTTGTAAAAAAAGCATTAGGATCAACTGATTAAGTCTATGACACAGGCGTGATTCAGGCGTGATTATCAATGGTTTAGAACATGGGGTCCATAACGGGTGTTTTAGTTCTTAGGCTAATCGCGATATTTGTAAATTTGCTGATTTTTTCTCTATATACAGAAATTAATGTAATGATTTCAATTTTTCGTGTATTTTTTCCTCTTAGTATTTTTGTTTTTAAACACATATATTGTGGTTATTTTATGAGACACCAAATGATAATACAGCAATTTCAATTAAGGTCTGTCTCTAAGTATAAAAGACGCACAATAGTATTACTGAAGTAATGGCGTTTAAAGCCTTCTTATGGTGAAGGAAACCGGATTTTTCGTAGGATCCAATGGCCTTCGAGACGGAAACTGACAATCTTTATCACGCTAGGATTTGTGAATACCGAGTGGGATTCGAACCTATGAGATTCTTTCACTTATAACGAGGCGGTCAGTTGTAGGATGGTGGAGGAAACCGGAGTATCTCGAGAAACGACTGTCTTTATGCAGGAAACTGACACACTTTATCACACTAGGACTTGTGAATAACGAGTTGGAGTAGTATATATGCAATTTTTTTCACTTGTATCGATGCTGTCACTTTTGGGACGGTGGAGGTAACCGGAATGACAAGCATAGGCAATGAAACCGACAAACTTTTTTTCAGAAGGATTTCCATGAGAGTGGGATTAGAGCTTATGTTATTGACGGTACTTTTGACCTTAGCGAACAGGAAAAAGATTGAAGAGATTCGAACCTAGGTGGTTGGAAGTTCTTTGAACCGTTAACGAACAGAAACGGAATAATTTCGCCGAAAGTGTGGACTTAGGTGATTGAAGAAATACTTTTAACCGTTAACGAACAGGAACGGAATATATGAGAAGTGATCTTCACAAGAGGCAATGCAACAAAGACTATGTACAACACATGCAATAAGTAATTCAGAAAGAAAGGTCTAAAGTGTTAAGTTGAACAAGAACCCTACCCGATATATAGTAAATCAATTAGCTTACCGTCTCCGGTTAGATGGCCGAAAATTTCAATGTCAATAAATTTAGTCGGCCACTATGAAATCTCCAATATACTTATAGCAGAAACTTTTCGTATTGCTTTTTGGATATCTCTTATTAGAATTTAATAAAGTTAAACCATAGGCAAGGCCGAAAACAAAATAAACTAAACTCGGTAACTGGAAGCTTATTGTTTAAATCAAGTGTATGTGTGTGTGTGTGTGATTTCTTGGATGGTTCAGAAACAGCAAGAACTCTGAAAGAAATCAGAATGTCTTTGAACAAGCGAACTATTAACGATTCGAGTCTAGTGGGTGTGGGTGAACAGTGGTCCAACACCTGACTTGAGACCGCTCGGTGGCAATCGATGCCGATAAAGATTGATTGAACGGATATTTACGTCACAGTGAAATATATTTCATTTATATCTAGACGTCACCAGCTATAGGTATAGTGGGAGATTTATTTTACTTTTGCAATTCGATCAGGACAATGTACAGGTACAGTGTACCACGCCTGTCGTAACACAGGGACATTGGTTTTAAGCTTAGGGTCTCTTCTGAAGAATCCTATGACTTTCATTTCTAAATGCCGAGTGATTGTTCTTTCACTCGGACCTAATTTTATGTCTTAGTCAGACCCTACCGGGATTTGAACCCACGACCTCTCACATACAGAGCGAACAGTCTACCAACTGAGCTACCGTATTGGTACGAAAAGCCGATAAAGATCTCTCCATACATGCTTCCGTCTATAACAATCCGATCTGTAGCTGTGTCGACTGTATTGCTAGTGGAACCAAATTTAATATTAGAGTATTCTTTGTGACGGAAAATCCATATTTTGCTGAGGAAAATCGTCAAACCTAAATACTGAAATGCAAACAGTCAAAATCATGCCCGTACACACGAACTTAGAAATGTGTTGAAGTGTTGAACTACAGAGCAGACCTGTCGAAAGTTAAACTATCGGCAGCTCTCATTTCGGTCCATCATTAGTTATATCTATGCAGGTTTTGTTTGTTTTTCTTCTTTTTCTTTTCTCTAAGTAGCCTTTCGGTCAATTAGAATCCGTATCGCGGCACCAGAGCATCAACTCCTTTCCGTTACCTAACTTTACTATTGACTGTCACAATGTTGAAGTGACCTTCAAATAGATTTTCAAAAATTCCAATCATCTTGCTCCTCTAAATTTGATCCTTAGATTATCTTTAAATACTGCTCACCTTCCGACTGCAAAAATATTGTATAATGATTAGGCGGAATAACTCTTCCAGGTAAATTTCACAAACCTCGTTACCAAGAGCTATCGATAACTGACCACTGGGTAACTGACAACGTTACATGGTCATTATGAGATTAAAATGGACTGATGACGGTAAAAATGATTCTAAGAGATATTCCAAGCAAAACAGTATATTAATTTGTGTACATGAAGAGGAAAATATACAAGTCGAGAGAAAGAAAAAGTAGATGGTTATTTAGAAGTAGAAGATACATGTATACTGTTTGTTAGGCAAAAAACAATGGGATATATATTAAACGTTTATCCTTTTAATTTACACAAAAACAGTAACTTGATCCAGTCACGAATCAAATTGCATAAAAATACTATATGTTTGCGCAATACAAATATAAGTAAAAATGCTGATACACATTTTAATAAGTGTGATTATTCATGATACACTGCACCCATCCATCCCAATGCTAATGTTTAACTATCTTATCAAATTCACTAAACAAATATTTAATTGGTAAATGCAAAATAAATAAATAAATAAATAAATAAATAAATAAATAATAAATAAATAAAATTTTGAATAATATTTTGGCCCATTATTAGATAAAAAGAATGTATTATTTATATCAATAGAGTACATTTTTGCATCAGAAAATTTCTCATATTGCAATAAAAAACAAATAATATGTATAAAATCACTTTTACAAAGTTCACATAATCCATGATGTCTTGGTTTTCTGGTATAATCTTCCCACGGCAAACTTCAATAGGTAGTTTCTGATTACTATAAATTCACAATAAATTAATATTGCTAAAAGTGGGATCTCACATACCAGTAATTAAAAGATTATCAATAAACATCCTGTTTATTAGTAGACCTTTATCACCTGTAATCAAAAGAACTTACCGTCCAATTTGCAAAAAATGATTGACACGTGTGTGTATAAATCATTAGATATAAAGTCTCTATGATACCCGGTAAATGTTATTTCTGTAATTTTGAAAAGATAAATCCAACAAATTAATAAGATTAATTTGGATGGATATACTACTGATGGACCGACTTACTGGCCTAATGAAATTAATTTTGAAATTTTAAAATTATTAAAATATATACTTTTTTCTTATTTGACTAAATTAACAATTTATAATTATTTTTATTGTCTTAAGAGATTATTTCACTTTCATTCTCCTCACTTTTCTGGTTATATTTATTTGAAAAAAAATCTAGAACATTTATGAAGCTGACTGACAAATCTGTCTTTAATTTTTAATTTTTTAAAACTTTTAATAGTATATTCAAAGGTTGAGAAGTATATTACCTTTTGTTTGGGTATAATTATTATTATTATTATAATTTTTTTACCGTTTTTTACTTACGGGGTAGTCGGTGTAACTTGTACCGGAATATTGGCTGATTGGTGGGGAAAATAAAACTTTTATATTTGGTGCGATGTCGGCCATATTGGATATTTCTTCACCAGATATTCACAAATTCCCCTATTTTTAAATAAAATTGGAAGTAATTTGCCGTCAAAACCAACATTTGATTTTTATGTTTTTACCTTTATCAAAGTGTGCTCTAACACTTTAGATGTGGTCATTTTTGAAAAAAAATCAAATTAGCGTGAAAAAACAGCCTATAACTAAAGGTCTTTCGCCACATTTTTCAAAAATTAAACAAGAATAATAAGAGATAGTGCCGAAATAACTGCTATATTTTTAACTTAAAATGGAAGTAATTTCCCGACGTCCTAAAATTTTACAAAAAATACCGAAATAACCGGAATTTAATGAGGAACTCAAATAGATGTGGTCATTTTTTGTATCGTTTTTGGTTTCTTTTTAACGAAACAAAAACTGTACACCTGTTCTATATTTCTATGTGTCGATCGTAAGACACTGAGCTGTAGATCGTTGCACAGGTGAAGTACGACAATGTACATAATAGTTGCCTATGCGGCTTCAGTCGGAGCACCCAGTCTCACATTCATGATGGAAGTTCACTTTAACTAAATTTGCCAAACGCAATGATGTTCCAAAATACTTCCAAAGCGGTTCACGTCTAGGACAAATTTACCACTCCAGAAAAAGAATGGAATGTAGCACCCTCAATGCACACGTACCTAGTTTAACAAAAATATTATTGATAACCCTTATTGTAGATGCTGTCATATTGAATCCCCCGAACATTTCTTCTTACAATGTCCACTTTATCACTGAGACAATTACGTCAACAAACCATTTTCTTTAGATAACAATATAATACTTAATGCAATATTTAATTCAGTCTTCAATTTGCTTTACTGATCTTGTAACTTTATGTATTTTAAGCAAAGACTGTGGAGACGATCGAGTTGATATAAGACCTTGGTCTTGTTCTCGAATCCTTTTCTTCATATATATATATGTATGTTATTATACCATTTTATTGTTTTTGTGAATAAACATTAAAATACTAAATTTGTCAGTTTTCAAGTTTTCACTTTGCTTTGAGAATGTAATTTCGACAACAATAGGTAAGTTTGATTTTATCCCTTTATCAACTTTCCTCCGATCTTAAAGTTGTCAGTGATAAATTTCCTTATCCAATCCTCAAATGATCCTATTTATTTATTTATTTATTTATTTATTTAATTATTTATTTAAGACCTTGGGCGTTAGAAATTACAGAAGTATATCAGTTGTTTTAATCAAAGTTAGGCAATCTCGGTGTCCCTATGCTTATTTACTCGAAAGAAACTCACAATACGGAACAAGAAGAAAGAAAACGACTGTATTTTTCGTGTTATGAACCTAATCATTTCTACTTCCGGTTGGTGACAGATTTCTTTCCCGTTTTGTTAAATGGCAGAGATCACTGGTTTTGTGACAATTTTGTGTTTTTGAAAGGTTTGCTGTTAATTTTATATACCTATGTAAATATTGAAATACTTTAGGGATCAGTTTAATATTCCCCAAATTGAAATCCGACTGACGGAAAGCGTTGGACCGTGACATGTCAACAGATGATGTCATTCATTTGTCAAAATTTTCTCCAGTTTCTCACACAGACATAATTTATTATAGTTCATTTTGAAAGTAATTCATAATATTCATTTTGTTCAAATAAAAACCTCGACCATTACCTTGGCATCAACTTTTGTATAATATTTGTCATTGTTAGATGGCATGACTTAAAAAAAAACTTTGTTCCTGCAACTACTGTAACTTCAGCATTCATGTGTTACTGTAGGAACCACTGTGGCTTTGACAGTGAAATTCTCTTTATATCCATAGAAAATCAAATAAAATTGAATAAAGTTTGATATTTTTCACTTACTTGTACCTAGCCGTAACAGGAAATCTGTATGCACATTTGCGATTAGCCCAAAATATATCTGCATAGGGAAAAACGTTAGTGCTATGGGGATTTAACATGTTGAAAGACCATGCAAATGACGGCTTCTGTTGCGCATATGACGTAAAACGTCAACGTATTTTCTATGAATATAAAGAGAATTTCACTGTCACAGCCACAGTGGTTTCTACAGTAATTTCTAATGCACAGCATGACAGATCTGGGTCTATTGCATAGTAAACCTGTAACAGAAAAATAACATGCCTGACAGTGTGACCGTTAAGAAAAAGCAGCAGACCACAATGGCAGAAATATTTATTCTGAAAGGACCAATGCAGTTTATTTAATATTTTGCTTTCAAAAATAGCAGATGAATTATGTCAAACCTTTCAAGTCCCTAATCTATTTTTCTAATTTTTTAAAAGAAAATGCCGAATTCATTTGAAATAATAAGTTTTGAGATCTGTCGAAATTCCATTGGCTATTGTTGATTTGGAGTAAAAAGGACTTTTTGTAGTTTTGATTGGTTTAAGAATTATATGTACTCAAATTATCTATGGTGAAAGCTTTGCATTCTACTATTAACACTGAAAAATTACCCCTTTGTCAATGTCAGGAATCAAACCCTGATCGCCCATTCATACAACAAGTGTTCTACCGTTTAGCCCAAAGTTGAGACAGTGGTTAGTTTTGCCTGCAAATAGTCCTACTATAGTATAGCATATAGCTATAGCACTACAAAGCTTTTGCTGACCATTATGGTACATGTAGCTCAGTGAGCCTGACCAAGACTTGAAAAAAGGTAGTGACTGTTTTTTTGGCAAGCACTCAGCATTTAGAAATGAAAGTAATGGTGTCCTTCGGAAGAGATATTAAAAATAAATTCCTGTGTCATTACAGGTTTGGCATGTTAAAGAACCCTCCCTACACATTGCCCTGAGCACAAGTGCAAAGGTCAAATTTCTGTTAACTCACCTGGTGACGTATAGATATAAATGATATATCTTTACTGGGACTTAAAATCCCATTTAATCAATCAATCAAAAAAGTTTTTGCCAGTTAACACTAGGCTTCACTGAAGTTGACCCAACCCAACACTAGCTTCTTTACTGATACTCCTTAGTCAGATAGATAGACTTGCTTAAAGATGTCTGCCTTTAAGTCATTCTTGGATTCAAACCCACAACTTGAAATGAAGTGCTAATGGTACCTTAACTGATATGCCACTGATCTTCACATAATATTCACAACTTGACAAATTGCTTTTCAATTTTTTTCCAGGTTTATTTGTGATCAACATGGAAAGTGTGTTATTATGTCAGAAAGATACCTTGTAATTTATAAGAAGAAGAATTAAAAACTGTCAAAATGATTGACAGTCGGACATTTAAGGTGCATAGTCAACCACATGGTGCATTCAAAGTGATGCACGATCTCCGACTTCGTAACCTTTTGTGTGATGTCACGTTAACAGTGGATGGGAAAGATTTCGAAGCTCACAAGATCGTTCTCTGTGGTTGCAGTCCTTATTTACGAGCTATGTTCACAATTGGCATGTTGGAATCTGATCAAGCCAAAGTTGAAATTCAAGGTTTAGAGGCCTGGGCGATGGAGCGCTTGATTGACTTTATGTATACAAGTACGATAGAAATAAGTGTGGATAACGTACAAGGACTTCTACAGGGTGCTAGTCTTCTTGGTCTACAACAGTTACGTAAAATTTGTGCCACATTTCTACAGTCACAACTCACAGCTTCCAATTGTTTAGGTAGGTAGAGTATATATATTAATTTACATACCAGTGTTTGAAATTAGCTATGGATTATGTACCTAGCTAATGTTGATTCAAAAACATGCACCAAATGACAGGCTTTCATGGTATGTTATCTTATCTTCTTGCTCAGTCTGTTTCATTCGCTTCTAGTTGTAAGTGCCCTCTGTAGTAACCACAGGTGGCCTACTCTTTTTCGAACTCTACAGAGGTGTCTTTAGCAAGACACAGGATTTTGGTCTTATCTGAAAGACAATTCTAATAATGAGCTTTGTGGGCTCTAGTATGGTCAGGAGATGAAAATCATCTCGGAAAATTTCCAAGTCCTGAGTGAATTTTGAATCTTCGACCCTTGACTTTGGAGGCCAGTGACAGTACTACTCAGAAGCCAGTGACAGTACCACTTGGCCATGTCCACCCATATGTAGATCACTATCATGGGGTAATAAAAGTGAAAACTAGAACTAAACTAGAAATAAATAATACTGAAGTTGGGTCTTAGATTGCTTCTGAGGCTTCTAGACTATAATTTTGATTTGCAGTAGAGGACTTTTGACACCCCCCCCCCCTCCTTAACACTCCCTGCATCTTCCCCTGGGTGCAGTCATTGGTTACATAAGCACCACTTTATTCAGTGTATAGCTCACTTGTCATATCTATAATGACATTAACTTTTATGAACCCATTGTGTATGGTATTCATAAAACTAGTTTCATACACTGTATTATACTGCTGTAAACCCATTGTCAGGGACTGCAATGCTCAATCTAGATCGGACACTCATGCTATTAGCCCCAAAACAATCATTTAAAGTTTTTAGCACAACCATTGCGGCATGTATGATATCTGTTCAGTACAGATTTTGGAGAGACTTTCATTTGTACCTTCCACTTACAATTTAATTTTTGAGTAAAAAAGCATAAAATATAGATTTAACCCATGCCATTTTGAACATTTCATTGAAACATATTTTTCAAAAAATCTATGTAGAATTTCAGGGTTGGTTATAAACAGAAGTCTTCTCCAGACTTTGCATTAAATGAAAGTTTATTTACTCTTTGTTTTTTCACAGGTATACACTTTTTAGCTGACATGTACATGTGTGGTGAACTTGAACAGTTTGCAAGACAATTTATCTATCAGAACTTCTTGGAGGTGGTTCATACAGAAGAATTTCTTCAATTATCTGAAGATCGTTTAGTGTCTTTTTTGAAATCGGACAAACTACAAGTCGTTCATGAAAATCAAATCTTAGACGCTGTGTGTAATTGGTTACAATGGGACTCTGAGATGAGGTCAGAAAGTTCGTGCCAGTTGTTACAACACGTTAAAATGCCATTGTTAGATTTAACTTATTTAGAAAATGTGTTATTAAAATCAGAATTTGTGAAAAACTGTCCGAAATGTCAGCTCTTGATAAGTAAAGCTATTACTATTCATCATGATGATTCGGCGATGAGGACATGGATTCCTCGAGCACAGCCGCCAAGTATATACGTTCTTGGTGGTAGAAATAGTACCGATTGTCAGCTCAAAAGTATGGAGAGATATGATTTTTTAATAGATCAATGGCACACTGTGGTAAGTAAAAAATGAAATGCAAGATGTGTTGTATTGGCCAATAGGTAAAATAACATGGGCTCATATTTCAGTTTTATTTTACTCCCCGCTTAAAATGTTGGGGTATATAGTGATAGGGGTGTCCGTCCGTGTGTCCGTCCATCCTTCCGTCCTTCTGTCCTTCCGTTACACCTTAGGTTACCTATCTCTTATCCGCAACTCCTCCTAAACCCTTCAATGGATTTTCATGAAACTTTCACACAATCTTTGTGGTATAATGTAGATGTGCACCTGCTATTTAAAAATTTGATCCAATGGATTTGCGGGGGGTATTTTTTGTGAGCTTGTGGCTCACAGTTTTTCTAGTTTTAATGGAAAGTGTTTGAATTACTAGACTCCCAAACCCCTTAGGGACTCTAGCTAAACTAAAAAGTTAAAAGCTAAACCACAGGCCAGTCTATTTGAAAATTTGGGAAACTTTGGGTAGAGCTGATTCACTATTTTGATAAATAGCATATTTCATTTTTAAGGTATGAGAAGTGTCTGAATTTTTTGAATTACATGTACATGTCTCTCCTGTACCATAAGTGGGACTCCAGCCCATCCCAATGTTAACCCTCAGTTAGGTTGTTTGGGTTATCAGCACAAAGTGAAATAATTTAAACTGGGACAAAAATAATCAGGTTTCAGATACCTAGTAAAAATCACATGTTTAATTTAATTTGCCAGTTTTAAAAGTTGTAACTTTGCTTTTAGGATTGTGATTCGGTGATTTTGTTTGGCTAAAATTCTACCGAATAAAGGTAATTTCCCCTGGGGGAAAAGTGACTAAAATTTCCCAATTTGATCACTAAAATTCCCAAATCAACAGTGATATACTAGCAGTTTACATCCGTTGACCTTACCCACAAAATAAATTCATATATTGTCACAATATAACATCCAAATGCCTTGAGGAACCTAGCTATGTAAGTATGTCATAATGCAGTTTGCTACAGTATATTTCAGAACTTCAATTTTCCCAATCTTAAAAGCAGAAGACAGTTTTTAAAAAATAATAAAATCACTGTGATTAAGACATGGATCGGTGTGTTTGTACTTGACCCTTATTCTTGTTTTATCCATTTTAGACAAACATGAACATTGCTCGTACGGCTGTGGGTGCTGTTAGTGTTAATGGACTCCTGTTCGCTGTCGGAGGTGAATGTGCGTTAGCTGACACACAAGAAGATACATTATATTTACGATGTGTAGAGTGCTATGATCCAGTTTTACGACAGTGGATTCCAAAACCAGAAATGAAAATTGCGCGCTCATTTGTTTCTTTGGCAGCTGTAAATGGTACTTTGTATGCAATAGGTAATGGATATTTTATATGCAGCATGTATTGATAGGGCCTAATAAAAAAGTTATTTGCTTGGTTCTGGTAACGTAAAAAAATCTAGGTAGGGCAGGTAGGGTTTTTTAATAATATACATATATATCTTTATACAACAAAGCAAGTTGCTTACAGATAAATTGTTGACACAAGGATATTGCAAGCCTAGGCTTATCAAGGCCCTCAAAATGTTTTACAGATACAGATTCAATTCGGAACGGGTCAGACAACGAAAAAAACATTAGGGCAAAATTTGCAGGTAGAGTCGGGTGACCCGAACCAAACAATTTTTTAGGCCTAGATACTGTATACATGTACAAACTACATGTAGTTGTTTAATTCTGCGGGGGAAAATTTCGCAGCTCAGACACTGGAACTTATTCACGTTTATAAAATTTTGTGGTGCAGTGGCCAGTGTTAACAATTTTCTGTACAGATTATCTTAGTCTATGTTTAAAGAATGCTTCATGATAATTTTCACTTTGTATTTAATTCTGTGCTATAAAGTCAAACCACCAATATAGCAAAATTAAATCTTCAGTGAATAAAAGCAACTATACAGTATTTGATAGGTAAGACCAAAGGATGGGCACATGTTTCACCCATTTTAACAAATTTTTGAAAAAAAGTTAGCAGAATCTACCATAATCATGAGACAACATGTGCAATATCAGGTTCTGACCAATTGTCAAAAGTTTTAGTACCCAACTTTGAGCTTTAAGCTTTCTCATTGCAACACCCTTTGCAAGTATGACCACTGGAGTATCTCAGTTGGTAGATTGCTTGATCCGTAAGTGGGAGGTTGACCCTGACTGGGTCTGACCCCAAGACTTAAAAGTGGGTAGTGACTGTTCTTTTGCCAAACACAAGCATATCGTTAACACAAGTTGGTTTGCTCATTTTCCCCAGAGTTATGTTCAAAGAGTTATGGCCCTTTGAACATAAGTGCTGTCGGGGGATCCTTACTCACTGATTTTGCTTGTATATTTTTGTTTTGTCTGATTACAGGTGGTGAGGACAGATCGTGTAGTTATAATGTTACAGAGAAGTTTGATCTGATTACAGAAGCATGGTCCTTTGCTCCAAACATGAAAAGAAAACGAGCTGGCAGGTTCTTGTGTTTGTGATAGTAATATATATAGCAGGTAAATAGATACAGTGTCCACACAGTGCCACAGCCCTGACTGCCAGTGTCTCATCCCTGGTTGACCAGAAGTAAGAAAGGGTTTTTATTTGCCTGTTTCTAGAAACAGGATCTATTATTTTAAGATGTTGTTTGTCAATCCGAATGTCCACCTGTAATGGTTTGTATGGCCAACAACATTGAAAATATTTCTAGTAAACTTGGTATACATGGTTACCAGGATATGATATTGTTTATGCTAGAAGATTGATTAATTGAATGGTGTTACATACCAGTCATGATTACTTGGCAGAAACTCTGACCTTTTCAGTGCACACAGTGCAATGTGCAGGGAGGTCTTTAACATGCCACACCTGCCGTTTTTAAGGTCTCTTCTAAAGGATCCTGTAACTTCCATTTCAAAATGCCAAGTCTTGGTCAGAACTGGCCAGGGTTCGAACCTACAACATTTCATATACCAAGCAAGCACTCTACCAACTGAGCTACTGCAGTGACTATTTTATGCCAGAAGAGGATGGAACTCTGTGCAGATTTCTCAAGAGTTGTGCCTCTTTGAGAATTGAATCATGTCTTTGTGATGTTTACTGACAGTTTAATGGCATAAACATGTAAACAGACACATGTTGCTGTATCTTGGTTTTGTAAAGGAGAGCCTCTACTAGTTATGTTGGTATCTATGCTTAAGGTAGTTCCATACCATGGTGACGTCGTCGTTTTGTGCGTATGGTCAAAATGTCTGATTTGACGTCTTTTTTATCTATGACGTCACGAATGTGTGGTCTTCTGCGCCTACAGAATTATGGCGGGAACGCTGTTATTCTATCATTCAGTAGAATAATTTCTGCATTCACAAAAGATTTGAATTCACAATATCAATTCTGTGCACTATTTTTAAGAAGAAAATGTATATTGTACATAACGGAAATTAGGTAGATCTACACTGTTGAGAGTACTATTCTAAATAATTGAAAGGTTTGAGTACATTGTTTAAATTTTGAAGACGGGTTTTTAAATGCCGCTTTCTGTTTGTTTCTTTTGGTGATTTTAAATACAAATAATAAGACACAAACTGACGATTCATCAATAAACATATTGTATGATATTTTTTCTCGGTGTCAAATTTTAGCAGTTTGGCTATGCTCTTGTATTTGTGTTTCATTCAGCAGCCTAGAATCAAGAACGCTTCATTAATGTATACATACGAATCCCTTTTCCATTTTTACTGATCTTTATTGGGTAATGGTTGCTATCGGTTTCTATGGGCGACAGACCATATGATATTTAAATTAGTTTTGTTTTGCACAACCAAATAGCTCACAGTCAGTGATTTTGTTTATTTGTTAATACCAAATGAAAAACATTGAGTTTATAATAGTATCCTAGGACATTATTGGTAACTTCTTACGTAAGGAATTAGGCTTTTTCTTGTTTCAGGATTTTGATGCAATTTTATGAAAAAAGTAGCTTGACGACCCCCTATTTTTTGTTTCCGAAAATCAAACTTATATATTCATGTGCAATATATGTGAAAATCAGGGGTAGTATTCGACTTAGTTTTTTAAAAATCTACGAATTAACGCACGGGCGTTACTTTTAGTTTTCCGAAAATTTAATGTTCTCTCTTGATAGGTGGCGCTCTAGAAAAATACCACGTGACTGAAAGTAAAATTCCATTGGCCCAAATAATCTTCATGACATAATGGTTAATTTAAATGCAAGATACTTTTGGTTTCTAAGCATGACAAAAATTATTAAAGCTTATTTGTTGATAACAGTAGTTATACTTTGATCATTTATGTCGTGAAAATAGCCACCAGGTGGCGCTTCAGAACTTCTTAAGCAAGTCAAATACCTGCCCTGAAATTTTGGCATGTTGAATGGTTTATGCCCATGTACAACATATCAAAATTTCAATATGTGTTTTCAGGCGATTTGTAAAGTATGGAACTACCTTAATATTAAGGTCACCTGAGCCAAACACTTTTGAAATTTTCCTTTGACAAAAGAGAGACTATCTGTCTCTACTGCTGGTAGCTAAAATCACCATTGGCTACAATGTCATTTTCTGACAATTTCTTTAAATAAAGTAACTGATTTTAGCAAATTTGTGAAAAAATACTTTTTAAAGAATTGTATTTTCACAAATGTTGCTTATAATCCTAAAATCAGAGAAACATAGTTCTGATTTTTATTATTTTACCGGTATGTGTTTTTTAGGTGGTTATGACAAGACGCTTCATATGGACCGAGCAAGTGTGGAGTGTTACGATCCAGCCACAGAAGAATGGACGTTTGTGTCAGAAATGGAGAAAGCTAGATCTGGATTATCATTAGTTTCTGTAGAACATTTTATCTATGCATTTGGTGGAAGATTCAAACATACAGACCAGTATTTTGATCTTGTAGAAAGGTAAAACTCACAATGTTACATGTACATGTATATTAATTATTATGTTTCAAGGTGACCATTCAACCTCACAATACAATATCAACTTTTGTCTTACCATCAACCTAACAATACAATGTCAAACCAGGAGAGGTTTTTTATCATACCCCCGCAAACTAGTTTTAGGGGGTATATGGGAATCACCATGTCTGTCTGCCTGTCTGTCTACCGGTATATAAAATGTGTCCTGGTCATATCTTGTGGCTGATTTGGACGAATGTCATAAAACTTCACATGAATAACCTTCATAGTTCAAAGATGTGTCATGACCTTGAATCAAGGTCATATTATAAAGGTCAAGGTCACAGAAGAACATTAAACATTTGGAGTGGGGGTATTTGGCTCTCTAGAGACAATTGTAATTTATGACAGGTTACATGCATTGTTTTACCAAAATATAGATTATGTGTGTAAATAAACCTCATTATAATTCCCCTTCAACACCTTGCTTATTGCCACACTTTTTCCAAGTTCAAATCTCATTACTTTTATCTTTATCTTTCAAAGCCTTGATTTTTTTGCCAAACTCCTTTATAATGGAAAAGGTCGACTGAACAAATGGTGGTGATGATTAAAGGTTTTAGTGTACATGTCCTAAACATGTCATATACCATATGGTAAGACTTACCAAATGATTAAACCTGGCTGATATGGCTGTTATTGTCTGCATTCAGTTTTGAAGTTTATAGCTCACCCGACTATAGATCACATGAGCATATGTTCATGTATTTGACATGCAGTTTTTAGCTCAACTGGCTATAGCCAGCTGAGCTTAGGGCATGGTAAAGTGCATAAACTCATCTGAAACTACAGGGCCAATTGAAATAAAATTTGATGTGGATGGTCCCTAGGTGGAGTAGATCAAAATTTATACAAGGCGACCTTGTATAAAATCCAAGATGGCCACCATTACTATAAATAGCAAAATCACTAAAATGCCCATTGTGCATTCAATTTTCACCAATTTTCTTCGATTTTGAAATATAGAAAGAAGATACCTGGCCATTTAACATATACAACATGTTTTTCCAAGAGATTTTCCATTGACCCAGATTTAGCAAATTATGCAAATTATGTCAAATTTTGCCAGTTGAACATTACAGGCTCTTTTGGGTCTCTTGTTTGTTAAAAGTCTGTTGTTGGACTAGTAATACAGGTAATTCTCAAAACTATGATCAATAAATGTTATAAAACTTTTGATTTTAGCTACATTCTTGACTTATTAATTAGGACCCTATGTGGCCGAGTGGTCTAAAGCTGGGTCTTGCAGATCATACCCTGTTTGACCACCTATATTCAAATCCCACTCATGGAAGGTTCTTAGTGTGAGGTTTGTCTGTTTGCTGAACATCTGTGCTTTTCTCTGGACATTCTAGTTTTCTCTATCACACAGAATTGACAACCTTGATAAAGTGAAAAAATATTGACTGGGTCGTAAAACACCATTAATTCACACTACTTGACTTATTAATTACTGAAATAAAAAAATTTAAAAAAATGAAAAGTTTTAATTATTTTTCAGGTTTAATACAATGACCAACCAATGGACAACAATATCATCTATGAATACACCTCGTGCCTGGCCAGGAGTGGCTGTGTTTGATGGGCGTGTGTACGTGATCGGGGGATTTGATGGATCTAGTCGATTACGGAGTGTAGAAGTTTATGACTTTGATTCAGACCGATGGACTTTTATCAGTAACATGATCGTCAGCCGAGCTGGTTGTGGAGCAGCTGTTGTTTAATAACCCCGATAAAATTAACAGTGATACTTTCCATTCCTACCAGTTCAGGAATGTACTATTACAAGTTGGGGGTATAATACCAAATTAAGCTATAATAGCAAATATGAATGCAAAGGAGCACAAAATGATTTTAAAAAATCTATGTGCAAAATTAATGTTTTGGCAAAATTTCTTCAAATAGATTAAATCTGACATTAGACCCAATATTTAATTCTGTTTATTTTTTCCATCAGGAGAATCGTCAAACCACACTGAATTTTCCCCATACTTTTAATTGGCCTATAAGAGGTGCAGAAAAAAAAACATTAGGAAATCTTGGAAGTCAATTTTAAGTCCCATTAACTCTTTGGATTTGTCAAGGTTTTGAAGTTAGTTTTCTAACTTGTGATTATTGTGCCATTGTAGCTTAGTTTGTTTTTCTCCATTTTGAATGGAAAATAATTAACACTCCAATTGAATGTTTATTGGTGTAAATTTTGTCATTTTACATTTACCATGTTTACTGTATTGTGAATTCTGAGAAGATTTTTTAAGCTTTAAAATTGATATTACTAAGATATATGTATACAAATGTATTTTTACTACGGTATCTACATATTGCTTAACTTTATTATTGCTGTCTGTGTCTCCATGTTTGCAACACAGAATTTTGCAAAATTTTCATAAAAAAGACAAAAATGAACATGTATCATGGTAAATATGGAAATTGAAAATGTTTATTGTAATATTCAGCTATAAGGCCTGAAAAAAGTGTGTTTTTGCTAACCTGACTAACCCTAAATTTTATGCCTATCCTTAAGTATTTTGACAATATTTTGATAACCACTTAAAGCTTGCATCCCAGGTCCCATATAATCAATGTAAAACATAAAATTAAATGAAAACCTTAGCAACTGCTAACCCGACGGACTCTTAATTTTTATGTCTACTCTAACATTTTTACGACAGTATTTTAACAAGCACTGTTAAAGTTAGCATTTTTCTCAAGACCATATGGTCAATGTAAACCATAAAATTAAATAAAAACCTTAGCAACTGCTAACCAGACTGACTCTAAATTTTTATGCCTACCCTAAAATTTTTACGCCAGTATTTTGAAAACCAGTGATAAAGTTTGCACTCCCGTCCAATATTGACAGTGTACAAACATTTAAAAAAAAAAGAAACCTACCAACGTACCGCTAACCTGATTGAACCTTAAGTTAATTTTACTTAAATAACCGTTAAAATTTGCATCCCTGCTCCATATGGTCAATTAAAAATTTTTAAACCTACAGACCCAAGTTTTCAAAGAGTGTAAGCAGAAACACATATTATCTGTTTTGGCCTAACAACCAGTAATCTTTTTACATTTACTGGATTTCCGATGAAAATTTTGCAGAATTTGCTGTCACAAACGCACATGAACAGACAGTAGGCTCAGATAAATGGTGAATGTATTATGTGCTTCTTTTTTTGAACAGCTGAATTGTTCCATTGGGATGTCATCATACCGGCTTATTTCAATCCCTATCATGTATATCTTATCCTTACCCCTTGGAATTATGGTACAGTTAATCTGCAAATTTTTCCCCTTGGAATTATGGTACAGTTAATCTGCAAATTATTCTGCATATTTTTCCCCTTAGAATTATGGTACAGTTAATCTGCGAATTTTTCCCCTTGGAATTATGGTACAGTTATTCTGCAAATTTTTCCCCTTGGAATTATGTTACAGTTAATCTGAATATTTTTCCCCTTGAAATTATGTTACAGTTAATCTGCGCATTTTTCCTCTTGAAATTATGCTACAATACAGTATTCTGCCAATTTTATGCTTGAAAATAGTGGCACGATATGTCTGGCAATTTTATGCTGGAGAATTGTGGTACAGTTAGTTAATCTGTCAATTTTACAGATACAATTTACTTGCTAACTTTATGCCTGAGAATTATGGTAAAATTAATGTGCTTATTTCTGCACTTTGGAATTATACTATGGTGCCTGCAATGCATCTGCTAATTTAATGCCTTGAATTATGGGACAATTCATCTGCCTATTTTAACAAATCTATTGCAGAATATACTGTAAATTACTTTTAAATATGTAGGTGTTGGTCTTTTTGAAAACTCCAGCTTTTGTTTAAGAGTAGAAGGTTATTTCCAAGGGTTACTCCCCATTTTCTGAAGTATCATCTTATTTAAGATTAATAATTGAGAAATAAAAAATGAAATTTATTTTGAAAATTAGTCTAGCTTTTGTACAAGAGTAGCAGATTATTTAAAAGGTTTTAACCTTATTTTCTCATAGTATCATCATATTTACAATTGAAAAAGATATCATGGAAAAGTAAAATTTATTTGCGCATTTTGTTGTTGGGTGGAGAGAGAGGGGGTAGGAGATCACAGCAAATGCAAATACAAGTAAATTATAATAAACTTAAACAATGAAGTTGGTTAAAGTTCTTTTTTTGCATTTGCTTTAAGCTTGCCAATTTATGCAAAAATAAAACATAGATATTTGTTATTAATGTTTATAATATATCAGTTTTTTTAGTAAAGATTTTCACTCTAAAATAAACTGCAAGTACTTCTTTTTAGCAGTCTGTAATATTATGTACAGTCAAACCTGTATGTAAAGGTCACCCAAGGGAACCAGTAAATCTGGCCTTTATGGACAGGTGGCCTTTATATACAGGTTCAAATAGTCTAACCTGCCTTATAGACCACCTCTATATATGGGTGACCTGCTTATAAAGGCCAGTAGAATTGTATCCAAATGGTCTTTATTCATATAATTTGAACCTGTATATAAAGGCCACCTGTCCAGAAAGACCACTTTAACTTGTTCCCTTTGGTGGCCTTTATAGACAGGTTTGACTGTAATATGAATAAAGAACAATTGGGATATAATTCTACTGGTTTTTATAAGCAGGTGGTCATCATATAGAGGTGGCCTTTAAGGCAGGTTGGACAGTATAATCACACAACATTGACCTGTCTGTTTGACCTTTCATTATGAATATTCATATAGGAGGATCCATCCAATAGATGGGCAGTGTTAGAGTTTGCTGTTACAACATAAACAACTCACGAACTTATATAGGTAAACAAGATTGACCTATCGATACGTTTGACCTTTCATTAGGAATATTATTATAGGAGAATCCATCTATCACATAGGTGGTATTAGGATTCTTAGTTCATACATGAACAGTGTTTTACTCGCTATGTAGACAAAATAAACATGTGGGTTCCCTATATATAAATTAACTCGTTCATGATAAATATGTAAATTAAAGGTCAAACGAACAGGTCAATTTTGTCTGCCTATACCTATTGCATCTGACTTTTGGTTAAACTATATATATTATATTATTTAATTCCTCAATCCATGAAAATTGAAGTTCATGATTTAGATGTCAACCTTTTTTTATCATGGCCGTTTGTTTCTTTTAATATTTGGGGTTATGTTTGTGAAGAATAGGTTAACTATTGAGTTTTAATGTCGAAAATAGCATTTTCACCATGAAATGACGTATTGCCAGTCACGCCCACAATGTTCCGACACTGGCCGCCATCACAGTACCAAAGCAGCGTCACAGCAACTAATGACGTTCTAGTGTCAGTGACGTCATTAAACCGCACAATTCAGGCCTAGTTTTTATTCTTTTTGCGTGTAATTCAAGCATATCAACCCTTTGTCGGAACATAGAGGGTGTGGCCGGCAATCCGTCAATTAAGTAATGACTCTACAATGTTTTTTTCAATGCACAAACATTGTCGTTTTTAATATGAATGACCTGTTTTCTCATTGTAATTAATTTGAATTTGTCTAATTTATAATTCAGTGTGATAATTTATATCAGAGTTATATTAACTAGTCAGATTTTTGTTGATTTTTTTGTTTTATGAAAATAGGATTTTTTCAATTTGTTGTAGACTAGTAAAAAGTTGATTATGAAATGTGAGATGTTGAGCTCTTGTAATCGAATTCCATGTATACTGTGCAAAAATGCTATTTTGAACATTGATATATGATGATTAAACTTATATTTTTTATTTGTTGTAAAATGGTGTAGTGCATGTTCTAACTCTCAAATATACAAATGTAAGATATCTCATTTTTTTCTCCTATGCAGTTCACTTAGATGTGGATTGTCTTGCATAAATCATGCCGGTTAAAAGTTAAATATGAGGGAACCCAAACAATTTGCTGGAATACATGTGTTAATAGGTAAACAACATTGACCTGTCCGCTTGACCTTTGATTTTAATATTCATTATGGACGAGTAGATTTAATAGGATCAGTCAAGAATATTTCACTTATATCGAGACGCCGCTAGCTATAGACGAAGGTGCAGAAATTTTGCCTGTGCATTGTGCTGATGGCATTATACAGCAGGGTTCTTTATCGTGCCAAGCCTACCAAGAACTCGTTTATTTGAAGTTTTCATCTAAAAGAACAGTGACTTTCATTTCGTAATGCCGTGTGCTTGGCGAAAGAAGTCACTACCCACTTTTAAGTCTTGGGTCAGACCTGGCCGGGGTTCTAACTCACAACCTCCCACTTACGGAGCGAGCACTCTACCAACTGAGCTACCGCAGTGGTTATTTAAGTAAGTATATTTTGTCTATATGATGTGAACACTAATTATGGGCAATATGTATAATGCTACCTGTGTATTGGGTGGACCCTCCTATATGAATATTTCTTATGAAAGGTCAAACAGACGGGTCATTGTTGTTTGCCAATACACATAAATACAATAAAGTGTTAATACCATTTCTTCCAAAACCCTCTCCACCATTTTTCTCTAAAGCTATTGGATAGCTCTTTTATGAAACTTTACAGGAATCATGAGGTATGCTGGGAAATCCAGCCGTTCTCTTGTCGTATTATCATTGTTGGCTCAACTTGATATTTTAAGATATGTGTGAGATGAAATATATATATTTATTTATGCATTATAAAATGCCACAATTGAAGATTTATCACATAAAATTATTTAAATTTAATTTTGTAATTGATATTTTATAATATGGTTCACCTGGACAAGATGTTCATAATACTTTCTTTTGTGTCCGCACCCTTGTAAATTTTTTGAAAGATTATTACTCACATTCATGCTTAAATAGCTTGATTCAGCCATTGTTAGTCAAAATTAAAATGTTAGTGACAGATAAAAATGGAAGTATTTCCATTATGTTAAAAAGCAATATAGGGACCTAGGTGGCAGTGTGGTCCAAATCACCCAGCTTCTGGACCAGTGTCCATCACTATACCAAAGATTATGTATATCCCACATTGGTAAGTTCTAGTGCAAGAAAGTTTGTCAGATCACTTGTGGTATTCTCAGAGCACGCCACTTTCTACTAACATCCCAAAACTAACTGCTTTCAAACTGATATAAGTAAAAGGGTCTTAACTGGAAACCAATACTACTCCTCAAAAGGTATACCTCATACATGCTGTATGCTGCTGTATGCATTGCACTGTAGGTAGAGTGGGATAAAATTAAGTCTCGCATAAATATTGCAGAGGTATACATTTTTGTCATTTTCTTTATAGCTGGTGACATCTCAATACATATTACATGGTGGCAACCAGTTAAGGGATAGCAGCTGAAGAAACTGGAGTGCCCCCAGAAAATACCCCTTTTGGCAAGCAAACTGACTTTCTTTCACACAAGGATCTGCCCAAGTTGACTTGAACCTAGGTGGTGAGAGGTGATGTAATCTGCAACACATGCTTCATACAACCAAGGTCTATCAATTGGATTTTGGTTGAAATTTGTCATGTCTGTTGGATATCTAATGCAAATAGATGTTTCCAATTAAACAATGTAGTTTCTTGTGAAAAAACACATATGTGTACAGTCAAATCTGTCTATAAAGACCAACCAAATGAATCGGTAAAAGTGATCTTTAATAGCAGGTGGTCTTTATATACAGGTTCAATTAGCATGAATAAAGTATAATTGGGATTTTTGGACTTGGACGCCTACAGGTTCTTCAAAAAGCCACAGCTGCAAGTGAAATGTTTATGACTAGGTACTCATTCAAACGTGGGATGCCGTTCAAAGAATGGTTCTAAAGATTTGAAAACAGAAATAGCAGATGGTACTTATATAAAGGTGGTCATTAAGACAGGTGTGACTGTATTTAAATCACTTCTTAAAATCTACGGCTTTGTATTACATTTACATAGCATCTACAAATTTTTTCAGCTATTCTGGAGTACTGTCCAACCTGCCTTAAAGGCCACCTGCTTATAAAGGCTAGTAGAATTATATCCCAATTGTTCTTTATTCATATTATTTGAACATGTATCATTGCTGTATATAAAGACCACTTTTACATTTTCCTTTGGTGGCCTTCATAGACTGAAGATATTTCCAATTATAGACATGAATCTAAACACAAGTTTGGTGGTGCCAAAATTTTGTGCCGTATTTTCAATCTTCTTTGTAACAGTGAACACTTATTGAGACCTTTAGAGTGGTGGTACAGTAGCTGGCAATATTGCAGATAATATATATCGCAGGAATACTTAGTCTGTTATACTTTTACTGAGGCAACCAGTAAAGGCATACAACAAGCAAAAACACTTGTGGTCACCTTCGGACAAATCCACAGTAGCATCAGTAGCTCAGCTACCAAAACTGGTGAAAAGTACATTTTCTGCAGAGTTTCAAATTGCTTAGTGCCTAGTATTTAATAAGTTTTGTCAGCACCAAGTAGATTTAATTTTGTTATTTGTTTAATTTTAGCATTATATATTGACACTTTCATGAGAATTAACGATGATGTCTGACAAAAAAGACACTTTCAGTTTTGTGCCGAGTGTCAATAAAATTCTACTCATCACTGGCCTTTTTTTCAATTGAGTTGAGTAATGGTGTTTAACATCCCAGTCAAGAAGACTGTTATAGGCAAAGGTGCAGAAATTTTGCCTGTGCATTGCGCTGATGGCATTATACAGCAGGGTTCCTTATCGTGCCAAGCCCACCGTGACATGGGAAATGGTTTATTTTAAGTTCCCATCCAAAAGAACCATGCCTTTCTGTTCATAATGACAAATGTATGGTGAAAGAACAGTCACTACCCACTTTCAAGTCCTTGATCAGACCCAGTGGGTGCTCGAACTCACAATCTCCCACTTATGGAGCGAGCACTCTACCAATTGAGCTACCGCAGTGGTTCAACTTGTCAGGTTGAATGCCTAAGAGCTTTATTTGGGCACCACCCACTTTCTTTAATAACTTAAACTTGTTTTAATGACAATAAAAAGCCAGACATGAAAATAATTATTTATTAATTTTTCTGATTTCAAACAAAAACAATGCTGCTTGCAAAATTTCAAAAAATACAAAAATAATTTCTCAACACAACAATATGTATGTACAAAAATAATATAGTTGCTGCTTTCAATCATCAATATTTCAAGGACAAATATATATACATGTTAATAAATCTTTCTGAAGGTACAATGCCATCCATAAATTATTATACATGTTTAATCTTGGTCAGATACTTGGAGTTAAAATCTTCACAAAATGTCATTGTTGAAAACATCATTCTGCTATTGCTGGATGTATTTCAGCTAAATAGTTTTATCTCGAAAATATAGTTTTCCCACTATTTTAAATTGTCATGTGAGCAAGAGCCTACTTGCTTTCAGTCATTCTACCTTCAAGTAATAGAGCACAACAATGTAGGTTTTAATGGGAAAATAACACGGTTATGAATATTTCTTTTAGCAAAATTTTGACCCTAACACTAATTTAAAGGTCACTTTATGGAGACATCAAAACTATAAAACCCATAACAATATCTTTACAAATTGAATGATTAAGATGTAAAAATGTTAAGCACATTTCATAAATAAGGTCATGATCTTCAGACCCCATTTTAAGTAATTTCAAGAAAATTCCAAAAATATATATTAAAATTAAAGTAGGCAACAAGTAGAACTAGAACTGACTCTTGAAAGCCAAATACCCCATGCCTGTAATATTAAATGTTTTCCCGTGACCTTGACCTTTACTATATGACCTTGGATCAAGGTCATGACACACCTTTGGCCCATAAAATTATTCTTGTGAAGTTTTATGACAGTCGTCCAAAGCAGCTATGAGATATGGCCCGGACAAAATTTTACATGCATAGACAGTCCGATATACATGGTGATTCTTATTTACCCCCCCTCCAACTAGTTTGATGGGGTTATAAAAAGGCACAACCCTATATGCCACTTAGACTCACTAGATTGGACTGACTATAATTTTTGGGGTAGGTGGTGGATTCAGCAAGTTAAAAGTAAGGGAGACAGGGGTGCTATAAAATACTGAAATGGTAAAGAAACAAACTATAAATTGGTATTAAATAGGTGCAATATTATATATAGTAAACAAAAAAACAAATTATTGCTTGTGGCAACACGAAATGTATAATTGCAAAATCTATGAACAAAATTTTTTAATATTAGTAAAGGAGTCCTACCAGTTTTTGGGTCCAAAAATATAGGAATATGTGGTCAAAATTATAGCAGTTTTATAGGAAATTACAAGTTTTCACTTTCCTCCTTTTACTAACTAACATAAAATATTAGCAACTGCAATGTACACTTCCTACTTTAGAAATACATAAATGTTAATCTTGCTTCAAATATGTACTAAATGTGGGAAAAATGTTCCCATTCTAAATTCCTGATTCTACCAGTAGCAAAAATATAGGAGGTTTTTTAAATTATGTAAGGGACAAAATTATAGGAATGGTAGGACCCCTGTTAGCTTCGCAAACCCAATGTAAAATCAAAATGTGTAAAGATTAATTGTTTTTATCATAAATACATAAATAATAGTTACTACGGTAACAAAAACACAGCTTATTGAACGGAAAGAATAAAATTTACAAAACAAATTCATGTATTTGTAGACATGGCATTTTGATTGAGCAGAAAATACCGTAACTTAAATTTTACATTTCCCAAAGATCATTTATTTCTTATGATTATAGAAATATTACTGTTGCAATTCCCAAGGATTAGTCAATTTTCATGATTATAAAAATATTAGCCTAAATATATTGTATCGGCTAATTATTGTAAAAAAAAATAATTTATTTGCATATATTAGTTATTTGCATGTCATCAGGAGAGCGAGATCAAAATTAAAATTTATAAAATTCAAATACATGCAAATATATTGCTGATAATTTTGTCACTCTTAACTAATTCTTGCAAAAAATTGAAAATGAAAAAAAAACACAATCACACATACAAATTCATGGGGAAAAATCCAAAATAAACAATAAACTGAAAAAATCCATAGAATACAATAGTTATTGAAATTTGAATTATCTGCCTTTATTCAACTTCGATCTACATACAAGAGAGAGAGAGAGCTGATTTTTCTGTAACGGAAGAACATTCGGGTTAAGAATTTTGCATGTTACAGCAACATTCGAAAAAGATCAAGATCTTTCGCGAATAAAAAACCACACTAATTTACACATTCAGTGTTTGATCTAAAGGAGATCCTTGCTGAAAAAATACAGGCCCACAGAAATAGTGACAAATGACCAACACTGACCCATCTTGAGTGTTCAGAAAATGTTGTTCTACTCCAAGCTTAGCCAACATGACCAAGTGGTAAGTGAAAACTTACAAATTGTTGTCAAAATTTTAAGATATTTATTGAAGCCATAAATTGTAAATTTAAATCATTTTACTTGACAATAGTGACAGAATGAATTAACATTCAATGATAAATTTTTGAAAAATATTACTTACAACACAAGATATAAATTTTCATTAACCAATGACTTAAGCTAACAGAGCTTTAAACAACTTGGTCCTGAATTGCTAAAAAGCTTAAAAACAGCCTTTTTTTACAGATACTAAAAAACACCATTACCTAGTTCAACAAATTAAGAAATAATTTTCCAGACCCATCAATTTAATTCAAATTGGTCATGTCACATGGTGTCAGAGGTTGACTGTTTGATTGCATGTGGTTTTATGCCCCAGTCAAGAATATTTCACTCATATTAAGATGTCACCAGCTCTAGATGAAGTGACAGAAATTTTGTGCAGGGAGAATTCTTTAAATTGCTACGTCTGCTGTGACATGCGACATCAGTTATTAAGATCTCGTCCAAAGGACTTGGTGACTTTCATTTCTAAATTCCAAGTGCTTGGCAAAAGAACAGTTACTACTTATTTCATACTTGGTCATACTAGATGGGGGTTTTGAACCCAAGACCTTCCACATACATGATATCAGAGGTGAAACTTAAAGTCTACACAGTCACATATGTATACATGTAATTAACAATTTATTATTTTATTATAGCTAAAACGACAACACAAATGAAATTAGAAAACACAAAAAGAAAGTCCAGAAAAATATACATTTTATTTAAAACAATTGCAATCAAACCTGCCTTAAAAGGCCACCTCTATATAAGGACCATCTGTTTATAAAGGCCAGTAAAATTTTATTCCAATTGTTCTCAATTCATATTATTTGAATGTGTATATAAAGGCCACCTGCCCATGAAGGTCACTTTTACTGGTTCCCTTGGATGGCCTTTATAGACAAGTTTGACTGTATCATATTCCAAAGTTGTTTCATATTTTACAAACCAATGAAATGTCTCAAATTAGTGACACGGCACCCACATAGTAATTACAGGTCTTTGTCTGTAGGGGTCAAATGTTTTGTGGTGCAATGTGAAAATTTGGTTCTGTTGAAATACAGAACATGCTTTTAGCATATCACAATATATAACCTGCACTACACATAATACACTGCCCTCCATAAATTATCAAGACAAAAACTAAGGCTCTATTGAATAATGTTTCCTGTTCTATTCAGGGTGGGGGTTGGGGTATAAAGAGAGCCTGAGGCACAACAACTAATAAATATGATAAAAATGGGGAAAAAACTTCTCATATGAAATTGAGAAAATGGAATGCATAGGGTACAAAATTTGTCAAATCTTAAAAATACATACAAATACTCACATCAAAACTTACTTCAAATTACATACCAAAAAATAGTTGAAAAATGTGATGTACAAAAGATGCATAATTATAACTTCAATTTTTTTTATTTTTCATTATGTAAACCATTTTCAATTTTGTTAATGTTCACCACTCTACACTGCTACTCAGACTGCTACACATGTAATAACTTGTGAAAATTTGATTTTTAAATTATGTTAACCATTTAAAAACATTTTATCCACAAAATTATTTGAAATACACATACGTTATAGCTTGTGAAATTTGATTTTACATTTGATTTATGTAAACCATTTTCAATTTTTTATGTTGACAAAATTATTTGAAATAATTAAAATACCTTGTGAAAATGTGATTTTTTCCCATTGTGTAATAAACCATTTCAAAATTTTTTATTGCAACAAAATTATTTGAAATACATGTATAACTTGTGAAAATTTTATCTTTAATTATGTTAAACCATTTTCAAATATTTGTTTCATGTGGACAAAATTATTTAAAATACATATACCACAAATACAACTTTTGAAAATTTAATTTTTTTTCATATGTTAATACTTTCAAACTTATTTATGCTGATATTAGTTATTTGAAATACACATAAAATATAATACGTGAAAATTTAAATTTTATTAATGTAAACCATTTTCTAAATTTTTTCCTGTCAACAAAATAATTTGAAATACATCTATAATAAATAGCTTGTGAATTAAAATTGATTTTACATTACGTTATAAGTCACTTAAAAAAATTTTATCGACAAAATTATTTTGAAATACAATAATCATGGTAATGAAAATTATTTCATCATTTAAACTGTTTTAAAAAATTGAATGTCAATATTATATTGAAATACATGTAGTGTGAAATATCAAAATAAAACAACATCAAAATTTAAAAAAATAAAAACAAACAAAATCAAAATCAAATAGAAAAGCTATCACATTTTCAAAACAAATAATGCAGTTTCAAACAAAATAAACAAAATATAGGTAAGCTATCACACTTGTTAATCTTCTCGCTTCCTAGCTCTTCCATGAGCTCTGCCTCTGCCTTTTAACCTTGTCTCGTGTTTTCCTTGGTACAGGTTCATCACAACAGCTTCAGGATGTCGTCGTTCGTCATCATCTAAATAGTTCTTGCTGGCTTCTGCTGTTTTGTTCTTCTTGGATTTCTTACCCAACTGTGATCAGGAAAAAAAAATACGTTTTTACATTTATAATCTTACAATGCTAACTACAATGGACTCAGCTGGGAAAAGTTTATTCATTGACCAACGACTTCAGTTGCTAACCATATGGCGTCATATCTAAATCATGCATCTTTCTAAGCAGTAGTAAACAAAGGGAAATGAATCAGGCATGGGGCGAATTACATTGCAATGTAATGCATTACATTACAATTACTTTGACAAAAGTAGCATTATATTACAATTACAATTACATTTATTTTGGAAGTAATGCATTACATTACAATTACTTTACAAAGTAATGCATTATATTACACACTACATTTCATAAAGAATTCAAACATATAAATACGATATGTTTCGGATTCAGAATTTGAAATTAAAATTTTGGGTTCTGTTTCTATGAAGTTCTTATGTTTTGATTTTCAACTGTTGAAAACAGGAGTATATATAGTCAATAAGTGCATGTATAGACTCTTTTTGCTTTGGGTCGTTCAACTGATATTTCTGCTGTTTTACCAGTAGGTTTTACAAAATTTGTCACAGTTGATTGTTCATCTATGTCAGGTTTTTTTATTATCCAAATATACATTCTGTTTTTACTCTAAAAATTAAGAAGAAAAAAAACAGAGATGCTGTAAGGAATTTTTCATATTATATGTTTTTTTTTTTTATTTATTCACTGAATGTTTCTTAATTACCATTAAATCAAAACAGTAAAAGGAGTTGATAGGTATACAAACTAATTAGTGGTATTGTCAGGTGTAATTTATAAACCATACCTTTAACAATAACTTCTTAATCATTAAAGATAGGTTACCTTAATAGCATATTAAAAGGATTACAAAAAAACAATTTCTTGTAAAAATAAAATTGTTTTCATCACAGGTTATTCAGTTAAAGCAAAATTACAAATTATTGTAGTTACTGAAACTGTTGCAAATTTTAATGTGATCTTTTAGACTTCCCGATAGTATTAAAAACAACATTTGCATTTTGCTTTAAAATGTATTTTTATCCTTTACATTTGTTGGAAATTCAAAATGATCTGAAGTATACTAAGTTTTTAGCATTGGGTTGAATGAAATAAATTATTAGTTTGACAACAGTTCACAGTTACAATTTTTCTAGACATCGATTTTCATATTTTATATTAGGGAAAAAAAGTAGCATGTAGGTACTTACTAGCCCTGAATTGTAATGGTAATAATATCTAACATTTAATACAGAAAAGTAATGCTATGTAATGCCATGTAATCCTTAAATTACATGCATTTTTGTCTATGTAATGCATTACATTACAATTACATGTAATGCAAAAATTAGGGCATTACACATTGCATGCATTACTTTGAGAAAATGTAATGCATTACAGGGCATTACAATTACAAATTAGCATTACCCCATGCCTGAAATGAATATGTTTTCTTTAACATCAAAATGTAAAATTATTATCCACTTGAAATTGGTGTTATAGCAGTTTTATTAAAGTTAAAGTCTGTCCCGAGCCATTAGGCCCATCAGACCGGAGCTTATCCCGGTTTCGGTGGCGTTAAGTGACTGAGAGTACAAGACTCTCCCCTGAATGGGACGCCGGTCCAACGCTGAGTGAACTGGAACAACGTGAAATTAAGTGTCTTGCTCAAGGAGACAACACATCGCCCGGTCCAGGGATCGAACCCACTACCTTCGAATCATGAGTCCAAAGCCTTAACCACTAGGCCACGCGCTTCCACAAAGCAGTTTTATAGTACAGTAATTATTTTCCTCCATTGTATAAATGTTTTGAATAATGTTTAACACTGCATTCATCATGCACAGTTTTGTTTCTTAGATGGATATGAAATTGGGAAGTCTAGGATAGGTGGACGGGCTGTTCCCAGTATTGGTTTTACATTGCTGCAAGATAATTCCAAAACATGAAGAGTATCGGTTTAACCGAAACCTTGAGTCTTATCTGATTTTTACAAATTATTGTAAATCTAAGAATTGGCTGTCCTTTTTTAACTTAATGACCCAGGAAAAAAACCCTGTTAATTCTTAACAGAATAAATACCATATGTATATGTTTGGGAGCCTGAATGGACGTGTATGTTTGTGTTTGTTTATCATTTTGATTTGAAAATGGATCAGTATGTTTGTGTGAGGTTTTCATTTTGATTTGAACATGGATCGGTCTATAAGTGTTTAGTTTTTACTGCAATTTGGACATGAACCAGTATGTTTGTGTGAGGTTTTCATTTTGATTTGAACATGGACCAGTATGTTTGTGTGAGGTATTCATTTTGATTTGAACATGGACCAGTATGTTTGTTTTTCATACTTTACCTGCAAGGTCCTGTACTGGTTCACAACATACTCCCTTAGGACCATTTGGCGCCCTACCATTTCTTTGGAGATCATCATGATTTTTCTGCATGAACTCCAGTCCCTTTTGCTGAGGATTTGCTGCAGTTCCTTTTCCACATTGTTTTTGAACTTAAGAAGATTGTTTATGTCGAATGTCATTGCTGGATAGTATATAGATGCTTTGTCTGATTCTATAAAGTAATGGGTGATGAAATAACTCGCATCTTCAAGAGCCGGAGCGATGTCCTTGTTATAAAACGATTGAAATGAATGAAACTCCATCTTTTTCTGAAAATGATCTGCACTCTGTTCGTGAAGTTGTTTCTCACTAGGAGGATTGGTCTCTGACAATGAAAACACGGATTTTACACCATCTAGCAGTGATGCAAAAGGATTTATTTTCAACTGCTGGGGACTAAGATTGACTTTTATGGATGGACTTCTATCGCCATCATTTGCAGATTCTAGCATCTCTTCAGGTTGACCAACATCACCTTCGCTATTCTGTTTGGTAAAGATCACACCGCATATTCCACACATGCTATCATCAATGACCATTCTCTCAAAAACCTTTTTTCTATTTGCCATTCGTTCTCTTAAAATTTGTTCTTCTACTAATTGAGCTGCAGATGCGCATTTTTTCCTAAACAGATTCAATTTCAGATTCCGCAAAATGATACCAGCTTTGGTTCTGTGATCTTCTTTTTCTTCTTGTTTTTCCTGTTCTTTCTTGCGTCTGATCATTTCCTCCATACTAAGTTTACAATCTTCATCCATTTGTGTTTCATCTACATTGTTGCTCTGCGAAGGTATATATCTATGTGGGCTACTCAGCATTTCTTGGGTCTCCTCATTAATGAAAGTGTACGGAAAACAGGTTACCTTGCGCAGTGGTTCGGAACAAATCCCATAACGTCTGGTATTGTCCCATTTACAAAACAAAAGATCGTCATCTCTCTCTTTCAGCAGTTCTTGCAGAATGCAAACTATTTCGCAAATTCCAGAAGCTGTTTTCAGTTTTTCTAAGGCCAATTTTAAACGGCGGGGCATACTATCATCCAACTCAATTCTACAGAGGCTCTGAAGCAAATGACCTTCACTTTCCGCCCAGACCGACTTTCCCATGTTGCATACAAATACCATGGGCAGTATAACGAGCCTTTCCGCAATCCTCATATCTGCATTGTCTTTCTTATTAAACATTCGCCACAGTAAATTCAATTTCACCTTGCTTCCACACATGATAGTAACGATCCGGTCGATTCTGTTTTGAATCAGAGCAAGGTTTGCATTTCTATGCAGACGGTTTCGCTTGATTGCTTCTAGTGTTGGTATGCCATCTTTGATACTAGAATCCACAAAGGTCAAGGCTGACATGTAAGAGGAGGGAAGGACAAAGAAAAATTCATGACTTGAAAAGAGCCTGGCCGCTATACAAAAACCTATTGTTGTGTAGATTTCTAACCAAAAGCTGAACTGATGAATTTCTGGAAGCAATTCCATCTGGTTTCGATGCCCAAGTAAAATAACAAATTGGGTGAATTTTATCAACGATTCCAAAGGATCGTTGTTCATCATTGACAAATAAGAAAAGGCATCCCAAAAGTGATGTGGTAGACATTGTATAACCAACTCTTGGCTTCGTGTTCGGTCATCAATGTGAAAGTTTGTCATAAAACCAAGTTTCTCCACATTCTTCTGTGCTGTTTTGTTTTCCCCGTACCTATCAATAAATTCCTTTCGAATATCGAATTCAAATGTCTGCATACAATTCTTGACATCAATATCATTCAAATTCAAAAGGTGTGAGAAAAATATGATTTTAACAAAGATGGCAACATTATCTTTTCGATTTTTTTTCAAACCATGATCATATAACCATCTCAGAAAGTGGGTAAATTGCAATTTCACACTCCTAATACGTGCAAATTTTCTGACAAACATCTGGATAATATCAGATAGTTCTTTGGGATGCATGTGCACAGGCATGAGGTCCGCCATCAGTTGTTGGCAGGAGGAAAACTTTTCCAAAACGCCATCTTCTGGCAGATACTTCCTGACAAAGACTACGAATTCAGGGCCTAAAACATTAACAAAATGAGAGCAATGCTTCTGAATGTAAAAGTCTAACTCAATGGTCAACATTTCAATCTCCAATAGGTCAGTGTATGTCCTCTTGTTGTGTGGCTTGTGCATTTTTTCACAGTTTTCCATCTCACATGGTTTGCCTGATACATAGGACGGGCACTGACTATACTTATTCCTTAGACTCCCAAGCGCCTGGTTAACATCCTGGTACCAGTCTACACCCCGCTGCAGAAGGAATGTACTTATTGCTATGGTAACCTTTTCTTTAGGCAGTTCACACTGAGGTAAACTTTTGCTGAATTCTGTAAGTAACCTTTTCAAAATTTTCACTCCAAATGGATTCTGCTTTGGGTACAGGTAACATATATCTTCATTCTTTTTGTGAACCCCGTAAAAAGCCAAAATCTTTTCAGCTTGCAATTTCTCCCTTTCTGTTTCAGGGATGGTCAAAACTGTAACCACTTTTAAAAGGTTTTCCATACCAAGGACTAGTTTCTTTAAAGTAAAATAAGACGTCAACTCAGCATTTTTGACCATCCAATCAATACATTCCAGTTGACCAGCCTCGTTTCGCCACTCTTTGTTATACATTGCAAATGATGTTGCGATGTGTTCCTCTTTCCCATGAACTTGACCCAGAAGTAGGAAAACATCACCAATCAAATCAAAGTCTGCACTTTTCAGCAACTCTTTGGCTTCGTCCAAGGACTTCATGATGTCATTGGTATCACATGTTTCGTTGTCATCGCTCTGTTTTGAGAGTTTCAGCGTGACATCAACTATCAAGCACCTGCCGATAATGTCTCTGTTTTTGGACTGTCTTGCCAACTCTACTGCTTCGGTAGTCTTTCCATGATGTAACAACAGTGTGGCGGCTTCATCATAACGGCCTGTAATTAAAGACAAAGTATATGCTAGAGACCTGAATACTAAATCCCACTTACTCTAGAGCAGTTTTTTGAGAAAAAAAATATCACCACAAACCCCCACCCTACATCCCCAACAATTAGATGAACATTTGGTGCAACACATTAACTCATGGTATTGACACCTGTGTCAATTTTGATCAAAATCCATCTAAGGACATCAAAGCTATAGAGCTACATGTATTTGACTGTCTATTTTCACAATTACAAGGGTCCTGGCACCATTCACAAAAGACTGAGAGACAAACAATCCTGCATTTTAATTTGTTAAAAACAATTCAGCCTCTGATTGTACAATATTGGGTGTATCAAAATTTAGTACCTTCTTCTTGAAAGAGTTTTGATGCTTGTAGAATATATCCTTTGTCTTTCAGGAAGTTAAATCTATCATCTGGGTTAGGTAATCTTTCAAGAGCCGCCATCATTTTACTCTCATTCTTGTAACTATGGTAAACCTCTGCTGACTTGTAACTTAATGTTTCCTCAGTATAAATTTTACGGGGAGGATTTTCTATCAACACCTGTGGAATTTCTCTCTTCTCTCTTTCCAAATCCTGAAATCATGACAAACAAATTCAGTGGGTTATGAAGGAAATAGGGGATTTCGATCACTTAGTAGATTTTTGAATAATTTTTTAGCTTGCTAAATAATACAGAATTAAATGTACGTCAGCGTAGTTAATACTAATTAATATGGATGCTTTTATACTGACAAAAGCTCAATCAAAGCATTACACAGCATGTTTTATCTAAATCCCTACCGGTCCCCATTTCTATGTAAACAAAAATGGACGGAAAGGTGAATCCCATCATGTGATGTAGTGACATATTACACAAGAAAACAAAAGTGTTTATGGCTCAAAACCTAAGTTAAGTAATAATCCAGCAATCATACACCCATTTGTGTGTCATCCATCCATTTCATAACAATTAGAAACCTTATATTGACATATGTCTATATATATTATATAAATATATATACTGATGCAACATCAAGTTTTAACTGTAAAAATCTGTTGAGAATGTGTTGTGAACCATGGAGCAGGTAGCGGTTATCACTTTATGGTGTTGAATTGCATTTATAGAACCAAGTGTCATATAATCTTGCTCCCCATATATAACAATTATGCTATAACAAGTGGTGCCACTTTACAGCCTCGGTTTTCTTGAAACAGACTATCACTGTTGGCGTCACATGAACTGATGTCAAAACGCTCAAAGAGTAAACAGACGACACTGGATTGTATGAAAACGATTAGATCAAAATAAATTGGATATATTGTGATACAAGAAAAACGGGAATAACAAAAATGGCGGTTTTTATCAACATGGACAGAATGTGAGTTATTTTCCCTTCCTAGAAAGTACTTTTAACTTTGTTTACACTAGTAGAAAAAACGTGCTTTCTCTGTTATAAATAGACAATATCGCCTAAACATTCGACTGCGCATGTTTTCCATTCGGAATTCACATAAGTGATCGGAAACACCTGGTGATCGAAAACGCCTTATGAGCCAATAATGATATGTGCAACTCCCATAAATGTTTCATGAAGCAGTGTTTTGTAGTTTTGGATAATTCATCTGGGCAAGAATTCTCTGAACGGACAGATGGACAGTACTTCAAATTTAATATCTTCCTCTTTCTTTGAAAGGCAGGGGATAAAATATACACACACAGATCATAAATTTTGTATTCTAGAGCAATATAGGGTGGTTTGTATACCAATTGTATTTTCAATTTTTAATCATTTCATAAGAGGCAAAAGGTCCTGGTCCCAGTTTCACAATCATTCCTTAGCTAAGATTTTCCTTAACTTAAATTGAGCAAATTTTGATTATTGCTGATGAATACTTTTGTCAAAAACCAAATGCAAATGTTTTTATCTAAAAATTATCTTCAGAATAAACACAAAATTGTAAAGAGTTAAATTTTTCAAGATTTAAGTTAAGGAAAATCTTAGCTAAGGAATGATTGCGAAACCAGGGCCTGGACCTATACCATTAATAAGATAATATTTAACCCCTGTTTACAACTACTTGGTGCTGAATACACCATGCCTAATTACTTGGCACAGTGCCAAGCAGTTTGAAATTTTTTATCGAGCCCTGGTGGTATAGGTGTAAAACTCACATGTAGTAACATCTTGTATCGTCTCAGCGTATCAATAGCCTGATCATACATCTCATTCTCATGAAGGATCTCGACTGCCTGGTTATATTTTCCGAGCCGTTCAAAACAATTGCTGGCCTGTATTGGTTTTTTAAGTTTCCTGTAGGTCTCTCCAGCCCTTTCCAACTGTAAGTAAAATTGAAAATATATATATAAATGTTATACTTAGTAATGTTAGAAGAAAATGACGACACACTTAAGCCAAATAAAGATTTTGCCTCGATTGCTTTATTGAAATAAATGCTTCACTACCATTTAACTGAAACATACCTGTCCAATTTTTTCATAAATGTGTGCAACTAACTCGTTCTCCATTGCATTTTGCAGACAAATGGCTGCATTTGCAGGCATCTGGCATTCTAGATATTTGACTGCGGCATTCATAAACTCCTCCCTCATCCTGGGAGGGTTGTCCTTAATTCTGGAGGCTAGCAAAGCCTGTTGATGGATGGAGGCCACTTTCTCCATGTGATCATTTCCCCCACGGTTGTAGCATTTGGCGGCCACTTTGTACAATTTATGTTTCATAAAATCGTCTCCTCTTTTGTTCCATTCTTCAGGCGTGGATTCTTTTGCAAACATTCCCTCTTTTGCCAAATCTAAGTTGAAAACAAAATAGTGAAAAAATACAATTACTCATTGGAGTTTTCATCAAACTCTGGCAACAGACTAGCCTTGGTGTATATGGCACAAGGCCAGTTATTAGGTGAGAAGTTTTATCATTAACCTTGGAAATCCATATGATTGATTGATTGATTGATTGAATGATTGGTTGATTAAATGATAGACCCTGACAGTGCTCAGACTCAAAACCTCCCACATAGAATATCCATAACAGAGAATGATATAATAATCTTTGCTCCTGCTACACCCTTTTTTTCTTCCTTTTTTCATGATTTTGACTTGATTAAGCAGTGTTGTTATTGGTTGGCATGAATAACATTGTCTACATGGTATATAAATGTTACCGACATAAGGGTTCAAACCTCCATACAAATTTGGTTAAAACGGTAAAAATAGTAGATTTAATTTGCTATTTTATCACTGTTGTTTTGTGAATTTTTTGTGGTAAAATTGGAAATTTTAGTAATTTTTCCCCAGGAGAAACTACATGTATCTAGTGGTAAATTTATGTAGGCAAAATTACTGAATACCATATACCTTGTTCATTGTCCAGGTTTGACAGAGAGCGTACAAGTTTTCTGGCTTTGAAATACTCAAATACAGAGGCCCTCTTTTCCGTGTCCTGATCAAATACCCATACATTGACTCTGGCTCTCGTGACAGCAGTGTATAAATGCTTCAGCTCGGAATTCAAAACTTTATGCTGATTGGGGTCAAAAGTCAAAGGTCGGGGTCGACCACTTTTCTGTAAAACATCTGTAATAAATAAATAAATAAATAATTAGTCCCCTACGAGCTGGTTTAAGTTACATACACAGAATCAGAAGTGGGGAGGGGAAGATAACACCTCTAACAGACTTGCTGATCAGAAGTTGCTTCGATATTAGTTCAATGTTTATCATCTCTTATGCTAAGGCAGTTTATCAGTTTGTTTGTCAAAGGCAGGGGTTTTCTCCTGGCACTCTGGTTTCCTCCACAATCCTAGAACTCATTGTTGGTTAGATGAGTAGTGATTGCCATTTGGCAAGAAAACCGACATACTTGCTCACACTTAAAGACCTGCCCGAGTGGAATCTGAACCTTAGTGGTTAGGGACTGACTGTGATCTCCATGCAGACTTCAGACGGCTCGACAAACAAGACCCCTCGGGTTATTTTCTGGGTATCCACAGGGTCCGGTAAAGGGACCCATTCCCAATGCAAAAAACATACATTTTTCCCAATTCTGAGCAAAAAATTCCCAATTAGCTATGTTTATCAATTTTTTGAGAGAAAAAAATTCACAAGATCATCAACATCATATTCGGAGGATATCTCGTTCTGATAACGATTTCAATCTATATTAACCCACATTTTGCTAGATGATTTATATAGAGACAAAAGAGACAGTGCTATTTTGCTGTGAACACCAATATAATTACCAGTATTTTAGTGGTCTAGAATTTCGAATATGTTGTTGTGATTTTTCCCAAAATTACATTTTTGTTAAGCATTTTCCCAATTTCATCCCAAGGTCCTTTTCCCAAAAAGGTCAGAAAAATCCCTGCGGCCCTGTACTACTGGAAAGATGTGATTAAAATAATAAATTAGACAGTATCTTACCTTCATCAAGTTCAACTAGACTATGTTGTTGTTTTTGCTTTGTACTTTTAGATACGGCTAACTTCTCCAGGTACTCTGTCACGACTCTCCATTCTTTGGATGCCTTAAATATCAAAACATGCAAAATAATTTATCTATGGACCACTTAATGTAAAATAAATGGGATGGTCAAGCACTACAAAAGTTTCTGCCAATTAACCTTATATAGTTGTTGATGTCTTGATATAAGTGAAATACAATCCCTGCCTTAAAGGCCACTTCTATACAAGAGTCACCTGCTTATAAAGGCAAGTAAAATTATATCCCAACTGTTCTTTATTCATATTATTTTAACCTGTATATAAAAGCCACCTGCCCATAAAGCCACTTTTACTGATTCCTTTGGGTGGTTTTAATAGACAAGTTTGATTGTATATTCAAATTTGCCGTTAACTTGACTTAATCAATCCCTACTTTATTTTATCAGGAACCACCGGGTGTAAAATAAATGGGATAACAAGATCCCTACAAAGTTTCTAAAATTCCCCTATAGTTGGTTAAGCTTCGATAAAAGTAAAATATTTTTGACTGGAAAGTAAACCCAATTCAATCCATACAAAAGTATTTCAAACACTTGCATCCATTTTTATCTTTATAGCCAGTAAACCAAATATGATCTAATAGTTGCAGCCAGTGTTCATTCTACAAGAGGCCATGGAACCACTGAACCCTTAATTTGCCCAATGACACCATTGTTAAGGCAATACATGCATTTTGTGATTGTGTTTTAGATGAAAGGTTTTGAAAATGACCCCTTTTGAAAAATCCTATATTGAACACTGTTATGAAATCCAAAATCAGAATAAACCAAAAATTATTTAAACATACTAAAAGTGAATTAATTTTGGGTACATTGAACACAGAGTTGACAGCAGTCAACTTAGATCACGAGACCTTTGATTTGACAAGAACTGTTCTTACAGAAACATGAACCAAAATGTTTAAAAAAATTGAACATACCAGACAGACACAACATGACACGGAGGTAATGAAAGCAATAGCTAGCCAGACTTTCATCTGTTGATGGAGCTAAAAGTTTTGGATGAAAAGGCCAACACCAATTTTCAGGCTTTGGTTTTGAAAATAATTTAACATTTTTGTACAGTTGAATCTCATTATCACAAATTTCCAGGTAGCTTTTTTCAAAGTCTTGAATGAGCTTTTTGACTGCAGTCCCAACAAGAGGCCTTATAGGGCCTGTACCGCTCACCTGGGCTGTAAACAGCACAAAGAACACAATAAATACTACATTTAAGGAACAATAACTCTGTGGATATTTAGATATTTATGAAACTTGCAACTCGCATCTGTGACGTTGACTTTCGAACCAATGACCATAATCTATATTAAAATGATCACTGCATCAATACCAACAATATTCTAATATACATGCCTATACAAAAAGTTTATAGTTTTCGAGATAATTAATCCCTGGGATTGTTTCGAAACCGTGACCTTGACCTTTGGACCCATGACCTTTTTCTATACATCAAAATGATCTTTGTATCAATACCTACAACAATCTAATATACATGCTTATACAAAAAGTTAATAGTTTTCAAGATAATAAACCATTTCAGTATTCTTTCGCATCTGTGACCCTGATCTTTGAACCAATGACCTTAATCTATATATCAAAATGATCGTTACATCAATACAAATAATATTCCAATATACATGCTTATACAAAAAGTTGATAGTTTTCAATATATTTAAGCATTTTGATATTGATTTGCTGCTGTGACCATGACCTTTTGACCCATGACTTTTTTCTATACATCAATATGATCATTGTAATAATACCTACAACATTCTAATGCTTATACAAAAAGTTAATAGTTTTCAAGATAATGAACCATTTCAGTATTCTTTCGCATCTGTGACCTTGACCTTTGAACCAATGACCTTAATCTATATATCAAAATGATCGTTCCATCAATACCAACAATATTCCAATATACATTCCTGCACAAAAAGTTTATAGTTTTCGAGATAATTAACCATTTTGGTATTGTTTTGCTACTGTGACCTTGACCTTTGGACCCATGACCCTTTTCTATACATCAAAATAATCGTTGTGTCACTACCTACAACTTTCTCATATACATGCTTATACAAAAAGTTCATAGTTTTCAAGATAATGAACCATTTCAGTACTCTTTCGCATCTGTGACCTTGACCTTTGAAACAATGACCTTAATCTATATATCAAAATGACTGTTACATCAATGTTATAACAATTTAAAAATATTTTACGATTTTTGCAAAATTAAACGTAAAAATGCGTAACCTATTTTTGAACCAAATTTCATGAAATGAACAAACTTAAAGGTTAAGACTATGTAGAATCCAAATATCACATCAGTTATTGTCTCCAATGAGTGGTTCAAGAGAATTTCAAGAGATTTTTTTTAGGTTTTGTCTATTTTTAGTAACAGCGGCCATCTTGGATATTCGATCGCCATTATTTGAACAAACTATAGTTAGACTCTGTCAATGACCTTCCCTGGCAAATTTGGTTTCAGTTGGCCAAGTAGTTTCGGAGGAGAAGATTAAAGTTTAATGACGCACGCACAGACAGACGCAGGCACGCACGCCTCACCATGCCATAAGCTCACATGGCCTTTAGCCAGGTGAGCTAAAAATTATCTCAACCGTCGGATAAGTCGAACTATATTCATTTCCCTGTGACATTCAAAATAATGAGATTCAATTCTATACTGTAAAGTCTAAATTGAATTATTAATTGGGAAAATTTTTATGTGAGTTAATTTTTGCACGAACTGTCTATGCAAGATATCTGCACGTTCTTATTTCCGCATCTTAGGATGATGATCACTTCAAATTCCAAATTATTATATCAAAAGAAAATATTCAGGAAAGATTTATTTTTCCCCGTGTTGTTACTCTCACAAATGTATGCAAATATTAAATGAATGCAATGAATTCATGAAAGCAACAAGGCGACAAAAGTTGATTTAGATTGATTTTGTTAGCTCCTTTCATGAAGTTTTTCACAATTTTATGAATTTTTTTTTGCAATACATATAATACTCAATACTTGCTGCCTACCTTAAGAAATTAGTCTTCAACTTTAAAATTTACTGAAAGGACAGGGAATGTGAAAATTTTTCAATTAACAGTAAATTCATATTTATACCTGCGAGTCTTTGAAGAAGTTGTACAGTAGAATGTCATCAAACTCTAGACCTTTGGCTTCATAAATGGTCAGAATCAGACCAAATCGAAGTTCCTCTGGAATGTTGTCTCTAGCTGCACTATTCACTACCAAAATGGCCTGATGAGCCCCAAACTCAATATGAGAGGTCTTCCTTTTATTTCCTTGCAAAAGCAATGCAAGATCACTAAAACTGCAGGACTCCAACAACACAGGAGCTGGTCCTTCAAATAGACCTTGGTCCTTTTCTAGTCTGTCAAAGGATTCTGGGAAGAATTCTACCATCAAGTCAAGGATACTCGATGCAAGGGAGAGAATTCCAGCATGTGAGCGGTAATTGTGGGTCAACTGGTAGACTTGTTTCGGCACTTCAATAGCTGATGTTTTACCAACAGCTTGCATAGACTGACTGGCATAGAAAAACAAGGATCTGAGATCGCTAAAACGGAACGCGATTCCTCTCATAATGCTCTGAGCAGTGTCGCCGGTAAGAAACATCTGATTTGGATTTTGACAGATTCTCATCAACAAACCTAACTCTGCTTGTGTAAAATCTTGTGTCTCGTCGACAAATACCTGATGTACAATCCAGCGCAAACTTGTAACTGTTCTCAGTCTATTAAAAACATCATATACAAGGTCAGTCTCATCAAAAAAGAACTTTTGCGTTTTGAAATGAACATAGCGCTTGAAGATATCATAAATGTTGTCTCGCTCACTTGAGAAATTTTGTGCTCTTTTTCCTCTGAGGTCCTTGTATTCTTCTCGAGAAAGATATCCAGTTTCCTTCGACAATGCCTCAAATGAACCTTTGATAAAAGACATAATCTCTGTCCAGATAAGGGATGGATGGTACTTCTTGCTGAATTTTTTGCTAATTCTTGGCCAAACCTCTTCAGCAAATACTTCATATGTGACCTCTCTCCTGGGATCAGATTTCCGATTTTTGCGTATAACGCCAGGTGCGTCAAGTATGGTGATATTATCATCATCGTCATCCACAATGTCATCAAATTGGCTTTGTTCAATTATTTCCTCTTCAACATCAGAATCATCATCTAAAAACGGCAAAATTGATAACGGACCATCATCGGGCCATCCCTGAATGTCAACCTTCAAACTACCATCTTCGTTGCGAGCGAAAAAATATGGTGGATCTAAAGATGCATCCAACATCAGCAAAAGCTGTCTCGAAGTCACAAAAAGTGGAAACTGGAGATCTGCAACATCATGCAAACAATTGGGTAAAGCTTGGTCTTCCATGGCAACATGACGTGCTGCAATGTCGCAGGCATGGCTAAGTTCTCGGAAATTTTTCTGAAGTTCAGTACATAAAATAGCATTTTTGGTGATGAAAACTTGATGAAGATGATCATAAATTGGACCGATATTTGCTAAATCTCCGTTTTCCTCTGCTGGGACATCTTCAATGTCGTCTACAGGTTCATCAGAGTGGTCACAGGAACTAGATGCCATTGCCTCATTTAGGTTTCTATTCATACATTCCTCTGCAACCATCTCAGCAATTTTGTCATCATCAACTGAAGGGAAAAATAGAATTTTAGAGTATGTAATATCAAATAGAATAAACTGTAATTGACGTACTGCCAGCCATGCCTTTTATGTTCCAACACTGATCACCATCACGATACCAAAGCTAAGAAAGCATAAAAACTAAAGATGTGCTAGTGTCAGTGACATCATTAAATGGCACAATTCAGGCCAAGTTTTAATTCTTTTTTGTGTAATTCACGCATGTTGGGCTTTTGTCGGAACATTGTGGGCATGGCCGGGCGATTCGTCAATTGAAGGGCCATTTTTCAATCTTTTGTGAATGAGGCAGGGGCTTTTAATTGTGAAAATTAGTGGTCAAATAGTCAAAATAGTGAAAATGAAAAATACATATACCATTTTTGTTACACAACTCTCAAATATATTGACAAGATAATTTTTTTCAGAATTATAAATATATATTAGTTTTGTTTTCAGATTGATTTTTGATATTGACATATTTTTATTTATTTCACTATTTTTATAGTCAAATAAATGTTTATTTTTTTAAATTGTGAAAATCTGTTTCTTGTTTGTGAAAAAACATATTTAATTACGAATTGGTCCTGTTAATTTAAAAATTTTCAATTAATTTTAGCCAAAATCTTCATTTAAAATATGAAATTACTTTAATTTTATCAGATGATGGTAATTTGCGCAATTGTATGTGAATTATTTCAAACTTAAGTATTTGTGAAAGTAGGTTCATTTTGCATATGCAAAGTTTTCACAATTTACAGTTGAGAAAAATGTACTGAAATTACACAATTGAGCGAAAATGGATATATACCTTTAGTTTCTTGTTCTTGTTCTTCTTCTGAATTTTCTTCCTCTTCAGGAGCCCCCTGTTGTACAAACTGTATAAATCTTGGAAGTAAAGGAGCATCAGCATCTTTAGCTTTGGACCAATAAGACAGGAACTGACTCCATAATCTGTACAGGCAGCATGTAGTTTTACCAGTACCGCTTCGGCCCAACAAGAGAATGGGGGCATTGGACTGTAGGTTGATTATTGCATGTTCCAAGTCGGTCACACGGAAAGGAAAATCAACTTTCATCTCAATGTTCTGAAGAATATGGCTGACCAGATTTGACGAGAATGAGTAGAATTTCAAAATGTGATATTCCGTTTCGTTGGCACTTGCCGGAGGGAAATATTGCTGCAGTTCTTGTTGATATTCTTTAAGCCTTTCTGTATCCATTTCAGGGTCTGTTTCAGCGAAGATCATTGGGAGTCTTTTTTTGGCTCTCTCTTGGAATTGGTTCTGTTTGACGCCTTTCAGCTTTTTCTGAATGATACATGATTCTCCTCTGTTGTGCGACTTTACAATTTTCTGAACGGTCCTAAAGAAAAAAGAATTTACAACAAAATAAACAAGTCTGACCAAGTTCCTACAGATGCATTAAGGCTCAACTTTTAAGTTTCTGCATTTTTTTAATCTAGCCAATTTACGTGAAAATAAAACGCAAATGAAATTTCCCAATTTACAGTATAAGAATTGACTCATTCTTCAATTCTTAAGTGATAGAAGGGAAAATAAACTAGAACTATTGGTAATAAACCCTGCATTAAGATTTTGTAACAAATGAATAAACCATCGGACAAATGTCTTATATTTATTAAAAACTTCTAAGTTTGGAAATAGCAATTATTCTGGACAATTCTGCAAAATAAATCTGATCAAACTAATAATCATATGTACACAGGTTCTATCACAAGTAACATCTGTGAATGAAACCAGGAAAATTAAATAATGTATAACGGAATAAACCTTCATACAAAATAATGCAGGGTTCCTACAAACATTTGGACTCCAATTTAAGGATTTTTTAGGGTCTTTTCAGGGTCTTATTTGCAAATTTAAGGCCTAATCAGAGGGGTAATTTTAGCAAAGAAATATTGGTGCAAAGGCAATTAAATCAATAAAACAATTACTTGTGTCCATAGTAAGGACACTTGAAGTGGAGGTTGAAGTTAGGCGTTCGAGAGCCCAGGCACCTTTAAATTGCTTGTTTCAATGCAATTAATTAATTAATTAATTAATATATATATCAATCTATTTGCAACCATTAATATCAAAATAAAGACATGCAACTGGCCAATCTAGTTACCTGTATATTTTGTCATGATCAAATGTGATATCCCATACTCTGATGACTTCCGAGTAAATCCGACCGCCTTTCAGAGATGACTTTTCTTCATCTTTGTCATCCACCTCTAATCGCCGTTCTGCTGTCTCACTAAGTCTCGGTGAAAACGCCACAGCTAACTCCCAGATAATTCTGGATCCTTTGGACAATTTCGCCTCGTAAAGTTTCAGTGTATCAGGTGCATCATGGATGACTTTTTTACAAAGAGACGGTCGCCATTCTCCACTGGCTAAGAGCTGAATTTTACCTACAACCCGTTGTTTGAGTTCTGGAATGACTTTTTTGTCATGTAGCGTTTTCCACACGTCTGCTGTACATTCAACTTCCCACTCTAAATTATCAAACACTTGTACATCCATCTGTTAAAACATAAACATGTACATGTATATATTAGATAAAGGATTAGTTAATCTGTCTGTGAACACTTTAGGATAAATTTATCATGTCTAAAACTTTGAAATCAATGTTTCACCAACTGACTCAAAACTAAATATCAACATGCACCAGACTATTCTATATACACATATATGTAAAGACCTAAAGGGAAAGTAAATTTGTGTTGGATAAGGAAAACTGAAGAAAAACGCATTTTTACATGCTTCTTACTATACATACCCCAGCTTTAACTTCAACCATTGACCACAAATGTTGAAAAATAAACTCGATAAAGTCGGTAAACAGGAACTAGATGTCTGGCATACTTGAAACAGGCATTTGCAACATGACACCTCATACTGAACTGCCATACAAAATTTAAAGTGGCTGTGTTTAGTGGTTGCTGAGAAAATTCATTTCAGACAGACAGACTTCTTTAAAGCAGAGGAACAATGGTCATGATGATAAAAATGGTCCTCTTACCTGAAAGTTTTCATCACCTAAATCATCATCATCTTCATCATCATCATTTTCAACAACCGATTCATTATTTGTGACATCATCCACAGATTCAGATTCCTGTAAAAAAAGATAATATTTTATTGACAAAGAGGAAATGAAGGTCATGAATGAAATTTTCTCCAGGTCAAAGGTCACAAACTATATACAATGTATCAAAATTTACACATTTTAAATGTGATATGATTTAACTGGCAAACATTGATTGATTTAATGGAGTTTTTGGTCCCAGTCAAGAATATTTCACTTATATCAAGATGCCACTAGTTATAGGCCAAGTGACAAAATTTTTCACATTTACAGTGGGCTCTGGGCAAGGTGCCATTCCAGCCGTCATACAGCATGTACAGGGCATAGGTTTTTAAGGTCTCTTCCAAAGGACCCCTTGACTTTTATTTTTAGGTGCAAGGCACAAGAACAGTCACTACCTATTGTAAGTTTTGTCTGACCAGGCCAAGATTTTAACCCCAAGCTATCACATATGAAGCGAGCAATCTACCAACTGAAATAACACTAACATAGTGGTAAACTGGCAAAGAAGTAACTGACTTGTCATTAGGCTGTAATAAATTTTAAGTTTTGGTGCGTGTCTTGTTCAATGGTTATGGCCACCCTTTATTGATGTAATTGACATATCATTTCGCTGGCCGTGCTTTTTATGTTCCGACACTGTCCCCCATCAAGGTACCAAAGCAGTGTCACAGCAACTAATGACGTCCTAGTGTCAGTGACGTCATTAAATGACACAATTCAGGCAGAGTTTTTATTCCTTTTGTGTGTAATTCAAGCATGTCGGGCCTTTGTCGGAACATTGTGGGCGTGGACGGTGATACATCAATTGTCCATGTTGACAAATGTTTATTACAACATTAATTAATATATTCATATGTTAGAGGTCACATGGCATCTTTTTCTACGTTGTGTTTCTCTGGGTTTCAAACCAAGTAAAGTGTCAAGTTTTAAGCCTGTATCATGTGTATGTGCAATTCAATTTGTTTTGCATGTCAGTGAAAGTTATTTCTATATAGTTTACTAATAAACTGGCAGCGAAAGTAGGTTTTACTGTATAGACAGGAGGTATTTCTATACAGGCAGTCACTACAGCAGGTTTTATTGTAAAAAAGGTTGTTCTTTCTTGACCAAAGACAAAACCCTTTCAAACAAATACAATTTTGTTTTACTTTAATAAAAATTCAAAATTATTTTAAATTTACCTTTGTCCCACCATCAACATTCACATTTCTTTCTACTTTGACTTTAGGAGCTGGGGTTTCCTCTTGTTCTGCTTTTACTGCTCTGACTGTTCTACAACGTGTAAGTTCCTCTACCTGTTGTTTTTTCGGAGCGAACATGGAATAAGGAATCTCCGGGAGATCAAGTATCATATCTTCCAATATCCGTTTAACTGCCTCTATCTTAGAAACTGTTTTAACATATTCTTTCTTTGAAACAACTTCTTTGGGTTCCTCCAATTCCTCGGACACAGCGGGCTCTTCAGTTTTTTTCGCAACAGAACCGTTCTCTGTTAACTCCTCTGATTTAGTTGTTTCTAAACTAGTCTTGCTAGCAGAAGACTTATTTTTAGACTTTTTGGTAGTAACTGGTTTTATAACAACATTCACGGCAGCCAGACGAAAAAACTGCAACCGTCTGTCATTTTCGTTCAAATACTGATATGGTAACTTGTTTTCATTGTTTGTGACGGCCGATGACACTTTTCGGTCGCAGAGTAATTCTGTCGCTTTTTGGGTATTGCTGTTGTATTTGGCGCGAGCTAAGAGGTGGAATAATCCATCTCCATTTTTATCTTGTTGTTGTGGATTCAAGGACGGATAATTCTGTGAATCTTTCTCAAACAAATCTAGCAACATATTCAAGATGGAGAAGTTTCCTGTTCAATATAAAAATATATATAAACAAATGTTTCTTTAATGCACAGGATTAAATTTGACAATGTATGAGGTAGGCAAGAGAGATAGAAAGAGACAAGATATGGATAAACAAGAGAGAGAAAAGACAGTGATACCTTTACCATGTTCACCTCTTACTAATGCCTATAATTAAATTAGGCAACATGAATATTCAGAGAGAGAGAGAGGAGAGAGAGAGAGAGAGAGAGGGAGAGAGAGAAAAGACAGTGATACCTTTACCATGTTCACCTCTTACTAATGCCTATAATTAAATTAGGCAACATGAATATATTTAGAGATAGAGAGAGAGAGAGAGACAGAGAGACCTTTACCATGTTCGCTTCTTACTAATGCCTATGATTAAATTAGACAGACGACATGCATATCCAGAGAGAGAGACAGAGAGAGAGAGGTTGATTGATTGATTGATTGATTGAATGAGGTTTGATGTTCCAGTCAAGAATATCTCCTATATTGAGATGTCACCAGGTATAGGTGAATTGCAGAAATTTTGACCACTGCATTGCACTCACAGCAATGTGCAGGGAAAGTATTTTAATGTGATATGCCTGCCGTGACATCAGTTTTTGCCTTTTTATCAAATCTTGGTCAGACCCAGCCAGGGTTCAAACTCACATGCTCCCACATACAAAGTGAGGACAGAGAGAGACCACCTTCATTTTTATCCAATGATTAGAAAAAAGTGAGACAGCATGTTTGAGAGAGAGAGAGAGAGAGAGAGAGATATTACCTTTATCTCTTTCCAATGCAATAGATAATGCAGCATGTATTGGTGTATCTCCCACAGTTAAAGTCAACAAATCTGGATTAGCACCTCGTCTAAGTACCTCTGCTAGAACTTTAAAATGTTCTTCTTGAATAGCAGCTAATACAGCCAACTTCCCATCTAAACATTCAAACAAAAGAAAAAGTTGCTAATATGAACAACAAACCATCCGAACTTTTAAAAGAAAATAAAGAGTGGCTTAATTAAACAAGAGGCCAATGGGCCTTAAAGACCAAACATATATTTCTTTTATAACATCACTGTATGCCTAAATGTGGAAAAAGATTTATATATCCTAAGCTGTTTTATCTTTTTTTACTTGAGTTTCTCCCTTCTCCTTTAAATTTTTTGCAAAGTCAATTTAAAATGTTTACCTACAAGATTTGGAAACATGTGTGCCCTTTCCCATTAGGAATGGGTACTTTTACTTAACCCTGTGATTGGCCTGAAAAATCCCTGTATTCAGTGAAAAATTAACATAATTCGCTGCCACAAACACATTAAAGCAGAAAGTGATTTCCTAGTATCTCATCCATGTTATATTGATAATAACATTCTGCCATTTTCTGATTTTACAAATGTAATACCTTTTTCTAATACTGCACCACTTTCCAACATGTTCTCTATAACTTCCAGGAGCAGCAGCTCTGATCCGCGAAATGTTGAATGTGTGATGACCTTTGGAATACTCAGTTTCTTAGCGAAATCACGCAGTGACGACTCTCCATGATGGCGCCTATGTTCTAGCACAAGCGTATGCATTTGCCTCCATTTTTCATTGTCAGCTAATCCATCTAATATTTTGTAAAACAACTTCTCTTTGATTTTTACCAGTCTCTCGGGTATGTCTGAAAAATAAAGTACATATTGGTTAATTGGATAATTGAATTATTTTTATGTCACATCAGCAATTTTTCAGCTATGTATGACAAGAGAATTTTACTTTATTCTGAAGGATTAATCTAGATACAATGGGGGTCCAAGCGGTACTACGTGATAGTCCCTTACGTTTAAGCGGAACATTTATTTCTTACGGATATGGAATCACAAAAGATAATGTTTTCGGTGAAAAAAGTTATTCCAGAATTTATGGTATTAATGCTTACACATATGTTAAGAGGTATAGATCATATGGCACAGAGCCAAAACCCATGAGTGTGGTGTATAAATTTGTATTAGTATTTCTGATCTGCTTTGTAGTAGCGCACACTTATGCTGGTACACTCATCCACTGACACAAGACTTAAAAGTTCTGTTCTTTTGCCAAGCACTCAGCACAAGGGAAGGGAACTTAAAATCAATGAGGTCCCATGTCATGGTAGGCATTGTACGATAAAGAACCATGTTGTATAATGCCATCAGCGCAACACACAGGCAAAATTTCTGCACCTTCGCCTATACCTGGCAATGTCTCAATATAAGTGAAATGTTCTTGACTGGGGAGTTAAATATCCATTACTTGACACAATGCTGCAGATAAACACTACAGACCATTCAGTCCATTATGATTGTATTGAGTCAACTAATAAAGGCCCACAACAAGGAAAATCCTTCTCACTTGCAGATTGACATTGGTCAAAATCCTTAGCAGGAAGACACCTTGGCGTTTGGGTTTCGACAATTTAGCCACTTCGGCACCACAGCCCTTATAGGAAGTACATGTAATTTTTTTTTTACCAATTTTATAGTTATTGTTTCAGTTTTTTAAAAATTCATCTTGTTGTTTGTGAAAAATTTTATCGTTAATTAATTGTAACTGGGGATTAATTTTGGTCCCAAAAATGACCCAGCAAGAGCTCTGCATATTACCTGGATTCAGAGTATTCCCAATGCTTTGAATGAGTATAGCCACGACTTTGTTCTGTATCTCTGTGTGCTTGTCAGATTTATGGTTCTGTTTCAGAATGTCCACCAGATCCGAATATATGTACTTTAGCCTCCTACTTTCCTTTTGAATATCATCTACACAGTCCATGTATTTTTTCTCGCAATTCTGACACTGCCTGCTACTATCATGTTCATGTTGTTGTCCGGCGTTATTTTGTTTTCCTGTTTGCCTTTTTTGTTGTTCTTTTTCCTTTTCTCTTCTCTGCTGTTCTTGTTTCCGTTTTTGTTCTTCTTCTTTTCTTCTTTGTTCTTGTTGTTTACTTTCTTGTTCTTCAGCTTGTCTCTGCTGCTTTTTCTTTTGCCTTTTCATGTCTTTATCCATTTCTACAATTGCAGAAAGAGAGTTAGATATAAGTATACTAAATAATAAGACTTTCTAACATATCAAGCAAATACTGTGAAAATTAGTGGTAGGAAACTTTCGTAGTTATGGTCTTTTAAACTATTTCACGGTAAGAAATTTTCACTGTTACAACTGTAGGGAAAGTAAACCCAGAAAAAAAAATAATTTTCGCTGAGAAGATATATTTGCGATACAAGTGTCATCGTGATAATCTCAATTTTTCTTCCTCGCAAATGTTTCTTCTTATACAGTATCCTGAAGAACATTTTTTTTTCGGGGGGGGGGGGGAGAGAGGGGGGAGGAAATGTCAAATGTCTTCTAATGTAGTTCCATATCCAATGGAAATAAATTTTCTACTCCAATTCTAGGGGGTATCTTGTGGTATGCAGTGAACCAGAAGTGATTTTGTTTGCTTAAAATTACTACCAAATAAAGGTAGTTTCCCTAAATGAACAAGAGACCCAATAGGGCCTGTACCGCTCACCTGGGCCATTAACAGCACAAAAACACAATAAATACTACATTTAAGGAGCAATAACTCTGATGTGGATATTTAGATATTTATGAAACTTGCTACTCCCATCTGTGACCTTGAGCTTCCAACCAATGACCACAATCTATATATTAAAATGATCATTGCATCAATGCCAACAATATTCTAATATACATGCCTATACAAAAAGTTCATAGTTTTGGAGATAATGAACCTTTTTGGTATTGTTTTGCAACTGTGACCTTGACCTTTGGACCCATGACCTTTTTTTATACATCAAAATGATCGTTGTATCAATACCTACAATATTCCAATATACATGTCTATATAAAAAGTTTATAGTTTTCGAGATAATTAACGATTTTGGTATTGTTTTGCTACTGTGACCTCGACCTTTGAACCAATGACCTTAATCTATATATCAAAATAATCATTAAAGGGATACTGAAGTCTAGAGGATTATGACCAAAATCGATAGTTATAAGTACAATATTAATAATAAAATTTAAAAAAATAAATAATTATTCCATTAAGATATATATTTCGCTGTTTGAAAATTGCCGAAAATCATCACCGCAGGTCTTCTGTGTTGGAGGTGAGAAGAACACGCTGTGACGTCATGTGTGAACAAACCTCGCCATGCTATCAATAGTGTGGTTACAGTATAGTGTAGAAGTTGTTAAAAATATTGTTTAAATATGGTTTTTGGCGACCGTTGATTGTAAAAATAATTAAAAAATTATGATAACTTAGAACTTGTCTCTATTTAGACTTATTTTAAATTGAATAATGACCAATATCGGCTAAATCAAGTGCACAGTGATCTATGCATCATCTGGCCTAAAATGATAAAATATTCTTTTATTTTTTCACGATAAATCAATAAGATCCCAATTTCTTAAAGTAGAATTTACATCCCTTTCTCGCATACAGGTAATTAAGAGATTATCAGTAACCTACAGTACCTTTTGATCGTGTTTATTAGACATTCCATCGCAGATAATCAAGAGGTAGTTCTATCTTACAATATACAACATAGATCTGAAGATTGATAGGTGTAAATAAATTAAGTGATAAAGTCTTCACGATATCCCATATTAAATGTAAGTATAATTAATTTGGAATTTTAGAAAGATGCATTAAAAATATTTAAATATTTCAAAAGATTGATTTACGAATGTATAAATTGATGGATGGACTGTCGTGACTGGCGGTATGAAATTAAAATGATTTAATTAATGAAATATTCCTATTCGTGAGTTCAATTTTAAACATCAAAAACTCTAAAATAAAAATTTAATCCCCCCCGCTTCTCATGTCATTGATGTAAAATAAAAAGAAAGAAAGAAAAGTCTGTAACAGTGTGATCTAGTTCAGGACAATTTTGAATGCTGACGGCGAGAGTCCGTAGAGGACCGTCCTTTAAAATTTTTAATTAATTTCCATACAGTGACGTTTTCAATTAGACTTGACTGCAAATTTCATGATAATCTCTTTAAACAAGAGGCCCATGGGCCTGATACGCTCACCTGATGACTAATGGCTAGCTGATAGATTTAAAGAAAACATAAATACTAAACCCAATGGCTTTTTTCTTTACATCATGATAACCATTGTATCAAAACCTACAACATTCTAATATACATGCCTATACAAAAAGTTAATAGTTTTCAAGATAATTAACCATTTCAGTATTGTTTCACATCTGTGACCTTGACCTTTGAACCCATGACCTTTTTCTATACATCAAAATGATCGTTGTATCGATACCTACAACATTCTAATATACATGCCTATACAAAAAGTTTATAGTTTTTGAGATAATAAAACATTTCGGTATTGTTTCACATATGTGACCTTGACCTTTAAACCAATAACCTTTTTCTATACATCAAAATGATTGTTGTATCAATACCTACAACATTCTAATATACATGACTATACAAAAAGTTTACAGTTTTTGAGATAATTTACCATTTCGGTATTGTTTTGCATCTGTGACCTTGACCTTTGAACCCATGACCTTTTTCTATACATCAAAATGATCGTTGTATCAATACCTACAACATTTTAATATACAAGCCTATATTAGAATGTTGTAGGTATTGATTTAAAGATCAAGATAATTAACCATTTCAGTTTTCTTTCGCATCTGTGACCTTGATCTTAAAACCAATGACCTAAATCTATATATCAAAATGATCGTTACATCAACACCAACAACATTCCAATGTACACGCCTATACAAAATGTTTAAAGTTTTTAAGATAATTATTAATTTTGGTATTGTTTTGCTACTGTGACCTTGACCTTTGGAGCCATGACCTTTTTCTATACAACAAAATGATCGTTGTATCAATACTTACAACATTTTAACATACATGCTTATACAAAAAGTTCATAGGGGTCGTTTTCAAGATAATGAACCATTTCAGTATTCTTTGGCTTCTGTGACCTTGACCTTTGAACCAATGACCTTAACCTATATATCAAAATAATCATTACATCAATACCAACAATATTCCAATATACATGCCTATATAAAAAGTTTATAGTTTTTGAGATAATAAAATATATAAGAAAGGTAAAAAATTAGGTCATGACCTTCATAATTTACCTTGACACCATTTTGAAGGTAATAAAGAATATGTAAAAACTGAAAACCCTGATTTTTTAAGATTTTTGCAACCCTAGGTCACCTTGACCTAGATATGGTAGCCATGGCAACGCCACGAACAAATCTGAATTGCACCGGCCCAAATATACTTCTTACCAAAAGTTGAAATTTGTCCAGTAGTTTCAGAGGAGAAGTCAAAAATGTGTGTTAACGACGCACGCACGCATGCACATACACACGCTGCGCTATGCCATAAGCTCACATGACCTATAGTCAGGTGAGCTAAAAATGACTAAAATTTCCCAATTTGTCCACTAAAATTCCCCAAAACAACAGTGATGTACTGAAAAATTAAATTTAGCTCTCCTTAACCTTACCCACAAAATATCAGATAGTACCACAATTAGTCAGGGGGCAGATCCAAAAAATGTGACACCCCCTAAACTTTTTTGTTAAAAGCAGAAAACATGGTGGATCTTATTGCCTTATATGCACTTAGTTAGGCTAGGTATGTTTCCACCTTGACTTTTAATGGAAATATGGCTGCCATCTAAGATGGCTGCCAAAAAAGATAATTTAAGTATAATAATTTAATATCAAATCAACCACTTAACCTTTTTAGTTGAAATTTGGTATTTGATCAATTAAATATTTGTACTAATTTTCCATGAATAAACATTGGTTGTAAAATTCAATATGGCCGCCATTTTTAAGATGGCCGATTTATTATCTTCGAGCTGCATTTTAAGTCAAATACAGCATTCGATGTCATTATTTTATGATATTAAACCAATGTATTGTATTTAATATATATGTTTTTAGTTAGGCTAAGTATGTTTTCACCTTGACTATTTCCGTTTACTGAAAATAAGGCTGCCAAATCCAAGATGGCCACCGAAAATGATAATTTTAAAATTAAATTTCAATAAGAAATCAACTGCTTAACCTTTTGAGTTGAAATTTGGTATTTGATCAATTAAATATTTATACTAATTTTTTATGATCATTTTTCATGTGGTTGTAAAATTCAATATGGCCGCCATTTTCAAGATGGCTGACTTATAAATCATTGCGCTGCATTTTAAATCAAATGCAACAAAGGATTGCATTTAATTGCTGCGCGCGTGTGTGTGTGTGTGTTACATATTATGTGAAAATATTACTAATACAGCTCTTTAAACTTATTTATGTAATTAAAATAACGAAGCTGAAACATTCAAGCATTTGAATCAATTGAATAGCTATGACTTTTGACGTCTGCAATAAAAAATAGTCATCTCGCCCATTCAAACATTCAAAGAGGTCCAACAGCAACATGATTAACATCCACGGGCACCTTGCAGCAATATATTCTATACGTATATCCCTTATACTTATTATATAAGTATGATCAGAATATAACATATTTCCCCTGTTCAGAAATTCAACAGCTATAAATATAGGATTGAAAACAGTCTTTTATTTCCAAAACATTAACTGTGCAACAAAAACCAAGACATAAAAACATCTGCATCTCTACAAAGGATAAGCGTCTGACCATTTTCTTTGGCTCCTATGGCACAAAGAACAATTCTTGTGCCTGCCTCTTTATAGGTTGCTCATAACCTGATTTACCTCGCCCTGTACTCGAGAATGTAGTATTTGCATCCAAAAAACCCTAACCTAACCATCAACTGCTTGCCATACACCCTTTTTGTTTATCTCATTTGACATAAAACTAAAAAATCAGATTCATTCTTTATTCTCGCCCATATGTATATTGAATTATTCCAATTTCAACTTTCCATGTCTTTTCTGCATTACATGTATTATTCTTTGAATCGAATTATTCTTACCAGTTCTTACTGGTTTTAATACTGTATGATTGTGATTTGTGGGTGGATTGTTGTGTTTGTTTTTGATTTATGTTTTCTTGTCAGACTTTATAAAATGCTCAAAATATCAATCAAACAATACATCACAAAACATCTACTCTATCACTATTCCTTAAATGACACTTTGTGCTATCTTCAAATCTATAAACTTGTCAAAGGTTTGTGCATTGCTGCTTTCCGAATGCTGTTAACCAATGTCATACTCTCTATTATGGTACAAATCTTTATACCTTTTTTCAAAACATTTCTGAATGACATCATCAACCTACGGCTACATCAGATGTTTGTTGATTGGTCGTAAACTACCTGATGATGTTACTTAGAATACAGTTACTTCTTTTTATCCAGTATATCACTATCACCATTACCTCTTCCTGCTTTCACTGGCACCATGATATTATTTAGCTATTATTGTTTTGATTTTTGAAACCCCATAATGGTACCGAAAAATATAAAGACCTGTATGATAATATATGGTACGACATTGGTTAACAGCATTGGAAAACCACAATATGCACTTTGAAGATTGTCTCGCAGCAACCACAAAGTATCGTTTTAGAAAATAGTGTTAGAGTAGATTGTTTGCTTTATAAAGACTTAAACCAGACAAAAAGAATAAATTTAAATCAAACATACAAATCCATGTCAAAATAACAGTAAAATCTTGAAACTTTCAAATTAAGTTTAACACAGGAACATCCACCAGGAAGTGAGAACGAGTATCCTGGAAGGGTAATCGAGCACCCCACACTTTTTAGAATGAAAGGAATATGAACTTCGGGACGCCACATATCCATGCATGGTATTTTCGGATACAGAGTCAACATACTATATTGTGATGACAGCCATAAAACTTTATGAGGGTCTCCATAAGTCAAGGTTTGCACTGTCCCTACATCAACAATTCATTTGTTAGCAGTTTGCACCGTTGGATAAACAGATTTAAAGAATGCAGAAGAGAGATGGAATTCCATGTTGCCTGAGAATTCGAACAATTTTATAAATACATGTACTGGAGAGAATAAGGCTTAACTGACCAGTTTCATATCAAATGAGTTCTGCAAGAAAGTACAAGGCAAGGAGTTAGTGGTTTGTAGAGGGTTGCGAATCCAAATGCTACATTCTCCTGTATAGGGCGAGATACATCAAGTCTTTGTGCAAACCATAAATAGGCAGACTCAAGACTTGTCCCTTATGCCAAGTGAAATGGATAGAATAACGGATAACGATCAGACGTTTTTATTCTCTTGGTTTTGTTTCACAACTAAACAGTAAGGTTTAAGTGAGTACTACAACAAAAAAGAAACTGAAATTTCCAGGAGTCAAAAAGAATTATCAGAAGAACAACATTTAGATCTGTTGGTATTTGATCAACAGACACTGATTGAGCTTCAAGCTTGGGAAGTGTTCAAACAAATTACAGAGTTTGAAACTGAACTGAAAGCTTATAAATATACGATAAAGTCGGTAATACTTTTATCAAGTGTAGATTCTTTTGTTTGTAATCTATTTCAAACTACCATTCCTTAACAAAAACCTTGTGAACTTCACAGTCATATGTTTCGCCATTGCCTCTGTACAAGATACGTTCCGGTTATGCAAATTAAACACATGAATTATCAGGAAATGGTATGGAATCTATGTTATTTCCTCAGTAAAAACTATCATTAACTCTTGTTAGTAGTTGGGAAATTGACCTTTAATATGTATGAATGTGGAGTTGTGTGAATCTTTGTGTGTAATTATTATGAAAAACACATTCTACTGCACAGTTGTTTGTGGATGTGTGAATCATGCTGATGTAAAAAACTTTTAAAGGAGGCAGTTAACTAGTATATATATATATAAAAACAATTTCAATATATTGGTTTATTGTATTTAAACAATGCAGCGTGGTGATTTTAAGTCAGCCATCTTGAAAATGGCGGCCATATTGAATTTTACAATCCATTATTATTCATGGATAATAAGTATAAATATTAAATTGATCAAATACCAAATTTCAACTCAAAAGGTTAAGCAGTTGATTTGTTATTGAATTTTATTTTTTAAAATTATCTTTTTTTGGTGGCCATCTTGGATTTGGCAGCCATATTTTCAGTAAACGGAAAAAGTGAAGGTGAAAACATACTTAGCCTAACTAAATACATATATATTAAATACAATACATTGGTTTAATGTCATAAAATAATGAATTCTATGTTGTATTGATTTCAAATGCAGCGCGATGATTATAAGTCCGCCATCTTAAAAATGGCGACCATATTGAATTTTACAACCAATGTTTATCCATAGAAAATTAGTATAAATATTTAATTGATCAAATACCAAATTTCAGCTCAAACGGTTGAGTGGTTGATTTGATATTGAATTTTTATACTTAAATTATCTATTTTGGCAGCCATCTTGGATTGGCAGCCATATTTCCTTTAAACGAAAAAAGTCAAGGTGGAAACATACCTAGCCTAACTAAGTACATATAGGGCAATAAGATCCACCAAGTTTCCTGCTTTTAACAAAAAAGTTTAGGGGGTCAATAAAGAGGCTATTTTTTTAGATCTGCCCCCTGACTATGAATGTGATTCAAACCTACTGTAGGAACCACTCTGTGACAGTAAAATACTCCTTATATTCATAGAAATCAAATTAAATTGAATAAAGATTGATATTTTTCACTTACTTGCACCTAGTCTTAATAGAGAGAGAGAGAGAGAGAGAGTAATGGTGTTTAGCGTCCCAGTCAAGAATATTTCACTTATATCGAAACATCGCCAGCTATAGGCGAAGGTGCAAAATTTTTGCCTGTGCGTTGCGCTGATGGCATTATACAGCATGGTTCTTTAGCATGCCAAGCCCACCGTGACAAGGGACCTCGTTTATTTTAAGTTCCCATCCGAAAGAACTGTGACTTTCGTAATGCCAAGTGCTTGGCTAAAGAACAGTCACTACCCACTTTTAAGTCTTGGGTCAGACCCGGCCGGGGATGGAACCCACGACCTCCCACTTATGGAGCGAGCACTCTACCAACTGAGCTACCGCAGTGGTTCCCTAGTCGTAATAGGAAATCTGTATGCGCATCCGCAATTGTCATAAAGTATGTCTGTAGAAAGGAAATAGTTGGCGTTATGGGGATTTTACATGGCGCAAATAGCGAAGCTTACACCGGAAGTGATGTCTTTGGTGAAGTTTTACATCATATGTACAACAGAATCCGCCATTTGCCTGGTTTTTCAGCATGTTAAATCCCCATAGTGCCAACGTTTTACCCTGTGCAGATATATTCTGGGCTAATCGCGGATGCGCATACAGATTTCCTGCTATGACAAGGTACAAGTTAGTGAAAAATATCAATCTTAATTCAAATTTATTTGATTTTCTATGGATATGAAGAGTATTTCACTGTCACAAACAGAATGGTTTCTACAGTAGGCAGTTCAATGGTTAATTACATTTATTAGAGAACATCCTTCTTTTCAGCAGAGAACCTGGTGTACCTGGAGAAGACCACTGACCTTCAGCAAACAAACTGACACACTTTCTTACACTAGGATCTGTCTGTAATAGGTTTCAAATCTTGGAAGTGGGAGGCACTGTGATCCATAAACACATGCTTAGAGGCCACAAAAATTTCAATAACGAAATGGATAAAATAACATAATACAGAAAGAGGAATCCTTACGTTTGGTCACTTTGATCAGCATATCATAAAGCTGTTTAAACTGTCCTGTCGGGTTGATGTACTGTACTGCCAGCATGCCATCTTTGTCCAGTATATCCAATGAGAAACCCTTTTGTATAAGGACCTTGGCAACCATCACCATGGATTTAACATCGGAAGTAGGTCGTCGTTTGGTTATGACATGGAATGGAGAATCGCCATGTTTATCTATCATGTTGATTCCGCCAACTTTTGGCATATCATCAAGAATCTTTGTGCTACCTAAAAATAGAGTTGATGACATTATAACATACAGCATAATTTCCAATAATTTAAGTGCAAATTTTTTTAAAGAAAAATGTAGTTCTTTTATGAATGAGAGTTTATCAAGATATTTTTCACATGCCCTTTTGAGTCTAACACAAGTATTTGCATGTCCAACTGTCAAATAGTAATATTAAGTGATATCAAAAGAAAACCACAATTTTAATTTTGCTTTGAAAAAAAACCTTCAGAGAGGAGACCACTCTTGCATAAGCTTATTTTTTGACAAATCACAGAATTGTAAAACTCTTTTAAGAATTCCTTACATGTACAGGGGTATCTTTAACATCATGTGTAAAACTCAAAAAAGTATCCCTTACCTGTAGAAACATGTACAGGGGTATCTTTCACATCATCTGTAAAACCCAATAAAGTATTCCTTACCTTTATCTAACATTAGGCTAGTTTTTCTATCTGATTTGACGTAATACAAGTTTTAATCGAACACGCATAATACAGAATCTTGTATCACCACACTGTGGTGATACAACATTGGTGGTAAAGTACACATGCACATCTCATTGTGACGTCATTGGGGAGAATTTAGAACAAATGTAATAACATAGTTCAGTGGTTTTCTGTGGTAAAATGTAATTTTTTCACATACAGTATTGTTTTTTTATTATTTTAAATAACCTAATTGGAAATGTTAGATAAAAATATTATATCCACACTGTGTATATAATATGTATGTATCTGTAAACTCAGTAAAGTATTTCTTACCTGTAAAAGCATGTACAGGGGTATCTTTCACATCATCTGTAAAACTCAATAAAGTATTCCTTACCTGTATCTGTATTTCTTTATTTCTTACCTGTAAAAGCATGCACAGGGGTATCTTTCACATCATCTGTAAAACTCAATAAAGTATTCCTTACCTGTATTTGTATTTCCTATCTGTAAAAGCATGTACAGGGGTATCTTTCACATCATCTGTAAAACTCAATAAAGTATTCCTTACCTGTAAGAAGTGAAAATTTGACAGCAGCATGTACAGGGGTATCTTTGTCATCTTCCATAAAACTCTGTAAAGTATTTCCATTATGCAGCAGTATTGCGACAAGATCCGTAAGCCATTTATGAGTGTGAGCCAAACTCTTCTGTTTGTAGAGGAAAGGAAACAGTTTTGAAAAATCCACCTCACTTGAATTTGCACATCTTGCGACTCCGGTGTCCATGTCTGTCATGCCGAGGACAAGGTATCGGATGGCAATCCATTCTCCCGTTTTTGACAATTTGCTGAGAACTGTGGACCAAAACTCAATGGGAACACCTTCCAATCCTCGATAACATCTTTGCATAAGTGATTCTTCTGTAAATAGGAAAACATTTATTTTTTATTTTCATCAAATTATTACCCATGAGCAGCATACATGATATAGTAATACAGTTCTAAATGTAAATATATACATGTGCAAAAAAAAAAAAATAAAACCTGCTACGGCTACCACCTTTATATAAAGATCTGTTCAACTGTCCATATTTCTTGGATCTCCTAGGTGGTCTTTATAAACAGGTTTAACTGCATTTATCCCTGGATGGATTTATTGTACTTATGGCTCTGTGGAGGCCATTTTATACATGTTTTAAACTATTATTGGTCAATTTTGTGGAGGCCATTTTAAACATGTTTTAAGCTATTATTGGTGAATTTTGTGGAGGCCATTTTAAACATGTTTTAAACTATTATTGGTCAATTTCTATCGGCTTTGGAACAAGTGTTCCCTCGGGCAGACAATCCTCCATATTTCCAACCAAGGGCACTATTTTTTAATATATTACTTAATTCGGTGGTACAGTGTGTCCACTTTTAATATTCACACCCACATATCTATTGAGTAATTTAGGGACTATATAAAGTTGATATATAAGGATAGATGATAGTAATACTGGGTACCGGTCGTAAATGGTAATGAAACATGCTGTCTGACCCAAATTACACAGTCTATTAGCTCAATCAAATATTCAAATTAAAGGTCAAACAGCCAGGTCAAACTTGTCATACTATATTCCAAAAATTTACCTGAAACACTGCTAAATGATACAGCCGCCTCTGTCAGAAAGTTACATTTTACGCCCCGGCTGATGTCCTCACTCTTATGAAATCCCTCCAAAAACGCACTATATGCCTCTCTATGTTGCCCAAAACACCGTAGCACTTGACCTCTTCTCCAATGACCCTTAAATATAATTCATTACTGAGATATAACGATAACTAATACAAAACTGTACAACCAGATCAAAATATTTACAATATGACTACCTCTCTTCCATGAAACATGCAGAAGCAATTAAATTGCAATTTTCCGTTAAAAGACAATTAGGGTCACAACGTAATGCGTATGAATACAAAACTTTTTTATGGTTGAACATTAGATCACATTATTTTTTAAAATTTGAAACGCATTGAAAATTTCTGAATTTTGAAGACTAGGGATATCATTTTCCCACAAGATGTCATCATGTCTACTAAATGATGACCTTATGTGATTGCCTTTCGGTTATGGTATCACTAAATGTCATATGGTCATGTGAGTTATGTCGACCTCACATGGTAAAAACACCTTATCATATGAGCAGGTATGGAAGAAATAGTGCAAGAGTTGAAACAAATATAGGAACAAAATATTTATTGAAAGAAAAAAATGTAAATATAAGAAATGACATTCTACTCATGGTATTTCAAGAGGTAATGCAAAATAGTGTGGCGTGTGTGAAACTCAAAATGAAGGGCTTAAAATACCATGAGTAGAATGCATTTCTTAAAACAAAAACAAACTATTAAGTTGATAGATTCATTGAAATGAATATTTTGCTCATATTGGGATGTCACAAGCTATAGGTGAAGTGAGTGGAATTTTTAATCTTTGCAGTGTAGATAAGGCAATGTGCAGGGAGGTTTCTTTATAATATTTTGTTTTTAAAGCAAATTTTTACCTTGCTTTTAGGATTGTGATTTGAACGTGGGTCAGTTTGCTTGTGTTTGATTACCTTAATCTACGAAGCACCTCATGCAAAAACAATTCTTACCTTATTCCATGTAGGACAGATCCTTACAGATTCAACAGCATCAGACAAAGCCAGCTCGTTTTTACAGAGGGCACTGTAAACCATTGATCTATTGCTGAACAAGGTGGCTGCTTTTTTGCTGAAGCCCTGGAAGTTGTTCAGTAACAGATCAAGAGCATGACTGTATGATTCCAGAGCTTTCTGGTATTTCTGTTCTTTATAAGCCTCGTTTCCTGCCTCTTTCAAATCATTCATCTCTTTCTTGAGCTTTTGAACTGCAAAAAAATGTCAAGATAGGTGAAATAACTTAAGATTTTAAAAGCAAAATTTGACATCAAATGCTAATTATATTACAGTCCAACTTGCCTTAAAGCCACCTCTATATAAGGGCCAACTGCTTATAAAGGCCATGCAGTAGAATTGTATCCCAATTGTTCTTTATTCATATTATTTAAACCTGTATATAAAGGCTACCTGTGCATAAAGACCAGTTTTACTGGTTTCCTTGAGTGGCCTTTATAGACAGATTTGACTGTAGTTGTCTTGTCATAGTTTTGCAAACTTTGCAAATTTTTAAATGTAAATTATTTTCCCAATTAACAATTTGACCCCTAAATATTCCAAACTGAAGCATGGGAATTTAGTAGTTGATTGGTCCAAGTGCTTATGCTTATGGATCACAATGACTCTCACTGCCTAGGTTGAATCCCAATTAAAGAGATCCTATTATGAGGACGTTTGTCAGTACACTTGCCCAAAGTCATTGGTTTTCTCCTGGCTACCATGTGGTTACTGCCACCATCCATGAAGTTGCCACCTCAAAAAAGACATCTATGAGATACTGCTCAATTAGTATACCTCAGCTTTTATTATATAATTATGTTGTTAGAATAGAAAGAAAATGTGAAGTAGAAGTAGGGCAAACTAGTAATCGATACTTGCAGTATGGGACCTCATACCTAAGTCACAAACAAAATTTCAAGAAGCTGTGAGATTATTAGTTGCTGAGAAACTGTTACAAAATTTTCAGCCATTGACCATAAATATTGAAAATAAACTAAGTAAGAAAACAGGAAGTATATGTCCGTCAAACTGGAATCGGTATTTGCAGTATGTAATACTGAAGTCATTACAAAATTTCAAGTGCTGTGATTAGTAGTTGCTGAGAAAACTGTTACAAAATATTTGTTTTGGACGGACTGAAGGACAGGGGTAAAAACCAGTATACCCCCCCCCCCTTTCTTCGAACCAGGGATATAATAAATATGTTACATGCAACACCATAACTTCACGCCACTCACTTCAAATTGAAACATGCAAAAATTACATAAAACTTCTCACCTGCATTTTTCTCAGCCATACTCAGCATTTTGTAAGCTATATCACTGTTACTGAGGTATTGTATGGGTGATTTTCCAAATCCATCTTTTAAGGTCGGATTACATCCGTAATTTTTTAAAAGATGTAGAACTGTCTCCCCTGTTTGCGTGTTAATTTTCCCAGACTTGACTAGTCGGTGGAATCCATTATTTCCATCTTTATCTCTCGCGTCTTTTCTTTCCGAAGTTGTAATGTATGTAGACAACAAATATTTCAACAGATCCACCATATCTAAATAAAGGAAAATGTTGTCTATAATATGTAAATGTATGATTTATGTGATGAATGAGTATGTGAGTGAAAAAGAAAGTGATTGAGTAAAAGAGTGAGTGAGTGAGTGAACAACTGAGTAGCTAGTGAGTGAGTGTTGGTTGGAGTGGGAAAGGGAGGGAGGGAGGTTGTGAGTGAGTGTGTTGAAGTGGGAAGGAGGGAGGGATGAGAGAAAGTATGAGTAGATGTGTTGTTCCATTTAAAAAGTCAAATTTCAACAAAATCACTTGTTTTACTTTGCATTCTGAATGTTTGTAAGGTGGAAAACCACATGAAGAAACAAGTGACACTATGTTTTGTCTCTACTATGGTGAAATTCAGCATTATTCCAGCTGCTAAGGGTTTTGTCTTGTTTTACAAAGGTTGACAATCTGCTTGTAAAAAAGTTCAGTTTACAAACCATTTTTGGCGCCCATATTCTGCTCCATGTACAATTTAAAATCTTATTTTGTTTACATTCAATTTGGCAATTGTCACAATTTTGGTTTTTAAAACCAGTATACAGTCAAAAGCATCTTAAACGCCACCTCTATATAAGGGCAACCTGTTTTTAAAGACCAATATGATCTCAACTGTTCTTTACTTGTGTTGTTTAAACCTGTATATAAAGACCACATACAAAAACACCACTGGTTTTCTTGGATGGCCTTTTAGACAGGTTTGATGCTTTGTTTCACAATTGAGAGGACCACAGCCCCACTCACTTAAGGAGTGAGATAGAGTCCTGGTTGAGATAGGATTTTAGGTTGGTCACTTTTATCAAACATATTAGGCAGGTTTCCATACATGAAATCATAAGCTTACCCGTTTCTAAGGCAACCTTAATACCAACATGGACGGCAGGGCAACCAATTTTATATTCAAGGTCTTCAAACGTTGCTCCATTTTTTAACATGGTAATGGCTAATCTTACTCCATATTTTCTCAACTCTGATGGCTTGATATTTTTTAAAAGTGACCCGACAGAAAGTGACTGCATTGGACAATTTCTTGCTATCTCATCAAGGCCACTGATTGGACCATTATGAATTCCCAGAACAAGGAGGCTCACTCCTTCCCAATGACCTTCTCGACAAAGTTTCTGAAGAATCCTTATAAGTATGTCTAAACCTGGGACAGGTACTGCCTCAAGCAGACATTCTGGATCATCTACAAATAAAAGGAATATATGACAGGTTTGCATCTAGGATTGAAGATTTTGGTGTGCCATATATTTTAAACCAGAGGCTCAGTGTGGCTGAGCCTGTATCGCTCACCTGACTAAAATGCTTTTAAAGCAAATTCCATTCGAAAAAAATTTGTCAATCTAAGTAAAGGACCTTCCATACATCATTCCCATAAAGTTTGGTTCAAATGGCTTCAGTAGCTTAAGAGGAAATAGCAAATATATGCTATTCCCATAGGGTTAAACTATGTTCTGTGCTGGCAGCCATCTTTTTTGCAGATCAAAAAAATGTCCACAATCTAAGTAAAGGACCTTTCATACATCATTCCTGTAAAGTTTGGTTAAATTTGCCTCAGTAGCTTCAGAGGAAATAGCAAATATATGCTTTTTCCATAGGGTCCAATGTTAAACTATGTTCTGTATTGCGGCCATGTTTTAGGCGGATCTAAGTAAAGAACCATCCATACAGCATTCCTGTAAAGTTTAATTCAATTTGTTTTAGTAGCTTCAAAGGAAATAGCAAATATATGGTTTTCCCATACAGTCCAATGTGAAACAATGTTCGCTGGCAGCCATGTTTTTTGGCGGATCAGAAAAAATTTGGCAATCTAAGTAAAGGACCTTCTATACATCATTTCTTTGAAGTTTTGTTAAATTTGCTTTAGTCATTTCTGACGACATAGTCAAAAATGCGTTTTTCCCATAGGGTCTAATGTTAATCTTTTGCGCTGGCAGCCATGTTTTTTGGCGGATCAGAAAAATTTTGGCAATCTAAGTTAAAGACCTTCTATACATCATTTCGTTAAAGTTTGGTTAAATTCGCTTCAGTCATTTTTGAGGAGATAGCCAAAAATGTGTTTTTTCCATAGGTCCAATGTTAAACTATCTTCTGCGCTGGCAGCCATGTTTTTTGGCAGATCAGAAAAATTTTGGCAATCTATGTAAAGGACCTTCTATACATCATTCCTGTAAAGTTTGGTTTAAATTGGTTCAGGGGTTTCAGAGGAGATAGCCAAAATGTGAAAAGTTTACAGATGGACAGACTGACGGACTGACAGACGACGGACACCAATGTGATGGCAAAAGCTCACATGGCCTTTAGGCCAGGTGAGCTAAAAAGGATCTCTCACTCCTGTACAAAAAAGGAGAACTCGGTTTTATTCCTGATTTGCCACTTACCATGGTATTGGTTGGTTGGTTGGTTCGTTGGTTGGAGAGAGAGAGAGAGAGATAAATCGCAATCTGTTGTTAGTTAAGTTTGCGATATATACTACAATACTACATTTTCAACAGTATTTTGTTGGCATGTAAATTCACGGGCCAGTTTCGACTAAAACAATAATTGGGGCACAACGACAATTAATGATTTCACAGTATTACGTCTCATGTTTTGGCATAATAATGCCATCAGGTATATGACACCTTATGGGGACCAGCACTGGGACTGGCACTAGGGCAAACTCCTATGGCAGGCTCTTGTGACTTATCATTGTTTCATGTCAAATAAAAACCATGTAAAACACAGGATATTCATATGGAACATAAATTTACATCAGTGAAGTAATAATGTGTTTATGGTATTTTTTTTTAATTTTTACGCATTCTATCTATTTAATACTGTTATATAAGTTGCATTTTACAAAAAAGCAAGGTCCCAGTTCAAAAAAGTTAAGCGTCATCCCTATCATGTGTGTAACCACTGGTGTAGCTCAGTTGGTAGAGTGCTCGCTCCATAAGTGGGAGGTCGTGGGTTCGAACCCCGGCCGGGTCTGACACAAGACTTAAAAGTGGGTAGTGACTGTTCTTTCGCGAAGCACTCGGCATTACAAAATGAAAGTTACAGTTCTTTACATCAGTGGAGTAATTGTGATTTATGGTATTTTATTTAATTATTTCTCTTACATATAGATGTATATGTTTATTTGTCAGTTATGGGATGGTGGAGGAATTTCAGAGTGCCAGAAAAACATTCACCTGCTGCATGTGAACTGGCAAATTTTCTGACACCAAGATGTGACCCAACAGGATGTACTTAAGTGGTTAAGAACTGATGTGTTCTGTACGCTCCCACACTTGAACCACTAAGCCACTGACTGAGTCCTAAACAATTTGGTTAAAACATAGCTATTTTGGAATTTCATCTCAATATCAGTAGACATGGAATAACTTACCTGCAACTTGGAGAATTGTTATTACAATTTCCACTAGGAAACTGATGTGATCTTCACTTGGACAGTCTTGCTGTATACACATGTTGATCCCATCTAAAAGATATCTTAATGCCTCATACGACAAAGACATTCCTTTATAGGCCTGGGCTGCTCTCCAATAAGCCTGAAATAAATTATATAATCAAAGCACTGAAAGTACTGAAGGATGATCTCATGAGACATTGAAACATGGTACTAAGGATGGAGGCTTGAGCTGCTCTGCAATAGGTCCAAAGCCCCATATTAATGCCACTTAATAATATCAAGTCCCTAAAATCCATTTCTTCTATGTCTTTCTTTATAAGCCCCCCTCCATTTATTGCCAAATCTCTTTAAAATGCTAAAATTTGACTGAACAAATGGTGGCAATGATTCAAAGTTTTAAAGTATATAGGAAGTGATATTTCGCGCAACAATACTCACATAACAAAAGTTAATGTGATGGGCGAGTTTTGAGAAAGCGATTTTGATCTATTTTTACTAGTATATATCTATAGTGGCCTTTTAGTACTTAGAAACCGTTATTCTGGACCAAATATTTTAATACTCAGGTTTAAAATTTCCATCTTGCAACACAAAAAGCCCTATATTCCACTGATTTAATCAAACTAGTACCTTTATCCCAAAAGACTTTTGACCAGGTGAGCTAAGATGTTATAATCAAACTTGCTCCTTTATTCCAAAAGTCCTTGGACCAGGTGAGCTAAGGTCTTAAAACCAAACTAGTTCCTTTATCCCTTTGACCAGGTGAGCTAAGATAATTTGCTTGAACTTTTACCTTTATCCAGTGAGGAAATGTGGCTATACAGTTTCTAGCGTCGTCAACAGCTTCGGGATATTTTTGCATTTTGGTAAGGACTAGTGACCGGTTACATAACATCTTAGGAAGATCTTCAAACAATGGAGGGTTACACTTGATCATCTCGATGGCATTTGAATACAAGCTGAGGGCCATAACATACTGGTTCTGACTTAGAGCTTGTTCTGCATCGTATTTCACCATCTGCAGTGCTTGCACAAGATGGAACAGATAATCTGAAATTAGAATCATCAACTAACAGACTAATCCATGTCCAAACCACTATCCAAAAGCAAGGTAAAAACAAACATATGTACCAATCCATGTCCAAACTATAATCCCAAAGCAAGGTAAAAACAAACATACTAACAGGGGTTCAAAATTATGTTTTGTAATGGAAGGTCCAGGACCTTTTGCCTTTATTTTTGGCAGGTCCCACATAAAGTTTTGAAAGTCCAATATCAACATTGAAAGATTCATGTGCAATTATGTAATTATATTGAAAAAGTAGAATTATTCTGGTAAAAATGGCAGGTTCAGCGGACTTTTACAATTTAAATATTAATGGTCCCAAGGTTAAATCAGTAGGTCCCTGACCTCGGACCCAGGAAATTTTGAACCCCTGTACTAATCCATGTCCAAATCACAATCCCAAAGAAAGGTAAAAACAAACATACTAATCCATGTCCAAATCACAATCCCAAAGAAAGGTAAAAACAAACATACTAATCCATGTTCAAATCACAATCCAAAAGCAAGGTAAAAACAAACATACTAATCCATGTCCAAATCACAATCCAAAAGCAAGGTAAAAACAAACATACCAATAAATGCCCAAACCACTATTCAAAAGCAAGGTAAAAACAAACATATGTACCAATCCATGTCCAAACCATAATCCCAAAGCAAGGTAGAAACAAACATACCAATCCATGTCCAAATCACAATCCAAAAGCAAATTAAAAACTGTGAAACGAACAAATCAGTATTACCGGAATGGGATGCCATTTTAAGTGTCTCCCAAATGAACCTCAATTGGGAAATCCCCAACAATGTGCATGACCAAATTACAAATAGCCAATGGCATATCTACTCCACCCAAAAGAGAGTTTCTGTGAAGTTTTATAAAAATCTGTTAAATAAAAATTTTTGACTGTATAAATAGTATGTCATTGTAAAAGTGTCCCCCAAACGAACCCCAACTGGGAAAATTCCCAACAATGTGCATGATCAACATACAAATAGCCAATGACACATCTCTGCTCTGCCAAAAGAGACTTTCTCTGAAGTTTTATTAAATGATGAAATTATTAAATTCTCATGAATTTTGCTGAGAATAATAATATGGAAAGTACAACTAAGGCTTCAGATAAAGTCTGAAGAAATCCAATCAAACCTAACATAATATTTCATTTGAAAATCTTAGGTCTTTTCATTTTAACAGTGACCCTGACCTTTGTCCTCCATAATTAACAAACTAAAGTAACCCGAATCTGTATGTATATACCTTGATGGTTCATGCCTCCGAATGGTAGACCAAAAGGGTGTACAAATGAAGGATCCCAGTTCGGATGGTTCCCTCTAAACGACATGCTTGGTATTTTATATATTATACTTCTGTTCTCAATTCGTATTACCGCTGTTCCTCAAAAATATCCATTTTTGTAGATGACAAAGTCAATCTGAAATTATATAATGGATTAATGGTCTTATGTGCATATACGCACGAAGAGGACTAAGTAAGTAAGATATAAGACAAGGACAAAGTGAACACAAACACACAAGGCCAAGCAAAAAAAAAGGTATGTTTCCAGTTTTCAGACCAAGCATAAATTGGCTATAGTATAGTCAACTACAAAGTTTTCTTCATCAAGATTTCTGATTTTACAGTTTTACCATTTTTCTTGGAAAACATGCTGCAACATTTTATGAAACAAATTTCAAATAAGTTCAAGCTGTTACATGTACTAGAGTGAAAGATCTTGAAGTAACTTGCATGTTTTCTTTTTTGATATGCCATTTCATGATTGCAAAATATGTGTACTGCAAAGAACAAACATAGTACTGCCGTGCTGTTGTACGGCAAAGTTGGGAAAATGGTGTTGTGGCAAGACAGAATATAACCGAAAATTCTGGGGGGTGGGGTTTCGATCTATTAGTAAAACACACCTTAATTTTAATTATCAGAAAATTTAAATACTACTTATTTGAATATTCTAATTCTTTTATTAGTAAAAACACACCTTAATTTTAATTTTCAGAAAATTTAAATACTACTAATTTTACACCTGTACATATTTATTTATATCTATATCTATATCTATGTTCATATCATTTACAGGAAATATAATCAATGACCTATCTACGTCGGTTTTCAGAAAATACAATTGTGTATTTACAAGAAGTAGATAAGTTATTTTATTTATAGAAAATCTAATAGTGTTAAATCTACTGATCTAGGAAAGTGGGTATTTTCACGAAAATCAATATTTTTGCACTTGTTCAATATGACAAATCTTGTTTTCATTCTAAAAGGGAGTTCAGGGGCTATAGGGCAATTTATCCCTTTTTGCAATAATAGAATAAGTGAGGGACCTGTGAAAAGTAAACCCACTCAGTACAACAACAAACTTGTACCTTTCTATACTGAACTACAGTAGAACCTGTGAAAACTGAACCCCCAGTACAAGAAATACCTCTCTGAAGTTCTGAACTGAACTCAAACAATGTTTAACCACAAAGCTTCTACAGAAATCCGGTCAGTGGATTTTGTTTTTAGTAATTTTACCAACAGTTAAAACAGTTATTAGCATTTAAACATAGCACTGCCGTGCTGTTGTACGACATAGTTGGGAAAATGGTGTTGTGGCAAGACAGAATATAACCGAAAATCTCCCCCAATGTACCAAACCATGTATTGCTAAATTAAATGGTAGAAAATAATAATTTCATAAATATATGAAATAGATCATCAGTAATTAAAATTTAATAAAGTTTTATAAAGTCGTACTCGATCGTTTTGTCATTTCGGATAGAGAGAAAGTAGTTTTGCAGACTCTACCAATCTATGCATAGTCCGACGGATGTTTTTTGGAAAAAAAAAAACAATGTACCAAACCATGTATTACTAAATTAAATGGTAGAAAATAATAATTTCATAAATATATGAAAAAGACAATCAGTAATTAAAATTTAATAAAGTCGTACCCGATCGTTTTGTCATTTCGGATAGAGAGAAAGTCAAGTTTTGCAGATCCTACCGTCGCTATGAGGGGGTACATTCTAGCCGTTGTATGTAACTGGATCATTTGCTGTTAAATCTGGGTTTTAATAAACTGCTGATTATCACTCACAATATTCCCGTTTCATGTTAATTTTGAAGTATTTAAAATCCACATGTGGTCATTTGCACACAACACTATGAATTATCTCCCTTTCACGAAAGTGAAATCTAATCTATAAACAGTTTTAAAATGTGACACAATTGCCTCAACATCAAAATATGTTATCATATCCTTCAAAATAAATTTGAATTACCGTAGATTTTATGAAGAATTAATTAAATCCACCTGCCATTGCTGTTTATTTCATAAAAAGTTACGATTTTACATCGTAGGATGCAAACTTTTCGGACTACTTTTTATTGTAAACACAAGATCAGTTCGCCAAATTGCAGAAATTATTCGATGCATCCCGTCGCAATATTTTACTAGATTTCGAACTATGTGCATTTTATTCCAAATGTGCATATGTAACCAAATGCATTACCCGTTTCAGAATACATATCTCACGATAAAACAGATATATTTTTTTCACGCTCATTTACAAGGCGCACTATTTCCATGCGTATTCATATCTTATAATTTCATAGCAAAGAAGCCCGATATCTTGAAAGAAAGCGATAGCAAAGTATGCGTTCACTATCGTGAAACGCTGTACAAAAACAATTCTTGTTCATGTTTCACAATCAATCGTTCACTTAAGATTTTCCTTAACTTAATTTTAGCAGTTTTTGACAATCTTTTACAAAACTACAAACATTTGTGATAACACTGTATAAATACAAATGTTTAAACTTCAAGTGATTTTCAAAATAGTGCTTGAATTTATGAATATTTTGAATTCTAACGAAATTATTCAGATTTCAAATTTGCCAGACATAAGTAAAGGAGAATCTTCAGTGACTATGTTACATTTAAACAAGAGGCCCATGGGCCTTAACGCTCACCTGAGGAAGAGTACACATCTTATGCAGAGGTTCAATGGTCAATGACATTAATAAAAGAGAATATCAACATTTTCAGCAGTAAGGGCCAATAATATGCAAGTATTTTTGCAAATAAATTATAAAAGTTATTATATAAGTATGCTATATATAACATATTTAGGTCTAGCTACAATATATCATTTATAAACAGCTAAAAATCTGTATATTAAAATGTGCATTAGGCCAATACCTACAATATTCCAATATACATGCCTATACAAAGAGTTTATAGTTTTTGAGATAATTAACCATTTAAGTATTTGTTCGCGTCTATGACCTTGACCTTTGAACCTATGACCTTCATTCATATATCAAAATGATTGTTAGGCCAATATGTACCTTATTCCAATATACATGCCTATACAAAAAGTTTATAGTTTTTAAGATAATTAACCATTTAAGTATTCAAATGCATCTATTACCTTGACCTTTGAACTTGTGACCTTCATTCATATATCAAAATGATCGATAGGCCAATACCTACAATATTCTAATATACACTCCTATACAAAACGTTTATAGTTTTTGAGATAATTAACCATTTAAGTATTCGTTCAATTCTATGACCTTGACCTTTGAACCTATGACCTTCATTCATATATCAAAATGATCGTTAGGCCAATACCTACAATATTCTAATATACATGCCTATACAAAAAGTTGATAGTTTTTGAGATAATTAACCATTTCAGTACTTGTTTACATCTGTGACCTTGACCTTTGAACCCATGACCTTTATTCATTTATCAAAATGACCATTGTGCCATTACCTACAATATTCTGATATACATGCCTATACAAAAAATCCATAGTTTTGCAGATAATTAATTATTTTGGTATTCTTGGACATCTGTGACCTTGACCTTTGAACCCATGACCCTGATATATGTATCAAAATGATCGTCATGTCAATACCTACAAATAACTGAAAATCCTACGCCATTATCACAAGAAATATTAAAAAATAGCATTTTTTATCAAAGGTCAAAAACTGGCACATGACCTTGACCTTCGACCTTGACATCAATTGAAAGAAAATTGGAACACAAATTCAACAGTGAAAACTCCATACAATTATTTTCAGTCGTTATGAAGTTATAACAATAAATGTTTCATTTTAAAAATTATGTAATTTTACGCAAAAAACGCGTAACCTATTTTTCGTCTAATTTTCATGAAAAACACAATTTTATTGTTCCCAGGTATGCTGAATCCAAATATCCAATCAAAATATGCCTGCACCTTTTGGTTTCAGAGAAGAAGATTTTTTTGTCTTTTTGCTATTTTTAGTAACAGCGGCCATCTTGTTGGGCGTGGCCAAACCCCGAACACAATTTTGAAAGGCTGTTACCCAGGCATGATAATCACCAAGTTTCATCAAATATGGCCCAGTAGTTTTGGAGGAGAAGATTAAAATATAAAGTTTACACACGACGGACGACGGACGACGCACGACGGACGACGGACGACGGACGGTGATAGATTGCAATAGCTCATCTGAGCCTTTGGCTCAGGTGAGCTAAAAATAAAAAAAAAGACTACCTACTGCCTTTAAATTGTGAAAAATTTGGAGTTCTGAAATGCAGCAAACTGCATTTAAAATGTTAAATTCCTGGCAATAGTTTAGGATCCTGTATACAAAGATGTTATATTGTTACAATATCTAACATGTCATGGCTAAGGCCAACTTGATTTAATTTACTAGTGTATCACTTGTTTTGGGAATTTCAGTGGTCAAATTGGAAAATTTGTCATTTTTCCCCAAGGGAAACTACCTTTATTTGGTAAGCATTTTCAGCAATTAAAATCACTGATCTTAGGTAAGATAATTGTGAAATTGGGACCTTATATTTACTCAATCAAGAAACCAAACTGATGATTCAACAAAAGGTGAAATCTATAAATAAATATATAACCTGGTAGTTTATAATTCTGTGCTGAAAAGTGAAAAACCATTAATTTTAGCTTATCAACTACTATCAAAATTATGTTCAGTGTATTTAAACTTGACCCTTAAGATTTTAGTCTTATGGTATAGTAAGAGGATAGGCACAGGGGTCAAGATTAGTTATATGCATATGCCCAGTAGGCCCTCTCAAAATTACAAATGAGGAAAATCAGAGAAAGAACACACACAAAAAAAGCGAGCTTGTTAAACATCGAAGGTGGAAATGGATTAGACACATATTAAGACAGAAGACAGATGAACATCCAAGGATTGCTCTGCAATGGACACCAGCAAAAGGAAAAAGAAGAAGAGGGCGGCCAAAGGAGACTTGGCACAGGACTGTTGAAAGGGAAAGATCAGCTCTTGGACTTAGGACATGGAGTGAAGGTGCTAAAATAGCTGCCAACAGAGATTCTTGGAGGAGAAAGATATCTGGCCCAATTCTCCACAAGGAGAGAGAGACACAAGTCATATGCCCAGTAGCCCACTGGGCCCCTTAATTTTTACACATTAAAGCTATTTAATACTGGTATATAAGCTGCATATTACAAATAAGCTGCCCCCCACTAAAAATAGTTAAGCTTCATCCCTATCATGTGTGTAACCATTGGGGTAGCTCAAATAGTAGAGAGCTGGCTCCTAACCCCAAACCAGTCTGACCCAAGTTTAAGACTTGAAAGTGGGTAGTGATTGTTCTTTTGCCAAGCACTCGGCATTACAAAATGAATGTCATGATTCTTTCGAATGAGAACTTGAAATAAACAAGGTCCTGTGTCACAGTAGGATTGGCACAATAAAGAACCCTGCTGTATAATGCCATCAGCGCAGTGCACAGGCATATTTTCTGCACTTTCGCCTATATAGCTGGTGACGTCTCAATTACAAAAAGTAAAATATTCTTGACTTGGACATTAAACACCATTACTCAACTCAACTTAAGTGTAAAAGTATGTGCACATGTGTGTGTATGTTTATGTGACGTGTGTGTGGGTGTATGTGTGTAAAAGTATATATGCATGTGTGTGTTTATGTGATGTGTGCGTGTAAAATTACATATGTGAGTGTATGTCAGAGAGAGAGAGAGAGAGAGAGAGACTTTATAGTTAGCATAACAGAGTACAGGCAGTTTCATTTTCTTACATGTAGGAATAAGTTGAGTAATTAAAAAATATACAACGGGTTACCTTACACAAAAACACATACATAAATATATATAAATATATACACACCATACCAATATATATATCATACATTTATCATGTTTAAAGATAAAAATATATTTGTCAATTTTTCTTCCTTACGTAATTACAATGGTGGTTAAATATAACACATACTACACCAGGAACTTAAAAACTCAAAAATCAATTTTAACATACACTGAACTGAAAAACTTTTCTTTTTTTTTTTTTTTTTTTAAATTAAAATCAATTTTAACATACTTGTATTGAAAAACTTTTTTTTTTTTTAAATGTCAAATCATGTATTGAAAAACTTTTTTTTAAAATTAAAATCAATTTTACATATACTGAACTGAAAAACATTTTTTTTAATTTCAAATAAATTTTTACATATATGTATTGAAAATCAATTTTTTAAAAATGTCAACAAAAAAAAAAAAAAAAAAAAAAAAAAAAAAAAAAAAAACCAGAGAAAGTCATTTAAAGATCAAAATTTAAAATCAATAAATACTATGCAATATTACCTTCCAAATAAGAATATTACTTGGTTATTAGTCACAAGAACAACTGAAACTTGATACTGAAATACAGTGCACAATGTACATGAATATTCTAATTCTTTTATTAAGTAAAACGCACCTTAATTTTAATTTTCAGAAAATTTAAATACTACTAATTTTACACCTGTACATATTTATTTATATCTATATCTATGTTCATATCATTTACAGGAAATATAATCAATGACCTATCTACGTCAGTTTTCAGAAAATACAACTATGTATTTACAAGGAATAGATAAGTTACTTTATTTATAGAAAATCTAATAGTGTTAAATCTATTGATCTAGGATTCTTTAAAAGTGGGTATTTTTATGAACATCAATAGTATTGCACTTGTTCAATTTGACAAATCTTGTTTTCATTCTAGAAGAAAGTTCAGGAGCTATAGGGCAATTTATCCCTTTTTGCCAAATGACCCCATTATTAAGGCCACAGTGGGTCCTATTTAACATTATATAACATGAAAAACAAAACATAATAGTGTTTTAGAAAAAAAATCTTTGAAAATGTACCCTATGAAAAATGGTAAATTAATCACTGCCTACTAAGACTTTACCAATGGGGTCATATGGTAAAATTAGGGATCAGTGGCCCTATGGCCCCTTCTAGAATGAATTCTAAAATGTAGGAATAGGATTAATTTCTATAAATATATGAGTTGAGTTGAGTAATGGTGTTTAACGTCCCAGTCAAGAGTATTTCACTTATATTTAGACATCCCCAGCTATAGATGAAAGTGCTGAAATTTTGCCTGTGTGTTGCCCTGATGGCATTATACAGCAGGATTCTTTAGCATGCCAAGCCCACCATGACAAGGGACCTCGTTTATTTTAAGTTCCAATCTGAAAGAACCTTGACTTTCCTTTCGTAATGCCGAGTGCTTGGCAAAAGAACAGTCACTACCCACTTTCAAGTCTTGGGTCATACCTGGCCAGGGTTCGAACCCACAACCTCCCACTTACGGAGCAAGCACTCTACCAACTGAGCTACCGCAGTGGTCCTATAAATATGAATATGTGAGGGACCTGTGAAAAGTAAACCCACTCAGTACAACAACAGTACTGAACTACAGTAGAACCTGTGAAAACTGAACCCCCAGTACAAGAAATACCTCTATGAAGTTCTGAACTGAACTCAAATAATGTTTAACCACAAAGCTTCTACAGAAATCTGGTCAGTGGATTTTGTTTTTAGTAATTTTCCCAACAGTTAAAACAGTTATTAGCATTTAATCAAAGCACCGAAGGTGCCCAGCGAACAGAGAGCGAGAACAAAATGCAAGCATCTTTTACAATTGCTAAGTACCTATCATCATGAAGGATTTTACAACTGTGTCAGTTTTTAGGTACAAGTCAAGATTGCACTGAGTCTTATTTTTTGAATATGTATTATTCTTCACAGGTTTTTTTCACAGAAGTGTTTCAAAGTAGAGTAGGCATATATTCTACACTGCTGAAAACTTAAGAATTAGATGTTGCATAATACATGCAATTTTCTTGTCTTCCGTACATCTGTATTTAGTTCTATTTTTGGTTGTGGCAAGACAAGTTTTATTCAGTTGAAAACTTTAGTGCTCTATTTTGAAATTGGCATAAGTGTTCTACAATTTTTGTTCAGTGGTTGTCTTTAGTGTATGCTGTGTGCATCTTGTAATTTATTCAATATTTACAATATATGCCTTGCGTAAGATTTTACGAAGTACATGTACATTTTGTTCAGCTGCAAACTATTATAAATACTTTCCATTTTTGAGAAGACTGGTTTTTTCACAGGCTCTGATTTTAAAATACTGTTGTTTCCAATGTAGCAAATTTCAAATCCTGAGGAAACATTGTGAAACATAGGGAAGTTTAATTGAAAACTTCAAATTCCAATATACAATTGTAATCACTGTTGTCTTATAAGAAGGGGGCTCAAAGGGGCCGGAATTGCTCACCTGGCACGATTGACAGAAAAATGGCCGCAATCAATCAGAACAATATTTTGCCATCGACATTAAAATCTGTATATTCCCATGTATATAACATTGAAATCGGAACAACTTATAAATTTCGCAAAGAAATGGTAACCATATCACAAATGGCCAATCGGAAACAATTTGTGTCTGCGCCACTTCACTATGCATACCATTTTATTCATGTAAACCAAATACTCTTGAACTTTGAGCAACTTGAAAATTTGTGGAGAAAGGGGGGCTTGCAGAAAATGACCGTTCATTTTTTCGTCATCCCCATTGATCTCGGCATACCATGTTTCTCATAAACTAAAAATGGTCGCTAAAAATGGGTCAAAGACTCAATGGGCCGGGTTGCCATTAAGTCAGATGCACATCTTTGATAATCTTTTGATATATACAATACAAAGTAACTAAGTTTCAAAGTCTGGAAAAATGGGGAAAAAATCCTGATATATTTCCAAAAAGTCAGGTGCATATCTTCAATATTTATAGAAACATTCTGTGAAGCTTAAAGGTTCTTGATTGAAAACTGTAGGAGTTGAGTTCACAAAATAGGTATCCCCAGTTCAAATACTTGCTAAAAAGTGACTATGTTTCAAAGTCTGGAAAAATGGGGAAAAAATCTTGAAATATTTCCAAAAGGTCAGGTGCACATCTTCAATATTTATAGAAACATTTTGTGAAGTTTCAAGGCTTTTGGTTGAAAACTGTAAGAGGAGTTGAGTTCACAAAGTAGATACCCCCGTTCAAAAACTTGCGAAAAAGTGACTAAGTTTCAAAGTCTGGAAATGGGGGGAAAATCTTGAAATATTTCCATAAAGTCAAGTGCACATCCTCAATATGTATAGAAACATTCTGTGAAGTTTCAAGGTTTTTGGTTGAAAACTGGATATGGTGTTGAGTTCACAAAGTTGGTACCCTATTTTACCCGCCCGCCCAACACTCACCATACTATAAACAGGATTTGCGCTCCGTGCAACCCGGCCAAAAAACGGCCTTGTTCTTGTAGGATCACTCCAAAATGAGGAATCTTTGTAGCAAACATGCTACAAAGTTTCAAGCAACTCCATTTATCAGTTTCAGCGTAGATGTGTTTTTGAGAAGTTTACAGACAAACGACAGGCACATACAAAGTCATGATAAAAGCTCACATGGCCAATGGTCGTTTTTCTTAGTGAAAACCCAATAACATTATTCTCAGAAGTGTGCAGTATAGTTCCCTGATCTTTAATCGAGTTTCATAAAGATATACCACTTGTCACCTGTGCAATTGAGAAATCGGCTCCTTTTTCATTATCGGGAATGCCGACAGTGATAGTACTATACAAAACGGCAATAAAATGACAAGCCGGACCCGAAAAATTCCGGGGAAAATCGCAAAGTAGAATGTCTGGCGATTTACCACTACCAAGACCCAAAATGATGAGTCGCTAAATTGGGGCGGTTTACTGCCAAATCAGAAAAGATTTGCTAATCTTTCTTTCAGCTGCGATCATTTTATACGAATACAGTGGCACTCCTACTCAGTGGCGTACGAACTGGTTAGATTATTAATTTTTCAGTTGGGTTGAGTTTATTATTTTTATCCTGCAGAGAAATTCATTGCAAGAAAAGGTTCGCCACGAATACATTTTATCATAACATGTGGCTGCTGTCAAAGATTTCGGTATTGTGCGTGAGAGTAACGTATTACGGCCCAAATCACTCTCTCAAGCCAAACAGTTACTATTAGACCAAAATGAAATTTGGGGAAAACGGAGACTGGAATAGAATGCCTAACATGAATGTTTTACACCGATATACATGTAGTTATATTATAAGCACGAAGCCTTCTGGTATGGTACCATTCTGATTTATGGATAACGAGCGGCCTTCAAGGTAAGCGACAATTCAACACCGCGGCTCACACAAAAGAGAAAAGTTGCAAAGAAACTTGTTTTTATGGTTGTTACTGCTTAAAAAGCAAAGTTTATTTATTATGAGCTTGCAAATATAAAATTAAAAGTTCAAATTTAGAAAATCACTTTTGAGGTCACTCTGGGCAGTTACGATAGTTTTCATTCTTTGCAATTCGTTAACAAAAAAGATGGCAATCAAATGCATCTGACAAGTACCATGTCGATGATACCAAATGTGAAAGCCTAGCAATATATAAAGATTTCTTCAAGATTCCAAGCATTCTCTACTGAAGAAAATTAAACAACGATCACTCACGGTTTGTTTTTAATATAAAACAAGAGGCCCATGGGCCTTAACGCTCACCTGTGACCTTGACCTTTAAACCCATAACCCTCATTCATATATCAAAATGATCAATAGGCCAATACCTACAATATTCTAGCATAGATGCCTATACAAAATATTTATAGTTTTCAAGATAATCAACCAATTCAGTATTAATTTGCATCTGTGACCTTGACCTTTAAACCCATGACCTTTATTCATATATCAAAAGTATCATTAGACCAATACCTACAATATTCCAATATATATGCCTATACAAGGAGTTTATAGTTTTTGAGATAATCAACCATTTCAGTACTTGCTTGCATTTGTGACCTTGACCTTTGAACCCATGACCTTCATTCATATATCAAAATGACTGTTAGGCCAATACCTACAATATTCTAATATGTATGCCTATACAAAAAGTTTATAGTTTTTGAGATAATCAACCATTTCAGTACTTGCTTGCATTTGTGACCTTGACCTTTGAACCCATGACCTTCATTCATATATCAAAATGACTGTTAGGCCAATACCTACAATATTCTAATATGTATGCCTATACAAAAAGTTAATAGTTTTGCAGATAATCATCTATAACGGCAATAGTTGTGCATCTTTGACATTGACCTTTGAACCCATGACCTTGATCTATGTATCAAAATGATCGTCATGTCAATACCTACAATTAACTGAAATCCCATGTCATTATCACAAGAAATGTTTCAAAAATAGCATTTTTTATCAAAGGTCAAAAACAGGGACATGGCCTTGACCTTTGACATCTTTTGAAAGAAAATAGCAAGACAAGATCAACAGTGAAAACTCCATACAATTATCTTTAGTCGTTATTGAGTTATAACAATAAATGTCTCATTTTCAAAATTACATAATTTTACGCAAAAACGCGTAACCTATTTTTCGTTCAATTTTCATGAAAATTACAATTTTAATGTTCCCAGGTATGCTGAATCTAAATATCCAATCAAAATTTGCCCGCACCTTTTGGTTTTAGAGAAGAATTTTTTTGTCTTTTTGCTATTTTTAGTAACGGCGGCCATCTTCTTGGGCGTGGCCAAACCCCGAACACAATTTTGGAAGGCTGTTACCCAGGCATGATAATCGCCAAATTTCATTAAATTTGGCCCAGTAGTTTTGGAGGAGAAGATTAAAATGTAAAGTTTACACACGACGGACGACGGACGCCGGACGCCGGACGGTGATAGATTGCAATAGCTCATTTGAGCTTCTGGCTCAGGTGAGCTAAAAAACCAAACAAACCAACTACACGTACAGCTCAAGTGGATAAGTGAATTTCCACCCGTCGCGGTGTCAAAAGTTGCCGATATGAAGGGATTAATTTTCATAGGCATTCACCTTAAATAACAGATTAAAAATATTTCTGCCGCGGTGGACAGTAAAATCGTCCGCCGGCAGGAAAAATCTCCACCGCGATGTTTATTGAAAATGAATTACATACCATTGATGGATTATTACGTTATCTAGGTACATGCACAGTCTAACTTAGTTTTTTACAAATGCCTACAGTTATTCGAAGTTCCCGTCATTCTACCGCAGATTATTCGAACCCGAATTCTAGACTCAAATATTTGTTAATGATACTTAACTACCCACCCCAATAAAAAAATCGAAGTTCTTTTTCACCAATATTTAGTTTTAAAAATTCCAGTGTGCACGTTTACCGGCCTGTATGTTTTCATCACCTCTTTAACCAAGCGTAACGGACAATAATTTCACACAGAGTGGCATGCACTAGCCCTTCCAAGCTCTTTTAAAACGTTTTTCCAAAGCTTGCCGACAAAGACGATTAGACGATTGAACGCACAATACCATTTTCAATTAACCACCCCCGCAACTTGTCCATCATAATCTGAAACCTAAGCACGTGCACACCGATCCTGCGGTATTCCAACAAAGTGACGTGTATTAGCTCTTTAAACTTTTGTTCAAAGCTTGCCGACAAAGACGAGTAGACGGTTGCACGGACAATAAAGATACTTTCAATTAACCACCCCCGCAACAGGTCCATCATAATCTGATCTAAAGCGTCCTTGACACTTGTCTGTGTATTAAATATCATGAGTACACACGTACTTTTCTTACCCCTATGTACTGTATAAGACATCTAATTTTTTATTGCGCATTGCAAAGATAAATAATTCTGCCATTTCACCTATAGCTGGTTTTGTCTCGATAAATGTGATAGATTCTTTACTGAACGTAAAACCCCATTCAATCAACCAATCACCTCTGCTTGTTGAGACCACTGCGGTAGCTCAGTTGGTAGAGTGCTCGCTCCGTAAGTGAAAGGCCGTGGGTTCGATCCCCGGCTGGGTCTGACCCAAAACTTGAAAGTGGGTAGTGACTGTTCTTTCGCCAAGCACTCGACATATCTTATTGCAATCGACATATCTTATTGCAGCCTGGAACATTAGAACCAACATCCTATCCTTAACTTAATATTATTATTATTGTTGTCATTATTATTGTTGTTGTTGTTGTTGTTACTATTATTATTACGTTATAATAATAATAGTAATGATAATGACAATGGTATAGTCAAACAACATTGACCTTTCATTAGGAATATTCATATAGGAGGGTCCACCCAATACATAGATAGCGTTAGGATTCGCAGTTAATACAGATACACATTGTCCATGATTAGTGTTCACATCATATCTAGACGACTATACACGCGTTATCCCTATTACTTAATTATATAAATTTACCTGCCCATAATGAATATCTAAATCAAGGGTCAAACGGACAGGTCAATGTTGTTTATCTTTTTTATAGTGATGGTAATAATAATAATAATAACTATTATTATATTAAATACTTATTATCTCTATTTATTATGAGTATACTTATTTTTGTTTTTATATATATATATGTCATTTATTACAAATATTTATATTTAGTTTTCCACCTTCATAGTCTTCATATTTGTATTCTGTCGCCATCAGTCCAATATTGTAAATAGGGTACAAGCATGTAATTTGCTTTATGCTAATAAAGTTATTATTATTATTATTAACGACTGAGATGAAAGTCACGGTTCTTTCGGATGGGAACTTTAAATAAACGAGGTCCCGTGTCACGGTGGGCTAGGCACGCTAAAGAACCCTGCTGTATAATCGCACAGGCAAAATTTCTGCACCTTCGCTTTAGCTGGCGACGTCTCGATATAAGTGAAATATTCTTGACTGGAACGTTAAACACCGTTACTCAACTCAACTCTGCTTGTTGGGGCCTCAGAGGCCGAGTTTTTCAAAGTGATCCTCTACCTTTCGCCGCCAAGGTTCGAATCGACCTGAAGTTTGTCAGTTTACTTGCTGTTGGCTCAGATTTTCCTTAAATGAAATCTGACGAATTTACTGTACACATCCAGCTATTGGGGAAAATGTCCAATTTAAGAAGGAATAATTGCGAAACTTGGGTTTTGTCACTGTTTGCCAGCAGTGATACCTTATTCATGTGTGTGTGTGTGTGTGTGTGTGTGTGTGTGTACAAAACCACCACCTTCGGCAAGCGAACCGACAAACTTTTTTAGTTAAAAATTGTCTCACATGGGATTTGAACCTAGGCACTGTGACCTGTAAGCTGCCCCTTTAGACCACTTAGCTCCAGGTCTCATACCATTCTTTGGCATATACCACTTGGCCACAAAGGTCACATACGATTCCTAGGCGGGTCAATTGGCATAAGTATTCAAACAGATATAAGTATCCCATTATATTCATATTTAACACATTGAAATGAAATTTTGTGATTTAATTCACTCACACCTACACAGTAATATGTATAGATCTACTTTCGTTTTACGTTACCCCAATGTAGAAAAATTAGGATTTTCCTAGTTTTACGTGTAGATTGTGTATATAGCGCTTTAGGATTTCAAAAATACATTTCTATATTTTTTCAATTCAATATCAATACCTTTGTCATCCATGCGTCATCATTTTGGACTGTAAACCCTGTTGTTGATGAACACCTGTCAAACTTTACATTCCCGTCATTTGCTGCTTTCGGAACTCGTATTTATTCGAACAAAACTATTCACACGGAATACCTCGGGTCTTTTCTATCACATTTTAAATTTTAAGGATTTATTTATTTATTTATTGTAAATAGGTTAATTTAGTAAATTTAACTTGCAGTTCATTTGAAGAAAGGAAACTTTATAATCAAAATATTTAATTAAATTGCGATTTCAAAATCATGTGAATAGCAAGTGGTACAAAAGGGCACTATCCTACAAGTTACTGATTTTTTCCATACTTGTAAAACTTTTTGAGGCGCATCAAAACACGATTTCGAAAACACAAAGTCTCGCGTCGGCCGAAGTCTCGTTTAAGTCTCGTGGGGGGGGGGGGGGGGGCAAGTCCAACAGGTTGCTGAAGAAAGACTACATTGAGATGCGGTTACGCTGTTGAAAATTGTGAATTAGTAGTTCTTCGTTATCGTTTTCACCAACAATTATGACGAATGAAAGAAATAAAATAATACAGAAAGTAAAACTGTGTGTATTTATCATTTATTTGTAGGAATTATGTTTTACTTTCTAAGCTATAAAGCGTCAAAAATGTAACAAATCTTCGAATTTTAACATAGGCTAAATATTTTCTGAAAATGTAAAGAAAAACATATGTCCCCTTGCTCGATTTTTCGCTATAAAACTTCAAATGCGTAATCTGATGCGAAAATATGGCCAAAATTAGCAATAACGTCATGATTTTTAACGATATTGTAAAGGAATCGGCAAACTTGCGAACTTTAACGTCATCGTGCCGTAAACTAGGAGTGTTGTATTTATGCGTCTTGCTTTAATAGTTAATACTTTTTTAATGATTTGTATACAATTATTTTATAAATTAGATTATGATGTATTCCTAGTCACTTAAATTACAGAAAAATTATATAAAGAAACATTATTACTTCGGAATAACAGAAAAAACAAAGCCTTATCATCCGAAGGCTTTGTTTTTTCTGTTATTATCATCCGAAGTGTGTTGGTGTTTGTACACAGGGTATGTGTTATGCGTCAAGTGCAGTAACTTTTTATGTTACTGCCGCTGTCTAGCTCCGGCGAAAGGGAAAGTCGAGTGCGTAAATCTTTCCTTGATAGTACATGGCCTCTACACTACCTAGACTCTTGCGTTGCCTCCTCGTGACTGACACACGGTAACTGAAATCCTACGATTACAGGCGAAATCTGCAAGGGATCTCGGAGTAGCAAGGACCCTAGAGGTGCAGAGTGCATGGCCCACCGGCGTGTGGACACGCCCTGGCTCTCACCAACCTTGTCCCAGCTATGGGTCAATAGCTCTGCTGCCTTGCAGAAAGATTTTAGCCAATCAAAGGCTATGGGAAGAAACACAGACAGAAAATCCAGGTAGATGAGCCTGTTAGCATATGGACTGCAATCATCTACGAGAAGGGAATCCCAGAAAGAAAAACCCGGCCCACAAGAGTGGAGGTTTGGCGTTGGGCTAACTACCCAACCCTAGAAAAAAACTAGTTACAGAAACGTCAACAAGCAAAATAAGAAATAACTCTGTTACCGGTCCTAGGGATGGCTTGAGTCATGACAAACATGGCAGTATGACATCTTCTAACCAAAACCCAGCAAAGGAAGTTAGGAGAAAGATTCAAAGTCTACTTAGACCAAAAAGGAAAATAAAAATTGGTGCCTGGAATGTCCGTACTATGTATGAGTTGTCAAAAACTGCACAAGTCACTACCACCATGCAGCAATATGACATTGATATTCTAGACGTTAGCGAGTGTCGATGAACAGGATCTGGAAAGATGAAACTAAACTCTGGTCATACCATACTATACTCAGGACACCAGAGTAATCATGCCAGAGGTGTTGCCATAATAATGAACAAAGATGCTGCAACCACATTATTAGAATGGGAACCTATTAGTGAGAGGATTATTACAGCAAGATTTAATTTAAAGTTTTGCAAATTAACTCTCATACAGTGTTATGCTCCAACAAATGACACGGAAGAGGAAATGAAATGTACGTTTTATGAACAGCTGCAATCCATCATCTCCAAAGTACCACAGCACGACCTAGTTCTAATAACTGGAGACCTAAATGCAAAAGTCGGAAACGATAACACCAGTGTAGAGCAAATAATTGGAAAACATGGATGTGGAAATAAAACTGAAAATGGAGAGAAACTTATAGATTTCTGTCTCAGTAACAACTTGGTTATAGGAGGTACCATCTTTCCCCACATGGATATACACAAACTGACCTGAAAATCACCAGATGGAAGAACCACAAACCAAATAGATCATGTTATGATAAACAGAAAGTAGAGGCGATCACTACAATATGTCAGGGTGATAAGAGGTGCTGGCGCCAACAGCGATCATTTTCTTCTAAGAGCCATCTTAAAGATAAAGCTTAGAAAAACCACAAACCAGACAACCAAACGTAAAAAGCTGGATATCTCAAGACTCAACATGCCAACAGTTAGAAAAGAATTTAACCTTGAACTCAAGAACAGATTCAGTGTGCTAGAAAATGAGTCTAGAAATAACACCATAGAAGAAAAATGGAACAATATTAAATCAGTGTATAATGAAACAGCTGAAATGATCATAGGTCTTCAGACTAAAAAGAACAAGGAATGGCTATCTAAAGAGACTTGGCAAAAGATACAGAAAAGAAAGGACATAAAGCAGAAAATCCTCAGTACTAAATCAAAGAGACTACAAGATCAATTGCAGATTAACTATAAAACAAAAGACAAAGAGGTGAAAGGAAGTGCAAGGAAAGACAAGCGACAGTTTATGGACGATCTGGCTGATAATGCAGAGAGAGCAGCCTCATATGGAGAAATGAGCACCGTCTACAGAATAACCAAACAGCTCTGTGGTAATAAAGGTACAGGAACAAACCAAGTAAAAGATAAACAAGGAAATGTACTAACGAAAGAGGAAGACCAAGCTAAAAGATGGGTAGAGCATTTCAAAGAAGTACTAAACTGTCCTTATCCACGAAAAAAAGCCATCATTACACCCACAGATGTAGACATAAATATTAACATAAACCCTCCAACTATTGAGGAGATAGTCAAAGCAATTAAAACATTGAAAAAAAAACAGGAAAGCAGCTGGAATAGATACCATCTCTGCTGAAATGCTAAAATCTGACATCAACACATCAGCAAAAGTTCTACACCAATTATTTACCAACATCTGGAAACATGAGACTGTACCATCAGATTGGAACAAAGGCCTAATTGTAAAGCTACCAAAGAAGGATGATTTACAGTGTTGTGACAAATTCCTTTGCCCATAAGACCGGACTGAACATGAACACAACAAAAACGAAACTTATGGCTGTAAATGACAAAATGAAAGAACAAATTACCATTGATAACCACCCAGTGGAAAATGTGGAGGAATTTACATACCTTGGAAGCATGATAAGCAATGATAATGAGCAAAAAAGGACACGCAGGCAAGACTATCTAAAGCCCGCACAGCCTTCCATAAACTTCAGCCCATCTGGAAGTCAGGAAGCTTTAGTATTAACACCAAACTAAAGTTTTTCAACAGAATGTCAAATCTGTCCTTCTTTATGGCTCAGAATGCTGGAGAATAATACAAAGCGACATGCAGAAGATACAGGCATTCCACAACAGCTATCTCCGAAAAATTCACAAAATATTCTGGCCAAACAAGATAACAAATAAAAGCCTAGTAAAAATCAGTAAATGTAACAACATTTCCACAGAGATAAAACAACGACGCTTTAGATGGTTAGGTGATGAGAATGCCCAATGAGAGAATTCCAAAAACAGCATTAAACTGGACACCACCTGGAAAAAGAAAGCCTGGTAGACCTCGTACTACCTGGAGGAGAACCATTCAAGTAGAACTTCAGGAGCTAGGATACACCTGGGGACAAGCTCTACACATGGCAAAGGACAGAAATAAATGGAGGACGCTTGTTAATGCCTTATGTCCCAGTGGGGATGAAGAGGATAAGTAAGTAAGTAAGTTATCATCCGAAATGAGAATCAATGATGACACTTCAAAAATGCATGGAGAAGTGTCAGTCAGAGTCGGGGAAACATTGTTAATGATTTCATTTGAAATATTTTTTAAAAAACTTTATATTTCAAACTACCAGTATTGAGACACAACCTTTACTGGAGTGAAAAAAATCATTATAATCGAAAAATTTTATTTGGCCAGAAAAGTGATTAAAAACTACCGATTTCGAAAACACGTCATTCAGAAATTATGTGCGTCATTAAAAAAACACCCCTAATTGCAGTATCAATTTTCATGACGTAATTGCGAATATTTTTAAAAGTAATAGCGTATGAAAAAATATGAAAATTCTAAATTTTTAAAATCTGAAAGAATTTTGAAAATGGAAACAATATTAAAAAAGATATCATCAATTAATTTTTGTGAAAAAACGTCTTTATCAATTGAAAGTATTTAAGGCAATTCTTCGTGAATCATTTGTATCTGTTGAATTTATTTGTGTACTATATCTATAATGATTTTCTTGTATATTTTTATTTAATCTTTTAATTGATAGACATGTATTTTATTCCCTGTAAATAATTTTTAAAAAAATAGTACAGTTACTTTAAATTGGGAGTTAGAATGATACCACCAGAGTACATACAGGTAGGTAGATTTGTACGCGCCATGCGTAACGTGTCCATTTGTACCACTTAGCCTTAAAGCTGATGCAGTATCAATTTTTGGCCTGACTATTTAAAATCACAATATGCAATATCAAAACTTCAACTTCTCATATTTACTCAAGGTTTGGTTTGGACAGGTTGCAGGTTTTATTGAAATACAGTCAAACCTGTGTCTATAAAGGCCATCAAAGGGAACCAGTACAAGTGGCCTTTATGGGCAGGTGACCTTAATATACAGGTTCAAATAATATGAATAAAGAACAATTGGGATACATTTCTACTGGCCTTTATAAGCAGGGGGTCCTTATAGCGGTGACCTTTAAGGCAGACTGGACTGTATATCATACATGATATGTATACAAGTACACGTTATGCTTTGTACATGTAATCTGCCATATGATATAGCAGGACTTAACACCGATTATTTAAACTGGTTGATATGGTTGTGAGCATTTTTATTGGTAAATCAGTCTGTCAAGCGACTCTTGATTTTGAGCTGTTTCTGATTTTTTCCTGAATTTGTAATAAAAACCTTAGCAACTGCTAGCCCTACTTACTCTAAATTTTTATGCCCAAATTAAAATTTTGACAAGCACTGATAAAGTTAGCATCTTTGTCCCATATAGTCATATAAAATTTAAAATAAATAAAAATCTTAGCAACTGCTAACCCAACGGACTCTTAATTTTTATGTTTACCCTAACATTTTTACGACAGTATTTTAACAAGCACTGTTAAAGTTAGCATTTTTCTCGAGACCATATGGTCAATGTAAACCATAAAATTAAATACAAACCTTAGCTACCACTAACCCGACTGACTCTAAATTTTTATCCCTACCCTAAAATTTTTACGACAGTATTTTACAAGCACTGATAAAGTTTGCATTCGTGTCCCATATTGACAGTGTAAAAACATTTTTTTTAAAAAACCTACCTACTTACTGCTAACTTGACAGAACCTTAATTTTACTTAAATTTACTGTTAAAATTTGCATCCCTGCCCCATATGGTCAATTAAAAAAAATTAAACCGACAGATCCAATTTTTCAAAGAGTGAGTGAGTGAGTAATGGTGTTTTACGTCCCAGTCAAGAATATTACACTTATATCGAGACGTCGCCAGATATAGGCGAAGGTGCAGAAATTTTGCCTGTGCAAAGAGTGTAAGCAGAAACACATATTATCTGTTTTGGTCTTACAACCAGTAATCTTTTTACATTTACTGGATTTCCGATGAAAATTTTGCAGAATTTGCTGTCACAAACGCACATGCACAGACAGTAGGCTCAGATAAATGGTGAACGTATTATGTGCTTTTTTTTGAACAGCTGAATTGTTCCATTGGGATGTCATCATACCGGCTTATTTCAATCTGTATCATGTATATCTTATCCTTACCCCTTGGAATTATGGTACAGTTAATCTGCAAATTTTCCCCCTTGGAATTATGGCACAGTTAATCTGCGAATTTTTCCTCTTGGAATTATGGTACAGTTAATCTGCAAATTTTTCCCCTTGGAATTATGGTACAGCTAGTCTGCATATTTTTCCCCTTGGAATTATGGTACAGTTAGTCTGCAAATTTTTCCCCTTGGAATTATGGTACAGTTAATCTGCGAGTTTTTCCCCTTAGAATTATGGTACAGTTATTCTGCATATTTTTCCCCTTGGAATTATGGTACAGTTAATCTGCAAATTTTTCCCCTTGGAATTATGGTACAGTTATTCTGCAAATGTTTCCCCTTGGAATTATGGTACAGTTAATCTGCAAATTTTTCCTTTTGGAATTATGGTACAGTTAATCTGCAATTTTTTCCCCTTGGAATTATGGTACAGTTAATCTGCGAATTTTTCCCCTTGGAATTATGGTACAGTTATTCTGCAAATTTTTCCCCTTGGAATTATGGTACAGTTATTCTGCGAATTTTTCCCCTTGGAATTATGGTAAAGTTAATCTGCGAATTTTTCCCCTTGGAATTATGGTACAGTTAAACTGCGAATTTTTCCCCTTGGAATTATGGTACAGTTAATCTGCAAATTTTTCCCCTTGGAATTATGGTACAGTTATTCTGCGAATTTTTCCCTTTGGAATTATGGTACAGTTATTCTGCGAATTTTTCCCCTTGGAATTATGGTACAGTTATTCTGCATATGTTTCCCCTTGGAATTATGTTACAGTTAATCTGCAAATTTTTCCTCTTGAAATTATGCTACAATACAGTATTCTGACAATTTTATGCTTGAAAATAGTAGCACGATTTGTCTGGCAATTTTATGCTGGAGAATTGTGGTACAGTTAGTTAATCTGGCAATTTTACAGATACAATTTACTTGCTTACTTTATGCCTGAGAATTATGGTAAAATTAATGTGTCTATTTTTGCACTTTGGAATTATACTATGGTACTTGCAATGCATATGCTATTTTAATGCCTTGAATTATGGGACAATTCATCTGCCTATTTTAACAAATCTATTGCAGAATATACTGTAAATTACTTTTAAATATTTAGGTGTTGGTCTTTTTGAAAACTCCAGCTTTTATTTAAGAGTAGAAGGTTATTTCCAAGGGTTACTTCTCATTTTCTGAAGTATCGTCCTATTTAAGATTAAAAACCAATAATTAAGAAATGAAATTTATTTTGAAAATTAGTCTAGCTTTTGTACTAGAGTAGCAGATTATTTCAAAGGTTTAAACCTTATTTTCTCATAGTATCATCGTATTTACAATGGAAAAAGTCATCATGGAGAAGTAAAATTTATTTGCACATTTTGTTGTTGGGTGGAGAGAGAGGGGGTAGGAGATCACAGCAAATGCAAATACAAGTAAATTATAATAAACTTAAACATTGAAGTTGGTTAAAGTTCTTTTTTTGCATTTGCTTTAAGCTTGCCAATTTATGCAAAAATAAAACATAAAATTTTGTTATTAATGTTCATAATATATCAGTTTTTTTAGTAAAGATTTTCACTTTAAAATAAACTGTAAGTACTTCCTTTTAGCAGTCGGTAATATTATGTACAGTCAAACCTGTCTGTTAAGGTCAACCAAGGGAACCAGTAAAAGGTGCCTTTCTGGGCAGGTGACCTTTATTTACAGGTTCAAATACAGTCTAACCTGCCTTAAAGGTCAACTCTATATACGGGTCACCTGCTTATAAAGGCCAGTAGAATTGTATCCAAATTGTTCTTTATTCATAATTTTTGAACCTGTATATAAAGGCCACTTTAACCAGTTCTCTTTGGTGGCCTTTATAGACAGGTTTGACTGTAATATGAATAAAGAACAATTGGGATACAATACTACTGGCCATTATAAGCAGGTGACCCTTATATAGAGGTGGCCTTTAAGGCAGGTTGGACTGTATAATCACACAACATTGACCTGTCCGTTTGACCTTTCATTATGAATATTCATATAGGAGGATCCATCCAATAGATGGGCAGTGTTAGAGTTGCTGTTACAACATAAAAAACTCACGAACTTATTTAGGTAAACAAGATTGACCTATCCGTTTGACCTTTCATTAGGAAAATTCATATAAGATAATCCACCTATCACATAGGTAGTATTATGATTTGCAGTTCTTACATGAACAGTGTTTGTGTTAAGTTTTCGTAGATGAAATAAACATGTGCTTCCCTATATATAAATTAAATGGTTCTTGATAAATATTTAAATTAAAGGTCAAACGAACAGGTCAATGTTTGCCCATACCTATTGCATTTGACTTTAGGTTAAACTACATTTAATATATTGTAATATTTAATTCTTCAATCCATGAAAATTGAAGTTCATGATTAAGATGTCAACCTTTTTTTATCATAGCCGTTTGTTTCTTTTAATATTTGGGGATATGTTTGTGTAGAATAGGCTAACTATTGAGTTTTAATGTCGAAAATAGCATTTTCACCATGAATGACGTATTGCCAGTCACGCCCACAATGTTCCGACACTGGCCGCCATCACAGTACCAAAGCAGCGTCACAGCAACTAATGACGTTCTAGTGTCAGTGACATCATTAAACCGCACAATTCAGGCCTAGATTTCATTCTTTTTGCGTGTAATTCAAGCATATCGACCCTTTGTCGGAACATAGAGGGCGTGGCCAGCAATCCGTCAATTAAGTAATGACTCCACAATGTTTTTTTCAATGCACAAACATTGTCGTTTATAATTTAAATAACCTGTTTTCTTATTGTAATTAATTTGAATTTGTCTAATTTATAATTCAGTGTGATAATTTATATCAGAGTTATATTAACTAGTCAGATTTTTGTTGATTTTTTTTTATGAAAATAGGATATTTTCAATTTGTTGTAGACTAGTAAAAAGTTGATTATGAAATGTGAGATGTTGAACTCTTGTAATCGAATTCCATGTATACTGTGCAAAAATGCTATTTTGAACATTGATATATGATGATTAAACTTATATTTTTTATTTGTTGTTTTGATTTTTTTTTTAAAAAGGAAGACACTGTTGAAAAACAGGGATATATGGTTATTTATAATTTTTTCAGTAAAGAAAGAGAGAGACTTAATGGAAAAACAGGGATATATGGTTTTTCATTTTTTTCTGGCGTGTTTGTTTTTTTTTTGTTTAAATTTGAATTATTTTTAGTACTGAAAGGGAGAGACCTAATTGGAACATATTGTGTTTTCCCGCAAATCAGTCTATAAGCAAGGTAAATGTGTACATTTATAACACAAAATTTGCCTTTTAAAAAAAATCAAAATGATGTAGTGCATGTTCTAACTCTCAAATATACAAATGTAAGATATCTCATTTTTTCCTCCTAAGCAGTTCACTTAGATGTGGATTGTCTTGCATAAATCATGCAGGTTAAAAGTTAAATATGAGGGAACCCAAACAATTTGCTGGTATACATGTGTAAATAGGTAAACAACATTGACCTGTCCGCTTGACCTTTGATTTTAATATTCATTATGGACGAGTAGATTTAAGTAATAGGACCAGTCAAGAATATTTCACTTATATCGAGATGCCGCCAGCTATAGACGAAGGTGCAGAAATTTTGCCTGTGCATTGTGCTGATGGCATTATACAGCAGGGTTCTTTATCGTGCCAAGCCTACCAAGACACGGGACCTCGTTTATTTGAAGTTCCCATCTGAAAGAACCGTGACTTTCATTTCGTAATGCCGTGTGCTTGGCGAAAGAAGTCACTACCCACTTTAAAGTCTTGGGTCAGACCTGACCGGGGTTCTAACTCACAACCTCCCACTTATGGAGCGAGCACTCTACCAACTGAGCTACCGCAGTGGTTATTTAAGTAAGTATATTTTGTCTTTATGATGTGAACACTAATTATGGGCAATATGTATAATGCTACCTGTGTATTGGGTGGACCCTCCTATATGAATATTTCTAATGAAAGGTCAAACAGACAGGTCATTGTTGTTTGCCAATACACATAAATACAATAAAGTATTAATTCCATTTCTTCCAAAACCCTTCTCTCCACCATTTTTCTCTAAAGATATTTAATTGCTCTTGCTTTATGAAACTTTACAGGAATCATGAGGTATGCTGGGAAATCCAGCCGTTCTCTTGTTGTATTATCATTGTTGGCTCAACTTGATATTTTAAGATATGTGTAAGATAAAATATATATTTATTTATTTATGCATTATGAAATACCATAATTGAAGATTTATCACATAAAATTATTTAAATTTAACATCGTACCTAATATTTGATATGGTTCATCTGGACAAGATGTTGTTAAGACTTTCTTTTGTGCCCGCACCCTTGTAAATTTTTTGAAAGATTATTACTCACAGTCATGCTTAAATAGCTTGATTCAGCCATTGTTAGTCAAAATTAAAATGTTAGTGGCAGATAAAAATGGAAGTATTTCCATTATGTTAAAAAGCGATATAGGGACCTAGGTGGCAGTGTGGTCCAAATCGCCCGCCTTATCACTATACTAAGGATTATATATATATATATATCCCACAATGGCAGCTTCTAGTGCAAGATAGTTTGTCAGTTCGCTTGTTCTAGTGCAAGATAGTTTGTCAGTTCGCTTGTTCTAGTGCAAGATAGTTTGTCAGTTCGCTTTTTCTAGTGCATAAAAGTTTGTCAGTTGACTTGTTCTAGTGGAATTAAGTTTGTCAGTTCGCTTGTTCTAGTGCAAGAAAGTTTGTCAGTTGGCTAGTGCAAGAAAGTTTGTCAGTTCGCTTGTTCAAGTGCAATAAAGTTTGTCAGTTGGCTAGTGCAAGAAAGTTTGTCAGTTCGCTTGTTCTAGTGCAAGAAAGTTTGTCAGTCCGCTTGTTCTAGTGCAAGAAAGTTTGTCAGTTCGCTTGTTCTAGTGCAATAAAGTTTGTCAGTTGGCTAGTGCAAGAAAGTTTGTCAGTTCGCTTGTTCTAGTGCAAAAAAGTTTGTCAGTTGGCTTGTTCTAGTGCAAGAAAGTTTGTCAGTTGGCTTGTTCTAGTGCAAGAAAGTTTGTCAGTTGGCTTGTTCTAGTGCAATAACGTTTGTCAGTTGGCTTGTTCTAGTACAATAAAGTTTGTCAGTTGGCTTGTGCAAGAAAAAGTTTATCAGTTCGTGTGTTCTAGTGCAATAAAGTTTGTCAGTTCACTTGTTCTAGTGCAAGAAAGTTTGTCAGTTGGCTTGTTCTAGTGCAATAAAGTTTGTCAGTTGGCTTGTTCTAGTGCAATAAAGTTTGTCAGTTGGCTTGTTCTAGTGCAAGAAAGTTTGTCAGTTGGCTTGTTCAAGTGCAATAAAGTTTGTCAGTTGGCTTGTTCTAGTGCAAGAAAGTTTGTCAGTTGGCTTGTTCTAGTGCAATAACGTTTGTCAGTTGGCTTGTTCTAGTACAATAAAGTTTGTCAGTTGGCTTGTGCAAGAAAAAGTTTATCAGTTCGTGTGTTCTAGTGCAATAAAGTTTGTCAGTTCACTTGTTCTAGTGCAAGAAAGTTTGTCAGTCCGCTTGTTCTAGTGCAAGAAAGTTTGTCAGTTCGCTTGTTCTAGTGCAATAAAGTTTGTCAGTTGGCTTGTTCTAGTGCAAAAAAGTTTGTCAGTTGGCTTGTTCTAGTGCAAGAAAGTTTGTCAGTTGGCTTGTTCTAGTGCAATAACGTTTGTCAGTTGGCTTGTTCTAGTACAATAAAGTTTGTCAGTTGGCTTGTGCAAGAAAAAGTTTATCAGTTCGTGTGTTCTAGTGCAATAAAGTTTGTCAGTTCACTTGTTCTAGTGCAAGAAAGTTTGTCAGTCCGCTTGTTCTAGTGCAAGAAAGTTTGTCAGTTCGCTTGTTCTAGTGCAAGAAAGTTTGTCAGTTCGCTTGTTCTAGTGCAAAAAAGTTTGTCAGTTGGCTTGTTCTAGTGCAAGAAAGTTTGTCAGTTGGCTTGTTCTAGTGCAAGAAAGTTTGTCAGTTGGCTTGTTCTAGTGCAATAACGTTTGTCAGTTGGCTTGTTCTAGTACAATAAAGTTTGTCAGTTGGCTTGTGCAAGAAAAAGTTTATCAGTTCGTGTGTTCTAGTGCAATAAAGTTTATCAGTTCGCTTGTTCTAGTGCAATAATTTGTCAGTTGGCTTGTTCTAGTGCAATAATTTGTCAGTTGGCTTGTTCTTGTGCAAGAAAGTTTGTCAGTTGGCTTGTTCCAGTGCAATAACGTTTGTCAGTTGGCTAGTGCAAGAAAATTTGTCAGTTCGCTTGTGCAAGAAAGTTTATCAATTCATTTGTTCTAGTGCAAAAAAGTTTGTCAGTTGGCTTGTTCTAGTGCAAGAAAGTTTGTCAGTTGGCTTGTGCAAGAAAGTTTATCAGTTCGTTTTTTCTAGTGCAATAAAGTTTGTCAGTTCGCTTGTGGTATTCTCAGAGGACGCCACTTTCTACTAACATCCCAAAACTAACTGCTTTAAAATTGATACAAGTAAAAGAATCTTGACTGGAAACCATTACTACACCTCGAAAGGCATATGCATTGCACATTAGGTAGAATGGGATAAAATTAAGTCTCGCATAAACGTTGCAGAGGTATAAATTTCTGTTATTTCCTTTATAGCTGGTGACATCTCAATACGTATTACATGGTGGCAACAAGTTAAGGGATAGCTGAGGAAACTGGAGTGCCCCAGAGAATACGTTTTTGGCAAGCAAACTGACTTTCTTTCAAACAAGGATCTGCCCAAGTTGACTTGAACCTATGTGGTAAGAGGTGATGTAATCTGCAACACATGCTTCAGACAACCAAGGCCTATCAATTAGATTTTGGTTGAAATTTTTCATGTCTGTTAGATATATAATGCAAATCGATGTTTCCAATTAAACAATGTAGTTTCTTGTGAAAAAACAAATGTGTACAGTTAAACCTGTCTATAAAGACCAACCAAATGAATCGGTAAAAGTGATCTTTATGAGCAGGTGGTCCTTATAAACAGGTTCAATAAGCATGAATAAAGTATAATTGGTATAAAAATTTGTTGGACTTTAATAGCAGGTGGTCTTTTTTTCGATACAGGTGGTCATTAAGACAGGTGTGACTGTATTTAAATCACTTCTTAAAATCTACAGCTTTGTATTACATGTACATATCATCTATAAATTTTTCAGCTATTCTGGAGTACAGTCCAACCTGCTTGAAAAACCACCTGCTTATAAAGGCTAGTAGAATTATATCCCAATTGTTCTTTATTCATATTATTTGAACATGTATCATTGCTGTATATAAAGGCCACTTTTACAGGTTTCCTTGGATGGCCTTTATAGACTGTAGACATGAATCTAAACACAAAGTTGGGTGGTGCCAAAGTTTAGTGCCTGTATTTTCAATCTGCTTTATAAAGTGAGCACTTATAGAGACCTTAGAGTTGAGTTGAGTAATGGTGTTTAACGTCCCAGTCAAGAATATTTCACTTATATCGAGATGTCGCCAGCTATAGGCGAAGGTGCTGAAATTTTGCCTGTGCGTTGCGCTGATGGCATTCTACAGCAGGGTTCTTTAACGTGCCAAGCCGACCGTGACACGGGACCTCGTTTATTTTAGGTTCCCATCCGAAAGAACCCCGACTTTCATTTCAACTGAGTGCTTGGCAAAAGAACAGTCACTACCCACTTTTAAGTATTGGGTCAGAACCGGTCGGGCTTTGAACCCACGAATTCCCACATACGGAGCGAGCACTCTACCAACTGAGCTACCGCAGTGGTCTATATGGAGACCTTAGAGTGGTAGTACACTAGCTGGCAATGTTGCAGATATCTATATATATATATTGCACGACTACTCAGTCTGTTATACTTTTACTGAGGCAACCAGTAAAAGTATACCACAAGCAAAAATACTTGTGGTCACCTTCGGACAAATCCACAGTAGCATCAGTAGCTCAGCTACCAAAACTGGTGAAAAGTACATTTTTCTGCAGAGTTTCAAATTGCTTAGTGCCTAATATTTAATATGTGTTGTCAGCTACAAGTAGATTTAATTTCTTTATTTGTTTAATTTTAGCATTGACGCTTTTCAAGAGAATTAAAGATGATTTCTGACAAAAAAAGACACATATCACTGTGCCGAGTGTCAATAAAATTCTACTCATCACTGGCCTTTTTCAACTTAATCAGGCAGCTGCTGAGTGCCTGTTGTAGTAAGAGCTTTATCCGGACACCATCCATTTTTTTAAATAACTTAAATTTGTTTTAATGACAATAAAAAGCCAGCATGAAAATAATTATTTATTAATTTTTCTGATTTCAAACAAAAACAAAATTTCAAAAAATACAAAAATAATTTCTCAATACAAGAATATGTATGTACAAAAATAATATAGTTGCTGCTTTCAATCATCAATATTTGAAGGACAAAAATATATATATAAACCTTTCTGAAGGAACAATGCCATCCATAAATTATTAAACATGTTTAAACTAGGTCAGATAATTACAGACTTAAGTCTTAAGTTAAGATGTTCACAAAATGACATTGTTGAAAACATCATTCTGCTAACGCTGGAAGTATTTCAGCTAAATAGTTTTTATCTCGAAATATAGTTTTCCCACTATTTAATGTTTTTTCCAGAAATTTAAAAAAAATTTTGTAAGAAAAACAACATTGAATTTTGTTGCATATGTTTAGATCATTATAAAATGATAAAGTTTAGAAACGAATTTCCGATACTGCAAAAACTTCACTTGTATTACAATTCTATGAGTCAAATTTGACATGATGATCAATCATAGTATAAACCCACGACAAATCTAAATTTTTAAACTTATTTATGAATGGCATTGTAAATAAAAAAGTATTCAATTCACCCTTATACCTCTTCTGTTACAAAAATTTACATTTTAATGATCAATTTGGGACTTTTGGTGCAAAATAAAGGGTCTACATTTCTTCTTTAAATACATTAATTTTGTAAATATTATTGTAGAAAAATAGCATATAAAACTAAGGTCTCAGGTCTGCCTATTTTCATAATCGCCTGGTTTCACAATAATTCCTTAACTAAGACATACAATTGACGTATAGCCGGCCATGCCCACAATGTTCCGAACAAAGGCCCAGCATATTTGAATTAAACACAAAAAATATGAAAACTCGGTCTGAATTGTACCATTTAATGACGTCACTGTCACTAGTACGTCATTCGTTGCTGTGACGCTGCTTTGGTACCGTGATGTTGGCCAGTGTCGGGACATAAAAGGCGTGGCCGGTGATACGTCAATTTTCCTTAACTTATAACTGGCGAATGTTGATACCGTTATAATATTTTTTTAATTTTCAAGATCTTCCAGAAACCAAGATGTCACTTCAAGCAATTAAAACTTTTATAAAGCATGTATATTTTTGTGAAAAATATTATAACTAAAGTTCCAAAAAAGACTATCAAAATTTGCTTTATATAAGAAAAATCTTGGTTAAGCTATAATTGTGAAATAGGGTCCAGACATTAAAATAACTCCTAGATTTGCATAATTGTTTATAGGAACAGAGAGATGAATTTCTCAAAACTATCAGAAAATTATAATTGTGTCACCATATAAAGGCACTACACTGAAATTTTAACTATCGGAGAATAAATATCACCCATTAACAATCTTAGTGTCAAGGACTTTGCTTTTCATACCAAATTCGTAAAGTTTTCGGACCTAAACAGAAGTAACAAGCCAGAAAAGATATGCTCAATTAAGTTGTCTTATCTAAATTGTCATGTGAGAAAGAGCCTACTTGCTTTCAGTCATCCTACCTTCAAGTAATAGAGCACAACAATGTAGGTTTTAATGGGAAAATAACACGGATATGAATATTTCTTTTAGCAAAATTTTGACCTTAACCCTAATTAAAAGGTCACTTTATGGAGACATCAAAACTATAAAACCCATAACACTATTTTTACAAATTGAATGGCCAAGATGTAAAAATGTTAAGCACATTTCATAAATAAGGTCATGATCTTCAAACCCCATTTTAAGTAATTTCAAGAAAATTCCAAAAATATATATGAAAATGAAAGTAGGCAACAAGTAGAACTAAAACTGACTCTTGGAAGCCAAATACCCCATGCCTCTAACATTTAATGTTTTCCCGTGACCTTGACTTTTTCTATATGACCTTGGTTCAAGGTCATGACACACCTTTGGCCCATAAGATTATTCATGTGAAGTTTCATTACAGTCGTCAAAAGCAGTTATGAGATATGGCCCGGACAAAATTTTACAGACGGACAGTCAGATGGACATGGTGATTCCAATTTACCCCCTCCAACTAGTTTGATGGGGTTATAAAAAGGCACAACCCTATATGCCACCTAGACTCACTAGATTGGACTGACTATAATTTTTGGGGTAGGTGGATTCAGCAAGTTAAAGGTAAGGGAGACAGGGGTGCTATACAATACTGAAATGGTAAAGAAACAAACTATAAATTAGTATTAAATAGGTGCAATATTATATATAGTAAACAGTAACACAAATTATTGCTTGTGGCAACATGAAATGTATAATTGCAAAATCTTTGAACAAAATTTTTTAATATTAGTACTGGGGTCCTACCAGTTTTGGGGTCCAAAAATATCGGAATATGTGATCAAAATTATAGCAGTTTTATAGGAAATTATACAAGTTTTCACTTTCCTCCTTTAACTAACAAACATAAAATATTAGCAACTGCAATGTACACTTACTACTTTAGAAATACATAAATGTTAATCTTGCTTCAGATACGTAATAAATGTGGGAAAAACGTCCCCATTCTAAATTCCTGATGCTACCAGTAGCAAAGATATAGGAGGTTTTTACAAATTATATAGGAAAGGGACAAAATTATAGGAATGGTAGGACCCCTGTTAGCTTCGCAAACCCAATGTAAAAATCAAAATGTGTAAAGATTAATTGTTTTTTATCATAAATACATTAACTAATAGTTACTATGGTAATAAAAACAAAGCTTATTGAGTGGAAATGATAAATTTTACAAAACAAATTCATGTATTTGTAGACATGGCATTTTGATTGAGCAGAAAATACCGTAACTTACATTTTGCATTTCCCAAAGATCATTTATATCTTATGATTATAGAAATATTCCTGTTGCCATTCCCAAGGATTAGTCAATTTTTATGATTATAAAAATATTAGCCTAAATACATTGTGTCGGCTAATTATTGTAAAAAAAATTTTTAATTTATTTGCATATATTAGTTATTTGCATGTCATCAGGAGAGCGAGATCAAAATTAAAATTTATAAAATTCAAATACATGCAAATATATTGCTGATAATTTTGTCACTCTTACTAATTCTTGCAAAAAAATGAAAATGAAAAAAAACACAATCACACATACAAATTCATGGGGGAAAATCCAAAATAAACAATAAACTGAAAAAAATCCATAGAATACAATAGTTATTGAAATTTGAATTATCTGCCTTTATTCAACTTCGACCTACATAGAAGAGAGAGAGCTGATTTTTCTGTAACGGAAGAACATTCGGGTTAAGAATTTTGCATGTTACAGCAACATTAAAAAAAGATCAAGTAAATAAAAAACCACACTAATTTACACATTCAGTGTTTGATCTAAAGGAGATCCTTGCTGAAAAAATACAGGCCCACAGAAATAGTGACAAATGACCAACACTAACCCATCTTGAGTGTTCAGAAAATGTTGTTCTACTCCAAGCTTAGCCAACATGACCAAGTGGTAAGTGAAAACTTACAAATTGTTGTCAAAATTTTAAGATATTTATTGAAGCCATAAATTGTAAATTTAAATCACTTTTACTTGACAATAGTGACAGAATGAATTAACATTCAATGATAAATTTTTGAAAAACATTACTTAAAACACAAGATATAAATTTTCATTAACCAACGACTTAAGCTAACAGAGCTTTAAACAACTTGGTCCTGAATTGCTAAAAAGCTTAAAAACAGCTTTTTTACAGATACCAAAAAACACCATTACCTAGTTCAACAAATTAAGAAATAATTTTCCAGACCCATCAATTTAATTCAAATTGGTCATGTCACATGGTGTCAGAGGTTGACTGTTTGATTGCATGTGGTTTTATGCCCCAGTCAAGAATATTTCACTCATATTAAGATGTCACCAGCTCTAGGTGAAGTGATAGAAATTTTGTGCAGGGAGAATTTTTTAAATTGCTACGTCTGCTGTGACATGCGACATCAGTTGTTAAGATCTCGTCCAAAGGACTTGGTGACTTTCATTTCTAAATTCCAAGTGCTTGGCAAAAGAACAGTTACTACTTATTTTCATACTTGGTCATACTAGATGGTGGTTTCGAACCCAAGACCTTCCACATACATGATATCAGCGGTGAAACTGAAAGTCTACACACAATTAACAATTTATTATTTTATTATAGCTAAAACAACAACACAAATGAAATTAGAAAATACAATAAAAAAGTCCAGAAAAATATACATTTTATTTAAAACAAGTACAGCCAAACCTGCTTAAAACGCCATCTCTATATAAGGACCACCTGCTTATAAAGGCCAGTAAAATTTTATTCCAATTGTTCTCAATTCATATTATTTGAACCTGTATATAAAGGCCACCTGCCCATGAAGGTCACTTTTACTAGTTCTCTTGGATGGCCTTTATAGACAAGTTTGACTGTATCATATTCCAAAGTTGTTTCATATTTTACAAACCAATGAATGTCTCAAATTAGTGACACGGCACCCACATAGTAATTACAGGTCTGTGTCTGTAGGGGTCAAATGTTTGGTGGCGGAATGTGAAAATTTCGTTCTGTTGAAATACAGAACATGCTTTTAGCATATCACAATATATAACCTGCACTACACATAATACACTGCCCTCCATAAATTATCAAGAAAAAAACTAAGGCTCTATTGAATAATGTTTCCTGTTCTATTCAGTGTGGGGGTTGGGGTATAAAGAGAGTCTGAGGCACAACAACTAATAAATATGATAAAAATGGGGAAAAATTCTTCTCATATGAAATTGAGAGAATGGAATGCATAGGGTACAAAATTTGTCAAATCTTAAAAATACATACAAATACTCACATCAAAACTTACTTCAAATTACATACCAAAAAATAGTTGAAAAATGTGATGTACAAAAGATGCATAATAATAACTGCAAATTTTTTTTTATTTTTCATTATGTCAACCATTTTCAATTTTGTTAATGTTCACCACTCTAACACTGAGCTACCCAGACTGCTACACATGTAACAACTTGTGAAAATTTGATTTTTAAATTATGTAAACCGTTTAAAAAACATTTTATCCACAAAATCATTTGAAATACACATACATTATAGCTTGTGAAATTTGATTTTACATTTCATTTGATTTATGTAAACCATTTTCAATTTTTTATGTTGACAAAATTATTTGAAATAATGTAAAATAAATACCTTTTGAAAATGTGATTTTTTCCCATTGTGTAATAAACCATTTCAAAATTTTTTTATTGCAACAAAATTATTTGAAATACATGTATAACTTGTGAAAATTTTATTTTTATTATGTTAAACCATTTTCAAATATTTGTTTCATGTGGACAAAATTATTTAAAATACATATACCACAAATACAACTTTTGAAAATTTAATTTTTTTTTCATTATGTTAAATACTTTCAAACTTATTTATGCTGATATAGTTATTTGAAATACACATGTAAAATATGGAAAATTTAAATTTTATTAATGTAAACCATTTTCTAAATTTTTTCCTGTCAACAAAATAATTTGAAATACATCTTTAATAAATAACTTGTGAATTAAAATTTGATTTTTTCATTACGTTATAAGTCACTTAAAAAAATTTTATCGACAAAATTATTTTGAAATACATATACAATAATCATGGTAACTGAAAATTATTTCATCATTTAAACTGTTTTAAAAATTGAATGTCAATATTATATTGAAATACATGTAGTGTGAAATATCAAAATAAAACAACATCAAAATTTAAAAAAATAAATAAATTCAAAACCAAAATCAAATAGAAAAGCTATCACATTTTCAAAACAAATACTGCAGTTTCAAACAAAATAAACAAAATATAGGTAAGCTATCACACTTATTAATCTTCTCGCTTCCTAGCTCTTCCATGAGCTCTGCCTCTGCCTTTTAACTTGTCTCGTGTTTTCCTTGGTACAGGTTCATCAACAACAGCTTCAGGGATGTCGTCGTCGTCGTCATCATCTAAATAGTTCTTGCTAGCTTCTGCTGTTTTGTTCTTCTTGGATTTCTTACCCAACTGTGATCAGGAAAAAAAATATACGTTTTTACATTTATAATCTTACAATGCTAACTACAATGGACTCAGCTGGGAAAAGTTTATTCATTGACCAACGACTTCAGTTGCTAACCATATGGCGTCATATCTAAATCATGCCTCTTTCTAAGCAGTAGTAAACAAAGGGAAATGAATATGTTTTCTTTAACATCAAAATGCAAAATGATTATCCACTTGAAATTGGTGTTATAGCAGTTTCATTAAAGTTAAAGTCTGTCCCAAGCCATTAGGCCCATCAGGCCAGAGCTTATCCCGGTTTAGGTGGCGTTAAGCGATTGAGAGTACAAGACTCTCCCCTGAATGGGACGCCGGTTCATCGCAGGGTTAGCCCCCAGCATTTTGCTGGTACTCATTTATTTTTCAGCTAAGTGAACTGGAACAACGTGAAATTAAGTGTCTACCTCAAGGACACAACACATCGCCCTGTCCAGGAATCAAACCCACAACCTTCGAATTCATGAGTCCAACACCTTAACCACTAGGCCATGCGCTTCCACATAGCAGTTTTATAGTACAGTAATTATTTTTCTCGATTGTGAAAACGTTTTGAATAATGTTTAACACTGCATTCATCATGCACAGAGTTTTGTTTCTTGGATGGATATGAAATTGGGAAGTCTAGGATAGGTGGACGGGCTGTTCCCAGTATTGGTTTTACATTGCTGTAAGATAATTCCAGAACATGAAGAGTATCGGTTTAACCGAAATCTTGAGTCTTATCTGATTTTTACAAATTATTGTAAATCTAAGAATTGGCTGTCCTTTTTTTAACTTAATGACCCAGGAAAAAAGGCCTGTTAATTCTTAACAGAATAAATACTATATGTATATGTTTGGGAGCCTGAATGGACGTGTATGTTTGTGTTTGGTTTTCATTTTGATTTGAACATGGACCAATCTATAAGTGTTTAGTTTTTACTGCTATTTGGACATGGACCAGTACGTTTGTGTGAGGTTTTCATTTTGATTTGAACATGGACCAGTATGTTTGTGTGAGGTTTTCATTTTGATTTGAACATGGGCCAGTATGTTTGTGTGAAGTTTTCATTTTGATTTGAACGTGGACCAGTATGTTTGTGTGAGGTTTTCATTTTTATTTGAACATGGACCAGTATGTTTGTTTTTCATACTTTACCTGCAAGGTCCTGTACTGGTTCACAACATACTCCCTTAGGACCATTTGGTGCCCTACCATTTCTTTGGAGGTCATCATGATTTTTCTGCATGAACTCCAGTCCCTTTTGCTGAGGATTTGCTGCAGTTCTTTTTCCACATTGTTTTTGCACTTAAGAAGATTGTTTATGTCTAATGTCATTGCTGGATAGTATACATATGCTTTGTCCGATTCTTTAAAGTATTGGGTGATGAAATAACTCGCATCTTCAAGAGCCGGAGCAATGTCCTTGTCATACAACGCTTGAAATGAATGAAACTCCGTCTTTTTCTGAGAATGATCTGCACTCTGTTCGTGAAGTTGTTTCTCCCTAGGTGGAGTGGTCTCCGACAATGAAAACATGGATTTTACACCATCTAGCAGTGATGCAAAAGGATTTATCTTCAACTGCTGGGGTCTAAGATTGACTTTCATGGATGGACTTCTATCGCCATCATTTGCAGATTCTAGCATCTCTTCAGGTTGACCAATATCACCTTCACTATTCTGTTTGGTAAAGGTCACACCGCATATTCCACACATGCTATCATCAATGACCATTCTTTCGAAAACCTTTTTCCTATTTACCATTCGTTCTCTTGAAATTTGTTCTTTCACTAATTTAGCTGCAGATGTGCATTTTTTCCTAAACAGATTCAGTTTCAGATTCCGCAAAATTATACAAGCTTTGATTCTGTGCTCTTCTTTTTCTTCTTGTTTTTCCTGTTCTTTCTTGCGTCTGATCATTTCCTCCATACTAAGTTGACAATCTGCATCCATTTGTGTTTCATCTGCATTGTTGCTCTGCGAAGGTATATCTCTATGTGGGCTACTCAGCATTTCTTGGGTCTCCTCATTAATGAAAGTCGACGGAAAACAGGTCACTTTGCGAAGTGGTTCTGAACAAACCCCGTAACGTGCGGTATTGTCCCATTTACAAAACAGAAGATTGTCATCTCTCTCTTTCAGCAGTTCTTGCAGAATGCAAACTATATCACAAATTCCAGAAGCTGTTTTCTGTTTTTCTAATGCCAATTTTAAACGGTGAGGCATACTATCGTCCAACTCAATTCTACAGAGGCTCTGAAGGAAGTCACCTTCACTTTCCGCCAAAACCGACTTTCCCATGTTGCATACAAATACCATTGACAGGATAACGAGCCTTTCCGCAATCCTCATATCTGCATTGTCTTTCTTATTAAACATTCGCCACAGTAAATTCAAATTCACCTTACTTCCACACATTATAGTAACCATCCGGTCGATCCTGTTTTGAATCAGCGCGATGTTTGTATTTCTAGGCAGACAGTTCCGCTTGATTGCTTCTAGTGTTGGTATGCAATCTTTGAAACTAGAATCCACAAAGGTCAAGGCTGACATGTAAGAGGAGGGAAGGACAAAGAAAAATTCATGACTTGAAAAGAGCCTGGCTGCTATACAAAAACCTATTGTTGTGTACATTTCTAACCAAAAGCTGAACTGGTGAATTTCTGGAAGCAATGCCATCTGGTTTCGATGCCCAAGTAAAGTAACAAATTTGGTGAATTTTATCAACGATTCCAAAGGATCGTTGTTCATCATTGACAAATAAGAAAAGGCATCCCAAAAGTGATGTGGTAGACATTGTATAACCAACTCACGTCTTTGTGTTTGGTCATCTTTGTGAAAGCTTGTCATAAAACCAAGTTTCTCCACATTCTTCTGTGCTGTGTTGTTTTCCCCGTACCTATCAATAAATTCCTTCCGAATTTCGAATTCAAATGTTTGCATACAATTCTTGACATCAATGTCATTTATGTTCAAAAGGTGTGAGAAAAATATAATTTTCACAAAGATGGCAATATTATCTTTTCGCTCTTGCTTCAAACCATGATCGTACAACCATCTCAGGAAGTTGGTAAATTGCAATTTCACACTTCTTATACGTGTAAATTTTCTGACAATCGTCTGGATAATATCAGGTAGTTCTTTGGGATGCATGTGCACAGGCATGAGGTCCACCATCAGTTGCTGGCAGGAGGAAAACTTTTCCAAAACGCCATCTAGTAGCAGATACTTCCTGACAAAGACTACGAGTTCAGGGCCTAAAACATTAACAAAATGAGAGCAATGCTTCTGAATGTAAAAGTCTAACTCAATGGTCAACATATCAAACTCCAATAGGTCAGTGTATGTCCTCTTGTTGTGTGACTTGTGCATTTTTTCACAGTTTTCCGTCTCACATGGTTTGCCTGATACATAGGACTGGCACTGACTATACTTATTCCTTAAACTCCCAAGCGCCTGGTTAACATCCTGGTACCAGTCTATACCCCGCTGCAGAAGGAATCTACTTATTGCTATGGTAACCTTTTCTTTAGGCAGTTCACACTGAGGTAAACTTTTGTTGAATTCTGTAAGTAACCTTTTCAAAATTTTCACTCCAAATGGATTCTGCTTTGGGTACAGGTAACATATATCTTCATTCTTTTTGTGAAACCCGTAAAAAACCAAAATCTTTTCAGCTCGCAATTTCTCCGTTTTTGTTTCAGGGATGGTCAAAACTGTTACCACATTGAAAAGGTTTTCCATACCAAGCACTAGTTTCTTTAAAGTAACATAAGAAGTCAACTCAGCATTTTTGACTATCCAATTAATACATTCCAGTTGACCAGCCTCGTTTCGCCATTCTTTGTTATACATTGCAAATGATGTTGCTATGTGTTCCTCTTTCCCGTGAACTTGACCCAGAAGTAGGTAAACATCACCAATCAAGTCAAAGTCTGCATTTATCAACAACTCTTTGGCATCATCTAAAGACTTCTTAATGTCATCAGTACCACATGTTTCGTGGTCATCATCGCTCTGTTTTGAGAGTTTCAGCGTGACATCAACTACCAGGCACCTGACGATAATGTCTCTGTTTTTGGACTGTCTTGCCAACTCTACTGCTTCGCTAGTCTTTCCATGACGTAACAACAATGTGGCAGCTTCATCATAACGGCCTGTAATTAAAGACATAGTTTATGTTAGAGACCTGGATACTAAATTCCACTTACTCTAGAGCAGTTTCTTGAGAAAAAAATACCACCACCAACCCCCACCCTACATCCCCAACAATCAGATGAACATTTGGTGCAACACATCATCTCATGGTATTTACACCTGTGTCAATTTTGTTTAAAATCCATCTAAGGACATCAAAGATATAGAGCTACATGTATTTGACTGTCTATTTTCACAATTACAAGGGTCCTGGCACCATTCACAAAAGACTGAGAGACAAACAATCCTGCATTTTAATTTGTTAAAAACAATCCAGCCTCTGATTGTACAATATTGGGTGTATCAAAATTTAGTACCTTCTTCTTGCAAGAGTTTTGATGCTTGTAGAAAATATCCTTTGTCTTTCAGGAAGTTAAATCTATCATCTGGGTTAGGTAATCTTTCAAGAGCCGCCATCATTTTACTCTCATTCTTGTAACTATGGTAAACCTCTGCTGACTTGTAACTTAATCTTTCCTCAGTATAAATTTTACGGGGAGGATTTTCTATCAACACCTGTGGAATTTCTCTCTTCTCTCTTTCCAAATCCTGAAATCATGACAAACAAATTCAGTGGGTTATGAAGTAATTAGGGGATTTAGATCACTTAGTCGATTTTTGAATATTTTTTTAGCTTGCTAAATAATACAGAATCAAATGTACGTCAGCGTAGTTAATACTAATTAATATGGATGCTTTTATACTGACAAAAGCTCAATCAAAGCATTACACAGCATGTTTTATCTAAATCCCTGCCGGTCCCCATTTCTATGTAAACAAAAATGGACGGAAAGGTGAATCCGATCATGTGATGTAGTGACATATTACACAAGAAAATAAAAGTGTTTGAGGCTCAAAACGGTCCAGTGTTAACATGAAACATAAACATTATATCTCACCTCATGTAAATCCTAAGTTAAGTAATATTCCAGCAACCATTCACCCATTTGTGTGTCATCCATCCATTTCATAACAATTAGAAACCTTATATTGACATATGTCTATATATATAATATATAAATATATATACTGATGCAACATCAAGTTTTAACTGTAAAAATCTGTTGAGAATGTGTTGTGAACCATGGAGCAGGTAGCGGTTATCACTTTATGGTGTTGAATTGCATTTATAGAACCAAGTGTTGTATAATCTTGCTCCCCATATATAACAATTATGCTATAACAAGTGGTGCCACTTTACAGCCTCGGTTTTCCTGAAACAGACTATCACTATTGACGTCACATGAACTGATATTTGTCAAAAAGCTCAGAGAGTAAACAGACGACACTGGATTGTATGACAACGATTAGATCAAAATAAATTGGACATATTGTGATACAAGAAAAACGGGAATATCAATGGCGGTTTTTATCAACATGGACAGATTGTGAGTTATTTTACCTTCCTAGAAAGTACTTTTAACTATTTTTTTACACTAGTAGAAAAAACGTGCTATCGCCGTTATAAATAGACAATACCGCCTAAAAATTTGACTGCGCATGTTTTCCATTCGGAATTCACATAAGTGATCAGAAACACCTGATGATCGAAAACGCCTTACGAGCCCATAATGATATGTGCAACTCCCCTAAATGTTTTATGAAGCAGTGTTTTGTAGTTTTGGATAATTAATCTGGGCAAGAATTCTCTGAACGGACAGATGGACAGAACTTCAAATTTAATATCCTCCTCTTTCTTTGAAAGGCAGGGGATAAAATATACACACACCGATCCTCATTTTTTGTATTTCTAGAGCAATACAGGGTGTTTTGTATACCAATTTTTAATCATTTCATAAGAGGCAAAAGGTCCTGGTCCCAGTTTCACAATCATTCTTTAGCTAAGATTTTCCTTAACTTAAATTGAGCAAATTTTGGTTATTGCTGATGAATACTTTTGTCAAAAACTAAATGCAAATGTTTTATCTAGAAATTTTCTTCAGACTGACACCCTAAGTTTCTGAATATCTTCAGAATTAACAGTTGAAAGGCCAGCTTCGATTTTTCCGTTAAACCCGCGATTTAATCTTCAGGGCCGTTCAAGGGGGGGTAATTCAAATTTAGTCGGCAGATGGCGCTTTGTCGTCACCTTGAAGAATTTGCATTTTAGGGTTGACGCAATAAATCATTAATTAAATGGTGTTTTTAACTTAAACTATATATAATTTTGTATCCGTTTGATAGAAAATTGATTTTTCTAGACGATCACAACAATTAAACACTCCTAATAACTAATTAAAATGGTGAAATCATAGACATAAACTGCGGTATCGTGAAAGGTCAAAATCAAGTGGGCGGTGCATTCGGAGTTTATGCCCGGTAAATTGAATTGACAGAATCGCATACCACACCGATTGGGTTAAAAATTATAGTCGTAATCGGTAGCATATAGAACACCGGTCATTTTGATACCGAGTAGAAACCATCATTCGCACAGGTTATTGCACAGGAAGATTGTCAAAATTGACCCTGCATGCCGATGATTTGGAAAACAAAACGTGCTATTTATTGCGTCTAGACATCTTCTAATTTGTTTATTTTTACTCTAGATATTTGTTGGTGTGTTTTTAATATAATCTTTAAACATTTTTGTTTAATTTTAGTTCAATTTTGTAGAAAAAATGCCACGAAAATCAAACATCCAGATCGCCCAGCTGGCCCCATGTAGTCACTATGTGACTCAGAAATCAGCTGATATTGGATTTTTTTTTACACTTTCATTACATTTAGAGTCACAAGATGGACAGTTTGCTAGAAAACCATCTGAACAACAATTATCTGGCGTTGATTTAACTGCTGCAGTGCATGCAAATTTTAAAACAATGTGTTTTAATGTTTCAGATCAGAAGTTGACAGTTGTATCACATATTTACAGGTACACAGGCTGCAGGGAGGCTGAAGGAGCATAATTATACATGTAGTTTGTTAAATTTCAGAAAGTTTGCAGAAGAGGAGAAGTCGATATAGAAAATTACATAAAATGTTTTCAACTGTAAATTACTTTCTTTTGTTTTTAGAAATTTGAACAGTTTTGCCACTTCAAGGGTTTGAGATAGATTTTAAATGCCAAAGTTCAGTTTAGTTATTCAGAAACAGAGCAGTATCACAGGAGATGATGTTGGCAGATATTGTGGACCAGGTTGCAAATGCACAAATTGCAAAAATCTTGTAATTAATGCAATTCTAGATCCTTCAGCTATCACTACTGCTACTGTTGTTGATGATTCCACAGCTACAAATACCATAGGTTTTTATAACATTGATGCTAATTTTGAATGTTTTCTCTCCACAGTAACCACAGCAAGTATGGATGTACCAGCAGAAAATTCAGAAATGGATCACAAAGATTCTTGTACTACATGTATTAAATTTACTGTTCAAACATTTCATATTTTTAAAGTTGATACATGTACATGTATTTGAGCTTTTTATGAAATTTATCACAATATAACCCATTCACTTTTATTGTGCAAGAATCTATGTAAATATCTTTTACTGTATTTCAATTTTAGCCAAACTTTAAATCATGGATCATTGCTGCACACATCATAGCCAGTTCATACAGTCCCACAGTACCATTCTTGTGTGGTGATTGATGTTATATACTGGTACTACATTAAATCATTCTGTTTTAATTAATTTCTTTTTTGTTCATTTTCAAGAATACAGAATATATGTAGTTTATTTTCATATGATTTTATGATACATCATACATGTATAATGTATTTATTTCAGATGATTTTCAGATTACCAATACCTATACAGTTTAGTTTCAGATTATTTATTCCTACAAGTTTCTTTTTAGGGTACCCTTTTCAGTTCATTTTATTTGAAGATAACCTTTTTTATATTTATTGACAGGTGAGATGCATATTTCAAATTTTATTTACAGATTTGCCAACATTATATTTTCAGATTATTCATAGATAACTTTTTTATTTGTAGATTAAATATTATTAATGCTATTGCTATGCTAAAAACATTAGTACTTACATTGAATATTATAATGACTATGTTTGGGGTTTTTTTTATTGCAGATAACACTACATGGTCTACACATAGTACAATGTCAATAAAGATGTATTGCTTGCATATTAAAATTATTATAACTTTAAGAAAAATAAATGTTAACTTGACATAATAAATGCATAATTATTTTTGTGCATTACACTGGCACCTGTCCAGCATAACCTCTGAAATGTTGGTAGGGACATGGCCTCTTACTGTACAGGTTTGAATCTCATTTAGGACAGTTTTTGTGTGAGAAAGTTGGTCATTTTGTTGTGGAATGTTGTTGGTTTTCTTTGGGCTCTACAGTTTCGAATTCCTCCCCATCTCTAAATATGTTTGATAGTGAAAAAATCTTGACTTTTACTCTACTCCTTAGCAGCAAAAAAGTATATCAGCTGCACTTGATCTGTGAAAAAAATAAACTACAGAGACTACAGATTAAACTGTTACACCCAGTAGAACTGACCTGACCACCTTGAAAGAGATTTTAATTTCTAATTATTAACTTAGGATGTGGAAACAATATTTCTTCCTTTTCCACTGTCATGTGTTGATTTTGAATTTTATTTAAATACAGCATTCAAAATCAGCACATGGCAACTTGTTGTCATGTGCTGATTTTGAATTCATTATTTTAATAAAAATTCAAAATCAGCACATGACACCAGTGAAAAAAAAATTATATAACTTTCCTGTGTATCAAATTTGGAGAAATATTTCCCATGAAAAATAATTTTATTTGATTAAAATTTAAATGTTTAATAAAACCAATTTTTTACATAGATTTTAATTGCCATTAGATATTGCAAAATAATTGAAACAGTTGAAATTGCACCCTTAAGTAAAACAGATGATCTACAGGAATTTTTAAGAACATTTTTGCATATGTTACTAATTTACGTTGATAGTTTTTTTTTTTTTTTTTTTTTTTTTAATTTCCCTACTTTAAAATGAATATCAATCAATAAAACAGTAAAATCACTTCAGTTTTATTCGAATACATGCAAGAGACATTGTAAACAAGGGAGATAATCATCATACGAAAAACAAAACAAAACAAAGGCAACACCTGCTGATTTCTTAACTGACAGAATCGCATCCCACATCGATTTCGGACAGGTCTTTCATATGAATGTGTTCAGAAATGAATATATTTTCAGAATTGAATTATTAGAACCCGTCATTTGTCCTAATATTTAATAATTTGTGTCTGAAGCACGAATGTCGGCCGACAGACGTGAGCCAAACCCCGCAAAAGGAGCCTCACCTGCCGTTTTCTCAACTGACAGAATCGCATCCCACACCGATTTCGGACATGTCTTTCATATGAATGTGTTCAGAAATGAATATATTTTCAGAATTTAATTATTAGAACCCATCATTTGTCCCAACATTTTAATAAATTGTGTCTGAAGCACGAATGTCAGCCGACAGCTGTGAAGTAACCCCCACTTTCAAGACGTATTTCTCGTAATTTTCTGTATATATTTGATTCTTTTTTAGATAAATTAAAGGGAAAAATATCTGTTGTTAAAAATATTTGGTCATTTCAAGTAATAACGATCCCATTTAATAGTATAATTAAATTTTCGAGACCTACTACCATTTCCGATCGAGTACCAAAATTTGAACTGAAAGTCACGTGACTAAAGCGATTAAAAATCAGCCATATTGGAAGCTGGCCTTTCAACTGTAACAACATTATAAAGAGTGAAATTTTTTAAGATTAAAGATAAGGAAAATCTTAGCTAAGGAATGATTGTGAAACCAGGGCCTGGACCTATACCATTATATAAGATAATATTTAACCCCTGTTTACAACTACTTGGTGCTAAATACACCATACCTAATTACTTGGCACAGTGCCAAGCTGATTGAAAAATTTTATCGAGCTCTGGTATTCATGCAGGTGTAAAACTCACATGTAGTAACATCTTGTATCGTCTCAGCGTATCAATGGCCAGATCATACATCTCGTTCTCATGAAGGATCTCGACTGCCTGGTTAAATTTTCCGAGCCGTTCAAAACAATTGCTGGCCTGTATTGGTTTTTTAAGTTTTCTGTAAGTCTCGCCTGCCCTTTCCAACTGTAAGTAAAATTGAAAGCATATATATATAAATGTTATACTTAGTAATGTTAGTAGAAATAGACGACAAACTTAATCCAAATCCAAACAAAGATTTTGCCTAGATTGCTTTATTGAAATAAATGCTTCACTACCATTTAACTGAAACATACCTGTCCAATTTTTTCATAAATGTGTGCCACAAACTCCTTCTCCCTTGCATTCTGCAGACAAATGGCTGCCTTTGCAGGCATCTGGCATTCTAGATATTTGACTGCGGCATTCATAAACTCCTCCCTCATCCTGGGAGGGTTGTCCTTAATTCTGGAGGCTAGCAAAGCCTGCTGATGGGCGGAGGCCACTTTCTCCATGTGATCATCTCCCCCACGGTTGTAGCATTTGGCGGCCACTTTGTACAATTTATGTTTCATAAAATCGTCTCTTTTGTTCCATTCTTCAGGTGTGGATTCTTCTGCAAACATTCCCTCTTTTGCCAAATCTAGGTTGAAAACAAAATAGTGAAAAAAAATACCATTATTCATGGGAGTTTTCATCAAACTCTGGCAACAGACTAGCTTTGGTGTATATGGCACAAGCCAGTTATTAGGTGAGGAGTTTTATCATTAACCTTGGAAATCCATATGATTGATTGATTGATTGATTGAATGATTGATTGAATGATTGTTTAAATGATTGATTGATTAAATGATAGACCCTCACAGTGTTCAGACTTAAAACCTCCCACATAGAATATCCATATGAGAGAATGATATAAGAATCTTTGCTCCTGCTACACCCCTTTTTTCTTCCTTTTTTCATGATTTTGACTTGATCAAGCAGTGTTGTTATTGGTTGGTATGAATAACATTGTCTTCATGGTATGAAAATGTTACCGACATATGGGTTCAAACCTCCATACAAACTTGGTAAAAACAGTAGAAATAGTAGATTTAATTTGCTATTATATCACTGTTGTTTTGTGAATTTTTTGTGGTAAAATTGGAAATTTTAGTAATTTTTCCCCAGGAGAAACTACATGTATCTAGTGGTAAATTTATGTAGGCAAAATTACTGAATACCACATACCTTGTTCATTGTCCAGGTTTGACAGAGAGCGTACAAGTTTTCTGGCTTTGAAATACTCAAATACAGGGGCCCTCTTTTCCGTGTCCTGATCAAATATCCATACATTGACTCTGGCTCTCGTGACAGCTGTGTATAAATGCTTCAGCTCGGAATTCAAAACTTTATGCTGATTGGGGTCAAAAGTCAAAGGTCGGGGTCGACCACTTTTCTGTAAAATATCTGAAATAAATAAATAAATAAATAATTAGTCCCCTACGAGCTGGTTTAAGTTACATACACAGAATCAGAAGTGGGGGGGGGGGAAGATAACACCTCTACCAGACTTGCTGATCAGAAGTTGCTTCGATATTAGTTCAATGTTTATCATCTCTTATGCTAAGGCAGTTTATCAGTCTGTTTGTCAAAGGCAGGGGTTTTCTCCTGGCACTCTGGTTTCTTCCACAATCCTAGAACTCATTGTTGGTTAGATGAGTAGTGATTGCCATTTGGCAAGAAAACCGACATACTTGCTCACACTTTAAGGACCTGCCCGAGTGGAATCTGAACCTTAGTGGTTAGGGACTGACTGATCTCCATGCAGACTTCAGACGGCTCGACAAACAAGACCACTCGGATTATTTTCTGGGTATCCACAGGGTTCGGTAAAGGGACCCATTCCCAATGCAAAAAAACATACATTTTTCCCAATTCTGTAGTAAAACATTCCCAATTAGCTATGTTTATCAATTGTTGAGAGAAAAAATTTCACAAGATCATCATCATATTCGGAGGATATCTCGTTCTGATAACGATTTCAATCTATATTAACCCACATTTTGCTAGATGATTTATATAGAGATAAAAGAGACAGTGCTATTTTGCTGTGAACACCAATATAATTTGTTCAATTACCAGTATTTTAGTGGTCTAGAATTTCGAATATGTTGTAGTGATTTTTCCCAAAATCACATTTTTGTTGAGCATTTTCCCAATTTCATCCCAAGGTCCTTTTCCCAAAATGGTCAGAAAAATCCCTGCCCCTGTACTACTGGAAAGATGTGATTAAAATAATAAATTAGACAATATCTTACCTTCATCAAGTTCAACTAGACTATGTTGTTTTGTTGTTTTGTACTTTTAGATACGGCTAACGTCTCCAGGTACTCTGTCACGACTCTCCATTCTTTGGATGCCTTAAATATCAAAACTTGCAAAATAATTTATCTATGGACCACTTAATGTAAAATAAATGGGATGGTCAAGCACTACAAAAGTTTCTGCCAATTAACCTTATATAGTTGTTGATGTCTTGATATAAGTGAAATACAATCCCTGCCTTAAAGGCCACTTCTATACAAGGGTCACCTGCTTATGAAGGCAAGTAAAATTATATCCCAACTGTTCTTTATTCAAATAGCCAGTAAACCAAATATGATCTAATAGTTGCAGCCAGTGTTCATTCTACAAGAGGCCATGGAACCACTGAACCCTTAATTTGCCCAATACACCATTGTTAAGGCAATACATGCATTTTGTGATGGTGTTTTAGATGAAAGGTTTTGAAAATGTCCCCTTTTGAAAAATCCTATATTGAACACTGTTATGAAATCCAAAATCAGAATAAACCAAAAACTATTTAAACATACTAAAAGTGAATTAATTTTGGGTACATTGAACACAGAGTTGACAGCAGTCAACTTAGATCACCAGACCTTTGACAGCACAAAGAACACAATAAATACTACATTTAAGGAGCAATAACTCTGATGTGGATATTTAGATATTTATAAAAATTGCAACTCGCATCTGTGACCTTGACTTTCGAACCAATGATCATAATCTATATTAAAATGATCACTGCATCAATACCAACAATATTCTTATATACATGCCTATACAAAAAGTTTATAGTTTTCGAGATAATGAACCTTTTTGGGATTGTTTTGAAACCGTGACCTTGACCTTTAGACCCATGACCTTTTTGTATACATCAAAATTATCGATGTATCAATACCTACAACATTCTAATACACAAACCTATACAAAAAGTTAATAGTTTTCAAGATAATTAACCATTTCAGTATTCTTTCACATCTGTGACCTTGACCATTGAACTAATGACCTTAATCTATATATCAAAATAATCGTTACATCAATACCAACAATATTCCAATATACATGCCTATACAAAAAGTTTATAGTTTTCGAGATTACTAACCATTTTGGTATTGTTTTGCTACTGTGACCTTGATCTTTGGACCCATGACCCTTTTCTATACATCAAATTGATCGTTGTATCAAAACCTACAACTTTCTCATATACATGCTCATACAAAAAGTTCATAGTTTTCAAGATAATTAACAATTTCAGTACTCTTTCGCATCTGTGACCTTGACCTTTGAAACAATGACCTTAATCTTTATATCAAAATGACCGTTACATCAATACAAACAATATTCCAATATACATGCCTATACAAAAAGTTTAAAGTTTTTAATAAATTTGAGCATTTTGGTATTGTTTTAACTCTGTGACCTTGACCTTTTGACCCATGACCTTTTTGTATACATCAAAATGATCGATGTATCAATACCTACAACATTCTAATATACAAACCTATACAAAAAGTTAATACTTTTCAAGATAATGAACCATTTCAGTATTCTTTCACATATGTGACCTTGACCTTTGAACCAATGACCTTAATCTATATATCAAAATAATCGTTACATCAATACCAACAATATTCTAATATACATGCTTATATAAAAAGTTTATAGTTTTTGAGATAATAAATAATATAAGAAAGGTAAAAAAATTAGGTCATGACCTTCATAATTGACCTTGGCACCATTTTGAAGGTAATTACAAGAATATGTCAAAACTGAAAACCCCATGTCATTATCTGGTCATATAGTCAAGTTATAACAATATTTTACGATTTTTGCAAAATTAAACGTAAAAACGCGTAACCTATTTTTGAACCAAATTTCATGAAATGAACAAACTTAAAGGTTAAGACTATTTAGAATCCAAATATCACATCAGTTATTGCCTCCAATGAGTGGTTCAAGAGAAGATTTTTTTAGGTTTTGTCTATTTTTTGTAACAGCGGCCATCTTGGATATTCGATCGCCATGATTTGAACAAACTATAGTTAGACTCTGTCAATCACCTTCCCTGGCAAATTTTGTTTCAGTTGGCCAAGTAGTTTCGGAGGAGAAGATTAAAGTTTAATGACGCACGCACGCACAGACGGACGGACGCATGCACACCTCACCATGCCACAAGCTCACATGGCCTTTGGTCAGGTGAGCTAAAAATTATCTCAACCGTCGGATAAGTCAAACTATATTCATTTCCCTGTGGCGTTCAAAATAATGAGATTCAATTCTATACTGTAAAGTCTAAATTGAATTATTAATTGGGAAACTTTTTATGCGAGTTAATTTTTGCAAGAACTGTCAATTCAAGATATCTGCACGTTCTTATTTCCGCATCTTAGGATGATGATCAGTTCAAATTCCAAATTATTATATCAAAAGAAAATATTCAGGAAAGATTTATTTTTCCCCGTGTTGTTACTCTCACAAATTTATACAAATATTAAATGAATGCAATGAATTCATGAAAGCCAACAAGGCGACAAAAGTTGATTTAGATTGATTTTGTTAGCTCCTTTCATGAAGTTTTTCACAATTTTATGAATTTTTTTTGCAATACATATAATACTCAATACTTGCTGCCTACCTTAAGAAATTAGTCTTCAACTTTAAAATTTACTGAAAGGACAGGGAATGTGAAAATTTTTCAATTAACAGTAAATTCATATTTATACCTGCGAGTCTTTGAAGAAGTTGTACAGCATAATGTCATCAAACTCTAGACCTTTGGCTTCATAAATGGTCAGAATCAGACCAAATCGAAGTTCCTCTGGAATGTTGTCTCTAGCTGCGCTATTCACTACCAAAATGGCTTGATGAGCCCCAAACTCAATATGAGAGGTCTTCCTTTTATTTCCTTGCAAAAGCAATGCAAGATCACTAAAACTGCAGGACTCCAACAACACAGGAGCTGGTCCTTCAAATAGACCTTGGTCCTTTTCTAGTCTGTCAAAGGATTCTGGGAAGAATTCTACCATCACGTCAAGGATACTCGATGCAAGGGAGAGAATTCCAGCATGTGAGCGGTAATTGTGGGTCAACTGGTAGACTTGTTTCGGCACTTCAATAGCTGATGTTTTACCAACAGCTTGCATAGACTGACTGGCATAGAAAAACAAGGATCTGAGATCGCTAAAACGGAACGCGATTCCTCTCATAATGCTCTGAGCAGTGTCGCCGGTAAGAAACATCTGATTTGGATTTTGACAGATTCTCATCAACAAACCTAACTCTGCTTGTGTAAAATCTTGTGTCTCGTCGACAAATACCTGATGTACAATCCAGCGCAAACTTGTAACTGTTCTCAGTCTATTAAAAACATCATATACAAGTCAGTCTCATCAAAAAAGAACTTTTGCGTTTTGAAATGAACATAGCGCTTGAAGATATCATAAATGTTGTCTCGCTCACTTGAGAAATTTTGTGCTCTTTTTCCTCTGAGGTCCTTGTATTCTTCTCGAGAAAGATATCCAGTTTCCTTCGACAATGCCTCAAATGAACCTTTGATAAAAGACATAATCTCTGTCCAGATAAGGGATGGATGGTACTTCTTGCTGAATTTTTTGCTAATTCTTGGCCAAACCTCTTCAGCAAATACTTCATATGTGACCTCTCTCCTGGGATCAGATTTCCGATTTTTGCGTATAACGCCAGGTGCGTCAAGTATGGTGATATTATCATCATCGTCATCCACAATGTCATCAAATTGGCTTTGTTCAATTGTTTCCTCTTCAACATCAGAATCATCATCTAAAAACGGCAAAATTGATAACGGACCATCATCGGACCATCCCTGAATGTCAACCTTCAAACTACCATCTTCGTTGCGAGCGAAAAAATATGGTGGATCTAAAGATGCATCCAACATCAGCAAAAGCTGTCTCGAAGTCACAAAAAGTGGAAACTGGAGATCTGCAACATCATGCAAACAATTGGGTAAAGCTTGGTCTTCCATGGCAACATGATGTGCTGCAATGTCGCAGGCATGGCTAAGTTCTCGGAAATTTTTCTGAAGTTCAGTACATAAAATGGCATTTTTGGTGATGAAAACTTGATGAAGATGATCATAAATTGGACCGATATTTGCTAAATCTCCGTTTTCCTCTGCTGGGACATCTTCAATGTCGTCTACAGGTTCATCAGAGTGGTCACAGGAACTAGATGCCATTGCCTCATTTAGGTTTCTATTCATACATTCCTCTGCAACCATCTCAGCAATTTTGTCATCATCAACTGAAGGGAAAAATAGAATTTTAGAGTATGTAATATCAAATAGAATAAACTGTAATTGACGTACTGCCAGCCATGCCTTTTATGTTCCAACACTGATCACCATCACGATACCAAAGCTAAGAAAGCATAAGAACTAATGATGTGCTAGTGTCAGTGACATCATTAAATGGCACAATTCAGGCCAAGTTTTAATTCTTTTTTTTTGTAATTCACGCATGTTGGGCTCTTGTCGGAACATTGTGGGCATGGCCGGGCGATTCGTCAATTGAAGGGCCATTTTTCAATCTTTTGTGAATGAGGCAGGGGCTTTTAATTGTGAAAATTAGTGGTCAAATAGTCAAAATGTGAAAATGAAAAATACATATACCATTTTTGTTACACAACTCTAAATATACTGACAAGATAATTTTTTTCAGAATTATAAATATATATTAGTTTTTTTTCAGATTGATTTTTGATATTGACATATTTTTATTTATTTCACTATTTTTATAGTCAAATAAATGTTTATTTTTTTAAATTGTGAAAATCTGTTTCTTGTTTGTGAAAAAACATATTTAATTACGAATTGGTCCTGTTAATTTAAAAATTTTCAATTAATTTTAGCCAAAATCTTCATTTAAAATATAAATTACTTTAATTTTATCAGATGATGGTAATTTGCGCAATTGAATGTGAATTATTTCAAACTTAAGTATTTGTGAAAGTAGGTTCATTTTGCATATGCAAAGTTTTCACAATTTACAGTTGAGAAAAATGTACTGAAATTACACAATTGAGCGAAAATGGATATATACCTTTAGTTTCTTGTTCTTGTTCTTCTTCTGAATTTTCTTCCTCTTCAGGGCCCCCTGTTGTACAAACTGTATAAATCTTGGAAGTAAAGGAGCATCAGCATCTTTAGCTTTGGACCAATAAGACAGGAACTGACTCCATAATCTGTACAGGCAGCATGTAGTTTTACCAGTACCGCTTCGGCCCAACAAGAGAATGGGGGCATTGGACTGTAGGTTGATTATTGCATGTTCCAAGTCGGTCACACGGAAAGGAAAATCAACTTTCATCTCAATGTTCTGAAGAATATGGCTGACCAGATTTGACGAGAATGAGTAGAATTTCAAAATGTGATATTCCGTTTCGTTGGCACTTGCCGGAGGGAAATATTGCTGCAGTTCTTGTTGATATTCTTTAAGCCTTTCTGTATCCATTTCAGGGTCTGTTTCAGCAAAGATCATTGGGAGTCTTTTTTTGGCTCTGTCTTGGAATTGGTTCTGTTTGACGCCTTTCAGCTTTTTCTGAATGATACATGATTCTCCTCTGCTGTGCGACTTTACAATTTTCTGAACGGTCCTAAAGAAAAAAGAATTTACAACAAAATAAACAAGTCTGACCAAGTTCCTACAGATGCACTAAGGCTTAACTTTTAAGTTTCTGCATTTTTTTAATCTAGCCAATTTACGTGAAAATAAAACGCAAACGAAATTTCCCAATTTACAGTATAAGAATTGACTCATTCTTCAATTCTTAAGTGATAGAAGGGAAAATAAACTAAACTATTGGTAATAAACCCTGCATTAAGATTTTGTAACAAATGAATAAACCATCGGACAAATGTCTTATATTTATTAAAAACTTCTAAGTTTGGAAATAGCAATTATTCTGGACAATTCTGCAAAATAAATCTGATCAAACTAATAATCATATGTACACAGGTTCTATCACAAGTAACATCTGTGAATGAAACCAGGAAAATTAAATAATGTATAACGGAATAAACCTTCATACAAAATAATGCAGGGTTCCTACAAACATTTGGACTCCAATTTAAGGATTTTTTAGGGTCTTTTCAGGGTCTTATTTGCAAATTTAAGGTAATCAGAGGGGTAATTTTAGCAAAGAAATATTGGTGCAAAGGCAATTAAATCAATAAAACAATTACTTGTGTCCATAGTAAGGACACTTGAAGTGGAGGTTGAAGTTAGGCGTTCGAGAGGCCCAGGCACCTTTAAATTGCTTGTTTCAATGCAATTAATTAATTAATTAATTATATATATATCAATCTATTTGCAACCACTTAATATCAAAATAAAGACATGCAACTGGCCAATCTAGTTACCTGTATATTTTGTCATGATCAAATGTGATATCCCATACTCTGATGACTTCCGAGTAAATCCGACCGCCTTTCAGAGATGACTTTTCTTCATCTTTATCATCCACCTCTAATCGCCGTTCTGCTGTCTCACTAAGTCTCGATGAAAACGCCACAGCTAACTCCCAGATAATTCTGGATCCTTTGGACAATTTCGCCTCGTAAAGTTTCAGTGTATCAGGTGCATCATGGATGACTTTTTTACAAAGAGACGGTCGCCATTCTCCACTGGCTAAGAGCTGAATTTTACGTACAACCCGTTGTTTGAGTTCTGGAATGACTTTTTTATCATGTAGCGTTTTCCACACGTCTGATGTACATTCAACTTCCCACTCTAAATTATCAAACACTTGTACATCCATCTGTTAAAACATAAACATGTACATGTATATATTAGATAAAGGATTAGTTAATCTGTCTGTGAACACTTTAGGATAAATTTATCATGTCTAAAACTTTGAAATCAATGTTTCACCAACTGACTCAAAACTAAATATCAACATGCACCAGACTATTCTATATACATATATATGTAAAGACCTAAAGGGACAGTAAATTTGTGTTGGATAAGGAAAACTGAAGAAAAACGCATTTTTACATGGTGAAAAATTCCCAATTTTTAAGGTCAGCAGTTCTCCAATGATTTTTTACTGCTTTTTGCTTCTTAGTATACATACCCCAGCTTTAACTTCAACCATTGACCACAAATGTTGAAAAAATAAACTCGATAAAGTCGGTAAACAGGAACTAGATGTCTGGCATACTTGAAACAGGCATTTGCAACATGACACCTCATACTGAACTGCCATACAAAATTTAAAGTGGCTGTGTTTAGTGGTTGCTGAGAAAATTCATTTCAGACAGACAGACTTCTTTAAAGCAGAGGAACAATGGTCATGATGATAAAAATGGTCCTCTTACCTGAAAGTTTTCATCACCTAAATCATCATCATCTTCATCATCATCATTTTCAACAACCGATTCATTATTTGTGACATCATCCACAGATTCAGATTCCTGTAAAAAAAGATAATATTTTATTGACAAAGAGGAAATGAAGGTCATGAATGAAATTTTCTCCAGGTCAAAGGTCACAAACTATATACAATGTATCAAAATTTACACATTTTAAATGTGATATGACTTAACTGGCAAACATTGATTGATTTAATGGAGTTTTATGTCCCAGTCAAGAATATTTCACTTATATCAAGATGCCACTAGTTATAGGCCAAGTGACAAAATTTTTCACATTTACAGTGGGCTCTGGGCAAGGTGCCATTCCAGCCGTCATACAGGGCATAGGTTTTTAAGGTCTCTTCCAAAGGACCCCTTGACTTTTATTTCTAGGTGCAAGGCAAAGAACAGTCACTACCTATTGTAAGTTTTGTCTGACCAGGCCAAGATTTTAACCCCAAGCTATCACATATAAAGCGAGCAATCTACCAACTGAAATAACACTAACATAGTGGTAGACTGGCAAAGACGTAATTGACTTTTCATTAGGCTGTAATAAATTTTAAGTTTTGGTGCGTGTCTTGTTCAATGGTTATGGCCACCCTTTATTGATATAATTGACATATCATTTCGCTGGCCGCGCCTTTTATGTTCCGACACTGTCCGCCATCAAGGTACCAAAGCAGTGTCACAGCAACTAATGACGTCCTAGTGTCAGTGACATCATTAAATGACACAATTCAGGCAGAGTTTTCATTCTTTTTGTGTGTAATTCAAGCATGTCGGGCCTTTGTCGGAACATTGTGGGCGTAGACGGTGATACATCAATTGTCCATGTTGACAAATGTTTATTACAACATTAATTAATATATTCATATGTTAGAGGTCACATGGCATCTTTTTCTACGTTGTGTTTCTCTGGGTTTCAAACCAAGTAAAGTTTCAAGTTTCAAGCCTGTATCATGTGTATGTGCAATTCAATTTTGTTTTGCATGTCAGTGAAAGTTATAGTAAACGTCATTTCTATATAGTTTACTAATAAACTGGCAGCGAAAGTAGGTTTTACTGTATAGACAGGAGGTTTTTCTATACAGGTAGTCACTACAGCAGGTTTTATTGTAAAAATGTTTGTTCTTTCTTGACCAAAGACAAAACCCTTTCAAACAAATACAATTTTGTTTTACTTTAATAAAAATTCAAAATTATTTTAAATTTACCTTTGTCCCACCATCAACATTCACATTTCTTTCTACTCTGACTTTAGGAGCTGAGGTTTCCTCTTGTTCTGCTTTTACTGCTCTGACTGTTGGAGAACGTGTAAGTTCCTCTACCCGTTGTTTTTTCGGAGCAAACATGGAATAAGGAATCTCCGGGAGATCAAATATCATATCTTCCAATATCCGTTTAACTGCCTCTATATTGAAAACTGTTTTAACATATTCTTTCTTTGAAGCGACTTCACACATTTTAACAGGTTCTTTGGGCTCCTCCAATTCCTCGGACACAGCGGGCTCTTCAATTTTTTCCATGACAGTTTCGTTCCCTGTTAACTCCTCTGATTTACTTGTTTCTAAACTAGTCTTGATAGCAGAAGACTTATTTTTAGAATTTTTGGTAGTAACTGGTTTTGGAACAATATTCACGGCAGCCAGACGGAAAATCTGCAACCGTCTGTCATTTTTGTTCAAATACTGATATGGTAACTTTATTTCATTGTTCGTGATGGCCGATGACACTTTTCGGTCGCAGAGTAATTCTGTCGCTTTTTGGGTATTGCTGTTGTATTTGGCGCGAGCTAAGAGGTGGAATAATCCATCTCCGTTTTTGTCTTGTTGTTGTGGATTCAAGGACGGATAATTCTGTGGATCTTTCTCAAACACATCTAACAACATATTCAAGATGGAGAAGTTTCCTGTTCAATATAAAAACATAAATAAACAAATGTTTCTTTTAATGTACAGGATTAAATTTGACAATGTATGAGGGAGGCAAGAGAGAGAGAAAGAGACAAGATATGGATAAACGAGAGAGAGAGAGAGAGAGAGAGAGAGAGAGAGAGAGAGAGAGAGAGAGAGAGAGAGAAAAGACAGTGATACCTTTACCATGTTCACTTCTTACTAATGCCTATGATTAAATTAGGCAACATGAATATTCAGAGAGAGAGGAGAGAGAGAGAGAGAGAGAGACCTTTACCATGTTCACTTCTTACTAGTGCCTATGATTAAATTAGACAATTACACAACATGCATATCCAGAGAGAGAGAGAGAGAGAGAGAGAGAGGGTTGATTGATTGAATGAGGTTTGATGTTCCAGTCAAGAATATCTCTTATATTGAGATGTCACCAGGTATAGGTGAATTTCAGAAATTTTGGCCCCTGCATTGCACTCACAGCAATGTGTGGGGAAAGTATTTTAATGTGATATGCCTGCCGTTACATCAGTTTTTGCCTTTTAATCAAGTCTTGGTCAGACCCACCCAGGGTTCAAACTCACATCCTACTACATACAAAGTGAGGACAGATAGAGACCACCTTCATTTCTATCCAATGTATAGAGAAAAACAAGAGGCCCATGGGCCTGAAACGCTCACCTGATAACTAATGGCTAGCTGATAGATTTAAAGAAAACATAAATACTAAACCCCAATGACGTTTTTCTTTACATCAAAATGATCATTGTATCAATACCTACAACATTTTAATATACATGCCTATACAAAACGTTTATAGTTTTCAAGATAATTAACCATTTCGGTATTGTGTTTGCATCTGTGACCTTAACCTTTAAACCCATGACCTTAATCTATATATCAAAATGATTGTTAAATCAACTCCTACTATATTCTAATATACATGTTTATACACAAAATTTATAGTTTTTGAGATAATTAACCATTTTGGTATTCTTTCACATCTGTGACCTTGACCTTTGAATCCATGACCTTAATCTAAATATCAAAATGATCGGTAAATCAATTCCTACAATATTGTATTATACATGTCTATACAAAAAGTTTATAGTTTTTGAGATAATTAACCATTTCAGTATTCTTTCGCATCTGTGACCTTGACCTTTGAACCCATGGCATTAATCTATAAATCAAAATGATCATTAAATCAAAACCTACAATATTCTAATATACATATCTATACAAAAGTTAATAGTTTTCGAGATAATTAACCATTTTGGTATTGATTTGCATCTGTGACTTGACCTTTGAACCCATGACCTTAATCTACATATCAAAGTGATTGTTAAATCAATTCCTACAATATTCTTATATTCATGTCTATACAAAAAGTTAATAGTTTTCTAGATAATTAACCATTTCGGTATTCTTTGGCATCTGTGACCTTGACCTTTAAACCCATAACCTTTATCTATATATCAAAATTATCATTGTGCCATTACCTACAATACTCTAATATGTATGCTATACAAAAAAATAATAGTTTTGCAGATAATCAACTATAACAGTAATAGTTGTGCATCCTTGACCTTGAACTTTGAACTCATGACCTTGATCTATGTATCAAAATGATCGTCATGTCAATACCTACAATTAACTGAAAATCCCATGCCATTATCATCTAAATAATGTTTAAAAAATAGCAGTTTTTATCAAAGGTCAAAAACAGGGTCATGACCTTGACCTTTGACATCTTTTGGAAGAAAATAGTAAGACAAGATCAACAGTGAAAACTCCATACAATTATCTCCAGCCGTTATTGAGTTATAACAATAAATGTCTCATTTTCAAAATTACATAATTTTACACAAAAAACATGTAACCTATTTTTCGTTCAATTTTCATGAAAAACACAATTTTAATGTTCCCAGGTATGCTTAATCTAAATATCCAATCAAAATTTGCCTGCACCTTTTGGTTTCAGAGAAGAAGATTTTTTTGTCTTTTTGCTATTTTTAGTAATGGTGGCAATCTTGTTGGGCGTGGCCAAACCCCGAACACAATTTAAAAAGACTGTTACCCAGACATGATAATTGCTAAGTTTCATTGAATTGGGCCCGGAAGTTTTGGAGGAGAAGATTAAAATGTAAAGTTTACACACCATGCACAACGGTCGGTGATAGATTGCAATAGCTCATCTGAGCCTCTGGCTCAGGTGAGCTAAAAATTGATAGTTTTCGAGATAATTAACTATTTTGGTATTGTTTCGCATCTGTGACCTTGACCTTTGAACCCATAACCTTTTTCTATACATCAAAATGATTGTTGTATCAATACTTTCAACATTCTAATATACATGCCTATACAAAAAGTTTATAGTTTTGGAGAAAATTAACTATTTCGGTATTGTTTCACATCTGTGACATTGACCGTTGAACCCATGACCTTTTTCTATACATCAAAATGATCGTTGTATCAATACCTACAACATTCTAATTTACATGACTATACAAAAAATTTATAGTTTTCGAGATAATAATTATAATTAGAGGTAAAAAAATTAGGTCACGACCTTGACCTCATTTTGAAAATACTAAGATGACAAAACTGAAAACGCCATGTCATTATCCTGTCAAATAGTCAAGTTATAACAATTTGAAGCTATTTTACGATCTTTTCAAAATTAAACGCAAAACGTGTAACTAATTTTTTATCCGAATTTCACAAAATGAACAAACTATAGGCTTAAGACCCTAGAGAAGCCAAATATCACATCAGATTTTTTCTCTAATCAATACTTTCGGAGAAAAAGATTTTTTAAGATTTTTGCACCCCTAGGTCACCTTGGCCTAGTTATGGTAGCCATGGCAACGCCACAAACAAATCTGAATTGCACTGGCCCATATATACTTCTCACCAAGTTTCATTGAAATCTGCCAAGTACTTTCAGAGGAGAAGTCGAAAATGTGTGTTAACGACGCACGCACACAAGCACACACACACACACACGCTGCACCATACCGGTCAGGTGAGCTAAAAATGAGACAGCATGTTAGAGAGAGAGAATATCAACTTTTTTCTATCTTCTATTGGACAGGATTATATTTTACATGTATGAGAAAGAGAGAGCGAGATTACCATCTTTTCTAATGCTATAGTTAATGCAGCATGTATTGGTGTACTCTCGGGGTTAAAGTCAACAAATCTGGATTAGCACCTCGTCTAAGTAACTCTGCTAGAACGAGAGAGAGAGAGAGAGAGAGAGAGAGAGAGAGAGAGAGAGAGAGAGAGAGAGAGAGAGAGAGAGAGAGAGATTACATGTATCTCTTTCCAATGCAATAGATAACGCAGCATGTATTGGCGTATCTCCCACAGTTAAGGTCAACAACTCTGGATTAGCACCTCATCTAAGTAACTCTGCTAGAACGAGAGAGAGAGAGAGAGAGAGGGGAGAGAGAAGAGAGATTACCTTTATCTCTTTCTAATGCAATAAATGATGCACCATGTATTGGTGTATCTTACAAAGTTAAGGTCAACAAATCTGGATTAGCACCTCATCTAAGTAACTGCTAGAACGAGAGAGAGAGAGAGAGAGAGAAAGATATTACCTTTATCTCTTTCCAATGCAATAGATAATGCAGCATGTATTGGTGTATTTCCCAAAGTTAAGGTCAACAAATCTAAATTAGCACCTCATCTAAGTAACTAGAATGAGAGAGAGAGAGAGAGAGAGAGAGAGAGAGAGAGAAGGGGGAGGAAAGAGAGAGAGGAGAGAGAGATTACCTTCATCTCTTTCTAATGCTATAGATAATGCAGCATGTATTGGTGTATCTCCCGGGGTTAAAGTCAACAAATCTGGATTAGCGCCTCGTCTAAGTAACTCTGCTAGAACTTTAAAATGTTCTTCTTGAATAGCAGCTAATACAGCCAACTTCCCATCTAAACATTCAAACAAAAGAAAAAGTTGCTAATATGAACAACAAACCATCAGAACATTACAAACAAAATAAAGAGTGGCTTAAACAAACAAGAGGCCCATGGGCCTTAATGCTCACCTGAGGCTGAGTACAAAGTTCATACAGAGGTTCAATAGTCAATGACATTAATTAAAGAGAATCACCAAATTTTCAACAGTAAGGGCCAATTATATGCAAGGATTTTTGGAAATGGCCTATGGCTCAGGTGAGCTAAAAATTTCACATCTAAACATTTAAAACAAGATATTTAGTGGTTAATATGACCAACATCCCATCTGAGCATTTAAAACATGTATTTGACAATGGCAAGATCGATTGAGAACTGAATTAAGAAATGTGATTGTATCAAGTAGAAATTGGTTGAAATCTCAAATTGTCACAAAAATATGTTTTGTCTTTAAAATATATAAACTAGAGGCTCCCAGGAGCCTGTATAGCTCACCTAGGTAGAGTTGTTGCAGAATGAAAATCAACATTGTCTAATGTTTAAATAAATGCTCGAAATTTATTACACAATATTTATTTCTATTACAAAATTTCAATATTATTTCCTTTCAAAACTAAACCATATTTCAAAATTTTGAGACAATACATACTAAGTACCATCGACTTTTCATGTATAATACCCGAGAAATTTTCCTGATCAAAAAACTGGTCAATGGACCATGAAATTAAGGTCAAGGACAAAAGCCATAAGGCAGTCTGACTGATGTACTATCCAAGATCAAGCTATATACCAAATATCATTGACCTACCATGTGTAGTATTCGAGATTCAGAGAAACTGACCTAATCCAAAAAGTTCAACATAGTCACTGGAGGGTTAAGTTTAGGTCAAAGACAAAAGTCATATGGCAGACTGACATGTACTCTCCAAGACTAAGATACATACCAAATATCATTGCAATTGGCCAAGTGGTTTCACAGGAGTTGATTTTTAAATGCAGATGTTATTTTAAAATACCAAATGTAAAGACCCAATGACTATTGTGGCCGAGTTTAGTTCCAATTGACTCAGTAGTTTCAGAGAAAAATATGTTTGAACTTATTTTCCCATAGGGTCCAATGTTAGAATATGTTTTCCACTGACGACAATCTTGGATTTTGTGTGGCCCTCAAAAACACCAATGTTGTAGGAGGCCACCCAAAGACTATTGTAGCCAAGTTTGGTTCCAATTGGCTTAGGGGTTTTAGAGAAAAAGATCTTTGATATTGTTCCCATAGGGCTCAATGTTAACCTATGTTCCCCGTTGGTGGCCATCTTGGATCAGGTGCAGACTAAAAAAAACACCGGTTTCAGAAGGTACCATCTAAGGACTACTATGACCAAGTTTGGTTCTAATTGGCTCAGTAGTTTTAGAGAAAAATATCTTTGAACATATTTTCCCATAAGGTCCAATGTTAAAATATGTTCTCCACTGGTGGCCATCTTGGATTTGGTGCAGCCCTCAAAAACCCCAATGTTGTAGAGGGCCATTCAAAGACTATTGTGACCAAGTTTGGTTCCCATTGGCTAAAGGGTTTTAGAGATAAAGATCTTTGATATTGTTCCCATAGGGTCCAATGTTAACCTATGTTCCCCGCTGGCCACCATCTTGGATTAGTGAAGACTTAAAAAACACCAGTTTCAAAAGGTACCATCTAAGGACTACTGTGACCAAGTTTGGTTCCAATTGGCTCACTAGTTTCAGAGAAAAATATCTTTGAACGTATTTTCCCATAAGGTCCAATGTTAAAATATGTTCTCCGGTGGCGGCCATCTTGAATTGGTGCGGCCCTCAAAAACCCCAATGTTGAAGGGGGGCATTCAAAGACTATTGTGGCCAAGTTTGGTTCCAATTAGCTAAAGGGTTTTAGAGAAAAAGATCTTTGATATTGTTCCTATAGGGTCCAATGTTAACCTATGTTCCCCGCTGGCCGCCATCTTGGATTAGGTGCAGACTTAAAAAACACCGATTTCAGAAAGTACCATCTAAGGACTACTGTGACCAAATTTGGTTCCAATTGGCTCAGTAGTTTCAGAGAAAAATATGTTTGAACGTATTTTCCCATAATGTCCAATGTTAAAATATGTTCTCCGCTGGCGGCTATCTTGGATTTGGTGTGGCCCTCAAAAACACCAATGTTGTAGAGGGCCATCTAAAAACTATTGTGGCCAAGTTTGGTTCCCAATGGCTAAAGGGTTTTACAGAAAAAGATCTTTGATATTGTTCCCATAGGGTCCAATGTTAACCTATGTTCCTCGCTGGCCGACATCTTGGATTAGGTGCAGACTTAAAAAACACCGGTTTCAGAAGGTACCATCTAAGGACTACTGTGACCAAGTTTGGTTCTAATTGGCTCAGTAGTTTCAGAGAAAAATATCTTTGAACATATTTTCCCATAGGGTCCAATGTTAATCTATGTTACCTGCTGGCGGCCATCTTGGATTAGGTGCGGACATGTCAGACACAATTTTTAAAGTAGACCACCCAAGGACTGTTGTGACAAAGTTTGGTTGCAAATGGCCCAGCGGTTTCTGAGTAGTTGATCTTTAACGACGGACGGACGACGACGACGACGACGGACGCAAAGTGATGGCAAAAGCTCACATGGCCTTTTAGGCCAGGTGAGCTAAAAATCATTCTGTATCTTTTTACAAAATGTTACTTAAAAATTCTAACAAATACCAAATTTATGATGTCATTTATGACGTAGCTATTTATGTATCACTTAATTGTAAATGCGCTTAAAACTACTTTAATTTACAAAAATTATCGGAAATTGTAACAATATAGGGACCTTAAGTCAACTACAATTTTTCAGTCACATGCGGTATAAATGTAGTATTCATTTGCTTGTTGTATAGAATATATGTCTCCATGTTGAGCACTGTGTTGTTGATAAAGGTGCACAGGTACCTGATTTCACGGCAATGATCGCGGTATCATGATAACGTCGTTCTTATAACTGTTACGTCACAATACTGAAAATGTTGGCGTGGAGATTTTGACCAATTTCTACTTGATACAATCACAAATACTAATTTGGTTTTTTTCTCCAGTTATTTGTGAAGCAGTCAGATCAAATATGGTATTAGAAGAACCCAAATACCATAAGAAAACCACAGATCTTTAGCAAGAAAAACTGAAAACTTTCTTACACATAAGACCAGCCCCAGTAAAATTTAAACCCATTTGGCAAGAGGCATAAACAAAACAAAATAAGAAATAAAGAACAGATCAAACATATTTAGTACAGTTAAACCTGTCTATAAAGGTCACCCAGGGAACCAGTAAAAGTGGTCTTTATATACAGGTTCAAATATTAATAAAGAACAATTAGGATAGATATCTACTGGCCTTTATAAGCAGGTGGCCCTTACATAGAGGTGGCCTTTAAGGCAGGTTGGACTGTATATCTCTTGAATAATAACACTGTATGGCATGCCTAAATGTGGAAAAAGATTTATATATTCTTAGCTGTTTTTGTCACTTTTACTTGAGTTTCTACACACCCCCACCCCCTCCCCCCCTCTTCAATTCTTTGCAAAGTCAATTGGGAATGTTTACTTACAAAACCGGGAAAACATGTGTACTGGTTGGCATTAATTGAAATGAGTACTTTTACTAAACCTTGTGTTTGGTCTGAAAAATCCCTGTATTCAGTGAAAATTTAAAGTAATTTGGTGCCACAAACATGTTTAAACAAAAAGTCATTTCTAAGTATAATACCGTATCTTATCCATGTTAAATTCATAATAACATTCTGCTATAAAAATTACCTTTTTCTAATATTGCACCACTTTCCAACATGTTCTCTATAACTTCCAGGAGCAGCAGCTCTGATCCGCGGAATGTTGAATGTGTGATGACCTTTGGAATACTCAGTTTCTTAGCAAAATCACGCAGTGACGACTCTCCATGATGGCGCCTATGTTCTAGCACAAGGGTATGCATTTGCCTCCATTTTTCGTTGTCAGCTAATCCATCTAATATTTTGTAAAACAACTTCTCTTTGATTTTTACCAATCTCTCTGGTATGTCTGAAAAATAAAGTACATGTTGGTTAATTGGATTATTGAATTATTTTTATGTTGCATCAGCAATTTTTCAGCTATGTATGACAAGAGAATTTTTTTATTCTCAAGGATTAATCTAGATACAATTGAATTCATGACTGTACCATGCGATATAGCACCAAAATACTATATGAGTGTGGTGCATAACTTTGTGTAAGTATTTTTGATCTGTTTTGTACTAATGCACAATTATGGCGACATTTAATGCTAGTACACTCATCCACTGACCCAAGACTTAAAAGTGGGTTGTGAATATTCTTTTGCCAAGCACTTATTATGGAATGAAAAACACAGTTCTTTACCATGGGAACTTAAAATAAACGAGGTCTCATGTCACGGTAAGCATGGCACGATAACCAGAGGCTCAGTGTGGCTAAGCCTGTATCGCTCACCTGACTAAAATGCTTTTAAAGCAAATTTGTATTCCAGTGATGAAAAAATGTACTGTTGACAGAATGGCTAAGGAAATCACTGTAGAACTATATGTACCATTCACAGTTTTTTCAATCTGATTAAAATCACATCTCTCACTTGCTCCCCCATTTTTAGCTCACCTGGCCTAAAGGCCACGTGAGCTTTTGTCATCACTCGGCGTCCGTCGTCCGTCAGTCCGTAAGTCTGTCAGTCTGTCAGTCCGTCTGTAAACTTTTCACATTTTGGCTATCTCCTCTGAAACCCCTGAACCAATTTTAACCTAACTTTACAGGAATGATGTATGAAAGGTCCTTTACTTAGATTGCCGAAATTTTTTTGATCCGCCAAAAAACATGGCTGCCAGCGCAGAAGATAGTTTAACATTGGACCCTTTGGGAAAAATGCATTTTTGACTATTTCCTCAGAAATGACTGAAGCAAAGGATGATACCCAAAATGCCGAGCTATCCGCCTATAGGATTCAAAATTTAAAAGTATGTTGAATACATATTGATAGTGAAAAAACCTAAAGCTACTATCATTATGTAAAAGTTTATATGGTAAAAATCTCAGTAAAACATTGCATTATATGTTTAACTCATGTAATCCATTAGGTTTGTCTCCGTAGAACTCAATACAAACATGGAACAAGTCGGTGAAAATCAACACGTTTTTTAATAAATACATATTGAGCGCATGCCTCTCCATTAAAGATATTTTGAATATAAAAACTATATTATTTTACTGTTCGATATGCAAAGTATGGTTAATGGAGAGATATGCGCTGATACTGAATTTTGTAAAAATCAATGTTTTGAGAGTTACCCCAATATAACCTCTTAATATACCATACTATACTCGTACTTGATATCAATAAACCTTATTGTCAACCATTACCTGCGTGGTGTAGTGGGTATACGTAGGTACAAGTAAGTCTTACGTTGTTGGTTCGAATCCCAAAGTTACAATTTTATTTTTCAACTTATTTCATTTTAATAAAATGTATATTTTACGGCTTTATTTCTTTTTTTATCTTACTTTGTGTTAGAATTTAAATGCAATATTATTTTTTATGCCACAAATAACATAACAGAAAGAAAGACATGCACGCATATTTGTTTTATACATACAATATTATAACGATATTACAATTCATTTTAAGGCCACTTGTCATTTCCCGTGTGTTTCGTGTATGTTGAACACGTACTAGTAAATCTTTTCTAAGTGCATTCATCGCACGAAGAAAGGCCATAGACGAAAAGTCGGGGTAGGTTTCATATGTGATGAATGCCACTAGCTGGACAAGAATGAATATCATGAACCTGCGGTTTGTCGAATAAGAATATTTTATAGTTAAAGTAGAGAAATTGATTTCGATTATACAAATGGCCTTTCTGATGATGACTATTATACATTGACTGGACGTAGCATCTTGTAACAAAGATTATATCAGTAAAGTCCACAGCGCTAAGTCTAAAATCTTTGCGTTAGGACTGCTCTTGACAAAGCTTAAAACTGGTCTTTATCATGAACTCTTAGCAACACCATTTTGTCTGAAAAATGCTTCACAGGTGTCAAGCATGCTCTCTGAAGCACGGGTGACTCTAACAACTTGAGTTTCTTGAATGCCTTCTATCACCGATTTCATCAAAATAAAAGTATGATGGCCTAAATCAAAGTATTCCGCTATGAAATCACACTGACATGCCGTCAATAGACACAACGTATACGCATTATGACGCAAAACAAAACAAGTCATTGTGACACCTGAGTTTTTGTTTTTGTGCTAGCAAAGAAATGGCAATGACAGTAGCGCTACACTTTGGTACAGAATAACAAATATTTAAATTATATAGACGGCTAACTATCCAGTAAAGTCAGCTTCCAAACACGTCATTATAAAAAAGGAAAAATGTTACTCATATGCAACGTATATATTTACCAAGAGATTTATTTGTACTTGGCCTCGAAGAAGTGACAGGTATAGAGGCCTAAAAAGGGTGTAACCTAGTTTCTTGCGTATATATTCAAATAGGTGGATAGCTCGGCGTTTTGAGAATCATTCTTTAACCAAACTTTACAGGAATGGTGTACGGAAAGTCCTTTACTTAGATTGTCAAAATTTTTCTGATCCGTCAAAAAACATGGCCGCCAGCGCAGAAGATAGTTTAACATTGGACCCTATGGGAAAACATTATATTTGCTATCTTCTTTGAAACCGTTGATCCAATTTGAACCAAACTTTACAGGAATGATGTATGTAAGGTCATTTACTAAAATTGCCCAATTTTTCTGATCTGCCAAAAAAATGGCCGCCAGGGCCAAACAAAGTTTAACATTGGGCCCTATGGGAAAACGCACATTTTGGCTATTTCCTTTGAAACGACTGAAGCGAATTCAATTAAACTTTACAGGATTGATGTATGGAAGGTCTTTTGCAAAGATTGCTGAAATTTTTCTGATCCGCCTAAAAACATGGCTGCCAGCGGGGAACATAGTTTCACATTTGACCCTATGGGAAAAACACATTTTGGCTATCTCCTCTGAAACTACTGAAGCAAACTTAAGCAAGCTTTAGAGGAATGATGTATTGGAGGTCCTTTACATAGATTGCCAAAATTTTTCTGATCTGCCAAAAAACATGGCTGCCAGCGCAAAAGATAGTTTAACATGGGACGCTATGGGAAAAACGCATTTTGGCTATCTCCTCAGAAATGACTGAAGCAAATTTAACCAAACTTTACAGAAATGATGTATAGAATGTCCTTTACTTAGATTGCCAAAATATTTCTGATCCACCAAAAAACATGGCCGCCAGCGCAGAAGATAGTTTAACATTGGACCCTATGGGAAAAGCATATATATGCTATTTCCTCTGAAGCTTGTGAAGCAAATTGAACCAAACTTTACAGGAATGATGTATAGAAGGTCCTTTTCATAGATTGCCAAAATTTTCCTGATTGACCACAAAACATGGCTGCCAGTACAAAAGATAGTTTAACATTAGACCCTATGGGAAAACGCATTTTTGACTATGTCCTCAGAAATGACTGAAGCAAATTTAACCAAACTTTACAGGAATGATGTATAAAAGATCTTTTACATAGATCGCCAAAATTTTTCTGATCCACCAAAAAACATGGCTGCCAGTGGAGAACATAGTTTTACATTAGACCCAATGGGAAAAGCATATATATGCTATTTCCTCTGAAGCTAGTGAAGCAAATTGAACCAACCTTTACAGGAATGATGTATAGAAGGTCCTTTACATAGATTGTCAAAATTTTTCTAATCTGCCAAAAAACATGGCCGCCAGCGTAAAAGATAGTTTAACATTGGACCCTATGGGAAAAACGCATTTGACTATGTCCTCAGAGATGACTGAAGCAAATTGAACCAAACTTAACAGGAATGATGTATAGAAGGTCCTTTACATAGATTGCCAAAATTTTCCTAATCTGCCATAAAACATGGCTGCCAGTGGAGAACATTGTTTCACATTGGACCCTATGGGAAAAGCATATATTTGCTATTTCCTTTAAAGCTACTAAAGCAAATTGAATCAAACTTTACAGGAATGATGTATGGATGGTTCTTTACTTAGATTGCCGAAATTTTTCAGATCCGCCTAAAACATAGCCGTAATACAGAACATATTTTAACATTGGACCCTATGGGAAAAGCATATATTTGCTATTTCCTCTGAAGCTACGGAAGTAATTTGAACCAAACTTTACAGAAATGATGTATGAAAGGTCCTTTACTTAGATTGTGGACATTTTTTTGATCCACCAAAAAAGATGGCTGCCAGCACAGAACATAGTTTAACCCTATGGGAATAGCATATATTTGCTATCTCCTCTAAAGCTACCACTATCTTCTGTGCTGGCAGCCATGTTTTTTGGCGGACCAAAAAAAATTCGGCAACCTAAGTAAAGGACCTTCCATACATCATTCCTGTAAAGTTTCGTTAAAACTGGTTCAGGGGTTTCAGAGGAGATAGCCAAAATGTGAAAAGTTTACAGACGGACTGACTGACAGACTGACGGACGACGGACGCTGAGTGATGGCAAAAGCACACATGGCCTTTAGGCCAGGTGACTAAAAAACCTATTGTATAATGCCATCAGCGCAACACACACGCAAAATTTCTGAACATTCGCCTAAACCTGACGTCTCGATATAAGTTAAATATTCTTGACTGGGCCATTCAACACCATTACTAAACTCAACTCATCTGCAATGGCACAGATAAACATGGCAGGCCATTCAGTCCATTATACTTCACGAATCAACTAATATAGGCCCACAGCAATGAAAATCCTTCTCACTTGCGGTTTGACATTGGGTCAAAACCCTTAGCAGAAAGACACCTTGGCATTTGGGTTTTGACACTTTAACCACTTAGGCACCACTGCCCTAATAGTACATATAATTTTTTATTTTTTACCATTTTTAGTTATTGTTTTAGTTTGTTTTTTTTTAAAATCAGCTTGTTGTTTGTGAAAAAAAGGTTGTTAATATATTGTAAATGGGGCTCAAATTTGGCCCCAAATATGGCCCAGCAAGAGCCCTGCATATTACCTGGATTCAGCGTATTCCCAATGCTTTGGATGAGTATAGCCACAACATTGTTCTGTATCTCTGTGTGCTTGTCACTTTTATGTTTCTGTTTCAGAATGTCCACCAGATCAGAATATATGTACTTTAGCCTCTTACTTTCCTTTTGAATATCATCTACACAGTCCAAGTATTTTTTCTCGCAATTCTGACACTGCCTGCTACTATCATGTCCATGTTGTTGTCCGGCGTTATTTTGTTTTCCTGTTTGCCTTTTTTGTTGTTCTTTTTCCTTTTGTCTTCTCTGCTGTTCTTGTCTCCGTTTTTGTTCTTCTTCTTTTCTTCTTTGTTCATGTTGTTTTCTTTCTTGTTCTTCAGCTTGTCTCTGCTGCTTTTTCTTTTGCCTTTTCATTTCTTTATCCATTTCTACAATTGCAGAGGGAGAGTTAGACATAAGTATACTATCTAACAAGATTTTCTAACATACCAAGCAAATACTGTGAAAGAAGAATTATTAGTGGTAGGAAACTTCCGTAGTTATGGTCTTTTAAACTATTTTACAGTAAGAAATTTTTACTGTTACAACTGTAGGGAAAGTAAACCCAGAGAAAACAAGAGACCCAATGACTTTTTTCTTTACATCATGATAACCATTGTATCAATACCTACAACATTCTAGTATACATGCCTATACAAAAAATTAATAGTTTTCAAGATAATTAATCATTTTGGTATTGTTTCGCATCTGTGACCTTGACCTTAGAACCCATGACCTTTTTCTATACATCAAAATGATCGTTGTATCAATACCTACAACATTCTAATATACATGCCTATACAAAAAGTTTATAGTTTTCAAGATATTTAACCATTTTGTATTGTTTCGCATCTGTGACCTTGACATTTAAACCCATGACCTTTTTCTATACATCAAAATGATCTTTGGATCAATACCTACAACATTCTAATATACATGCCTATATATAAAGTTTATAGTTTTCAAGATAATTAACCATTTTGGAATTGTTTTGCATCTGTGACCTTGACCTTTGAACCCATGACCTTTTTCTATACATGAAAATGATTGTTGTATCAATATCTACAACATTCTAATGTACATGCCTATACAAAAAGTTTATAGTTTTCAAGATAATTAACCATTTAGGTATTGTTTCACATCTGTGACCTTGACCTTTGAACCCATGACCTTTTTCTATACAATAAAATGATCGTTAATACCTACAACATTCTAATATACATGCCTATACAAAAAGTTTATAGTTTTCGAGATAATTAATCATTTCGGTATTGTTTCGCATCTGTGACCTTGACCTTTGAACCCATGACCTTTTTTTATACATCAAAATGATCGTTGTATCAATACCTACATTTTAATATACATGCCTATACAAAAAGTTTATAGTTTTCGAGATAATTAACCATTTCGGTATTGTTTCGCATCTTTGACCTTGACCTTTGAACCCATGACCTTTTTCTATACATCAAAATGATCATTGTATCAATTCCTACAACATTCTAATATACATGCCTATACAAAAAGTTTATAGTTTATGAGATAATTAAACATTTCGGTATTGTTTCACATCTGTGACCTTGACCTTTGAACCCATGACCTTTTTCTATACATCAAAATGATCGTTGTATCAATACCTACAACATTTTAATATACATGCCTACCCAAAATGTTTATAGTTTTTGAGATAATTAAACATTTCGGTATTGTTTCACATCTGTGACCTTGACCTTTGAACCCATGACCTTTTTCTATACATCAAAATGATCGTTGTATCAATACCTACAACTATTTAATATACATGCCTAAACAAAAAGTTTATAGTTTTCGAGATAATAAAAATAATCAGAGGTAACAAAAATTAGGCCACGACCTTCACATTTGACCTTGACCTCATTTTGAAGATACTAACAAGAAGATGTCAAAACTGAAAACCCCATGTCATTATCTGTTCAAATAGTCAAGTTATAACAATTTGAAGCTATTTTACGATCTTTTCAAAATTAAACGCAAAAACGTGTAACCTATTTTTTATCCGAATTTCACAAAATGAACAAACTATAGGACTAAGACCCTAGAGAAGCCAAATATCACATCAGATTTTTTCTCCAATCAGTATTTTCGAAGAAGAAGATTTTTTAAGATTTTTGCACCCCAGGTCACCTTGACCTAGTTATGGTAGCCATGGCAACGCCACGAACAAATCTGAATTGCACCGGCCCATATATACTTCTGACAAAGTTTCATTAAAATTGTCCAGTAGTTTCAGAGGAGATGTCGAAAATAGGTGATAAGGACGCATGCACGCACACACGCACGCACACACGCACATACACACGCTGCGCTATGCCATAAGCTCACATGACCTTCGGTCAGGTGAGCTAAAAATAATTTTCGCTGAGAAGATATATAGGCGATACAAGTGTCATCATGAAAATCTCAATTTTTCTTCCTCGCATATGTTTCTTCTTATACAGTATCCTTAAGAACATATTTTTTGGGGGGGGGGGGGGGGCAGGGGGAGGAGAGGGGAGGGAAATGTCAAATGTCTTCTAATGTAGTTCCATATCCAATGGAAATAAATTTTCTACTCCAATTCTAGGGGGTATTTTGTGGTATGCAGTGAACCAGCAGTGAGTTTGTTTGCTTAAAATTACTACCAAATAAAGGTAGTTTCCCCAAATGAACAAGAGGCCCAATAGGGCCTGTACCACTCACCTGGGCCATTAACAGCACAAAAACACAATAAATACTACATTTAAGGAGCAATAACTCTGATGTGGATATTTAGATATTTATGAAACTTGCTACTCCCATCTGTGACCTTGACCTTCCAACCAATGACCATAATCTATATATTAAAATGATCATTGCATCAATGTCATCAATATTCTAATATACATGCCTATACAATAAGTTCATAGTTTTGGAGATAATGAACCTTTTTGGTATTGTTTTGCAACTGTGACATTGACCTTTGGACCCATGACCTTTTTCTATACATCAAAATGATCGCTGTATCAATACCTACAATATTCCAATATACATGTCTATATAAAAAGTTTATAGTTTGGAGATAAATAACACTTTTGGTATTGTTTTGCTACTGTGACCTCGACCTTTGAACCAATGACCTTAAGCTATATATCAAAATAATCATTTAATCAATACCAACAATATTCCAATATACATGCCTATAAAAAAAGTTTATTGTTTTTGAGACAATTAACCATTTTAGTATTGATTTGCAACCGTGACCTTGACCTTTGGACCCATTACCTTTATCTATACATCAAAATGATCGTTGTATCAATACTTAAAACATTCTCAGATACATGTTTATACAAAAATTCATAGCTTTCAAGATAATGAACCATTTCAGTACTCTTTCGCATCTGTGACCTTGACCTTTGAACCAATGACCTTAATGTATATATCAAAATGATCGTTACATTAATACCAACAATATTCCAATATATATGCCTATACAGAATTTTTTTTTATAGTTTTCAAGATAATTAACCATTTTGGTATTGTTTTGCTACTGTGACCTTGACCTTTGGACCCATGACCTTTTTAATACATTAAAATGACCGTTGTATCAATACCTACAACATTCTAATATACATGCTTATACAAAAAGTTCATAGTTTTCAAGATAATGAACCATTTCAGTATTCTTTCGTTTCTGTGACCTTGACCTTTGAACCAATGACCTTAACCTATATATCAAAATAATCATTAAATCAATACCAACAATATTCCAATATACATGCCTTTATAAAAAGTTTATAGTTTTTGAGATAATGAATAATATTAGAAAGGTAAAAAATTAGGTCATGACCTTCATAATTAACCTTGACACCATTTTGAAGATAATTAAAAGAATATGTAAAAACTGAAAACCCTGATTTTTTAAGATTTTTGCAACCCTAGGTCACCTTGACCTAGATATGGTAGCCATGGCAACGCCACGAACAAATCTGAATTGCACCGGCCCATATATACTTCTTACCAGGTTTCATTGAAATTGATCCAGTAGTTTCAGAGGAGACGTCGAAAATGTGTGTTAACGACGCACGCACGCATGCACATACACACGCTGCGCTATGCCATAAGCTCACATGACCTATAGTCAGGTGAGCTAAAAATGACTAAAATTTCCCAATTTGTCCACTAAAATTCCCCAAAACAACAGTGATGTACTGAAAAATTAAATTTAGTTCTCCTTAACCTTACCCACAAAATATCAGATAGTACCACAATTATGAATGTGATTCAAACCTACTGTAGGAACCACTCTGTGACAGTGAAATACTCCTTATATTCATAGAAATCAAATTAAATTGAATAAAGATTGATATTTTTCACTTACTTGCACCTAGTCGTAATAGAGAGAGAGAAAGTAATGGTGTTTAGCGTCCCAGTCAAGAATATTTAACTTATATCGAGACATCGTCAGCTATAGGCGAAGGTGCAGAAATTTTGCCTATGCGTTGCGCTGATGGCATTATGCAACATGGTTCTTTAGCATGCCAAGCCCACCGTGACAAGGGACCTCGTTTATTTTAAGTTCCCATCTGAAAGAATTGTGACTTTCATTTCGTAATGCCAAGTGCTTGGCGAAAGAACAGTCACTACCCACTTTCAAGTCTTGGGTCAGACCCGGCCAGGGATCAAACCCACGACCTCCCATTTACAGAGCAAGCACTATACCAACTGAGCTACCGCAGTGGTTCTCTAGTCATAAAAGGAAATCTGTATGCGCATCCGCAATTGTCATAAAGTATGTCTGTAGAAAGGAAATGGTTGGCGTTATGGGGATTTTACATGGCGCAAATAGCGAAGCTTACACCGGAAGTAATGTCTTTGGTGAAGTTTTACATTATATGTACAACAGAATCCGCCATTTGTCTGGTTTTTCAGCATGTTAAATCCCCATAGTGTCAACGTTTTACCCTGTGCAGATATATTCTGGGCTAATCGTGGATGTGCATAAAGATTTCCTGCTATGACAAGGTACAAGTAAGTGAAAAATATCAATCTTAATTCAAATTTATTTGATTTTCTATGAATATGAAGAGTATTTCACTGTCACAAACAGAATGGTTTCTACAGTAGGCAGTTCAATGGTTAATTACATTTATTAGAGAACATCCTTCTTTTCAGCAGAGAACCTGGTGTACCTGGAGAAAACCACTGACCTTCAGCAAACAAACTGACACACTTTCTTACACTAGGATCTGTCTGTAGTAGGTTTCAAATCTTGGAAGTGAGAGGCACTGTGATCCATAAACACATGCTTAGAGGCCACAAAAATTTCAATAACGAAATGGATAAAATAACATAATACAGAAAGAGGAATCCTTACGTTTGGTCACTTTGATCAGCATATCATAAAGCTGTTTAAACTGTCCTGTCGGGTTGATGTACTGTACTGCCAGCATGCCATCTTTGTCCAGTATATCCAATGAGAAACCCTTTTGTATAAGGACCTTGGCAACCATCACCATGGATTTAACATCGGAAGTAGGTCGTCGTTTGGTTATGACATGGAATGGAGAATCGCCATGTTTATCTATCATGTTGATTCCGCCAACTTTTGGCATGTCATCAAAAATCTTTGTGCTACCTAAAAATAGAGTTGATGACATTATAACATACAGCATAATTTCCAATAATTAAAGTTCAAATGTTTTTAAAGAAAAATGTAGTTCTTTTATGAATGAGAGTTTATCAAGATATTTTTCACATGCCCTTTTGAGTCTAACACAAGTATTTGCCTGTCCAACTGTCAAATAGTAATATTAAGTGATATCAAAAGAAAATCACAATTTAAATTTTGCTTTAAAAAAACCTTCAGGGAGACCACTCTTGCATAAGCTTATTTTTTGACAAATCACAGAATTGTAAAACTCTTTTAAGAATTCCTTACATGTACAGGGGTATCTTTAACATCATCTGTAAAACTCAACAAAGTATTCCTTACCTTTAGAAACATGTACAGGGGTATCTTTGACATCATCTGTAAAACTCAATAAAGTATTTCTTACCTTTATCTAACATTAGGCTAGTTTTTCTATCTGATTTGACGAAATACAAGTTTTAATCGAAAACGCATAATACAGAATCTTGTATCACCAGTGGTTATGAATGAGGTTTTTTTTTTTTAGCGGTGAATTTTAACGCCGAATGACCTTATCGGCGTTTGTGGGGCCCTGATCACCACACTGTGGTGATGCAACATTGGTGGTAAAGTACACATGCACTTCTCATTGTGACGTCATTGGGGAGAATGTAAAACAAATGTAATAACATAGTTCAGTGGTTTTTTGTGGTAAAATGTAATTTTTTCACATAAAGTATTGTTTTTTTTATTTTTTTTTGGTATTTGTATTTTTTATTCATCATCCAAATATTACATTCGTCTACATTTTACACATTGATATAAGCACATAAATTAATACATATGAGACAGATTAATTAAAAAGAAAATTCATCAAATCCCAATTTTTTATAATATTCTCTTTTTTCTGAGGCTATACATAAATGTAGAGGATAATTCGATATTCCTATAGGTTTTGATCAGCTGTAATGCACCTTCATAGTTTGGCATCGTGTCCATGAATTTACATAGATATATATATCGTTTAATGAGAAGAAAGCAAAGATTTACTATCTCACTTTGTGAAATAGTATATATACCAAAAATGAAATAAACGGCTTTTTGTCAATTTTGATATTACCTTTGACGTTTAAATCATCCAGAAAGCGATACCAAACTGTTCTTACAATTAACATTCATAAAATAAGTGTATTAGAGATTCTCTAGTTTCAGAACAGAAGGTGCATAACTCTGTATCAATTAACTTACATCTGTAAAGTTTTGAGTTTGTAAATATTATATTATGGTTTATCTTAAACTGTAAGGACTGCAGTTTTGTATCATCAGTTATTTTGAAGGGTGAGGCGTATATTTCTATCCATTCTTTTTCTTTATTTCCAGATTTAGTTTTTTATTAAAAGACTCCTGAACTTTACTTGGAGTTTCCATCACTGTTTCAATAAGTTTCTTGTAAATAGTTCTTGTAACTTTTTCATTCTTTTTTAGTAACTCGATATTCTCATTTGTCACTTGTCTTTCACGGGGGAGATTTCGCAGTAATGATTTCCATTGTTTTGGAATTGCATGTAATAAGCTTATATATTTCAGAGGGTTAATATGAAAATGATACTTTTCACTGCAATCCTTACAGTTCAAGAAAACACCGTGTTCATCTATTATGTCATTTATGAAAAATATACCATTATCTAACATTTCATTATACATAACTATCTTCTTGTCGACTTTAATAAGTGGATTGTACCAAAGAGGTTGGGATAATATGTCAGTTGGGGATGTGATGAAGTTTGAGTTATTAAGTTTTGCCCAACTTTGAAACACGTCCTTCCAAAAAGTACTAAAAGATAATGAACATTCTTTTATTCCTCCTTCACACAAAAATAAAATATTATTCCCCCCATATTTTTCTAGGTTGTCTAATAACAAAATTTTCCAGCCAGATACAAAAAGCGGATCAATCAGTTTCTTAATCCATGAAAAATTTTAGCGCTCGACAGAATGATTCGATGTGGGGAACACGAAGTCCTCCGTATGCATGATCATTATACATTATTGTTCTTTTCACTTTGTCCATTTTTCCATTCCAAATGAAATTAAATATACAACTTTGAATTTCTTGTAAAATACTTTTTGGGGGATCAGGAAGTGTTGAAAAAATTTGGATGAATACAGGTAAAGCTACTGTTTTAATAACAGTGACTTTCCCATCAAAGAAAGATTTCGATATGACCAATTTGACAGAATATTTTTGAAGGATTTTAGTTTTTCAGTATAATTTTCAATATAACACATATCTAACTGTAAGTTAAATTTTATTCCAAGCAGCTTAAATTTTCCGGTGTGATTCCATTTTAGTTTTTTATTTGTGTTTAATTCTTCACCACATCCCCTCTTGGCCCCAATCCAGATTACCTCCGTTTTATCAAAGTTTGCTCTTAAGCCAGAACAGTCGCCAAAGTCGCCAATTAATTCTATTGCTGAATTCAGTGATTTCTCGTCATCTGCTAAAGTGAGATTGGTATCGTCCGCGTATTGGCCAATCAAATATTCAGAATCATTAATGTTGATCCCATTGATATTTGGGTTCTTGTTTAATAGCCGGCACTCAAGAGTTCAACAGATATTATGAATAAATATGGCGATAAAGGGTCTCCTTGTCTGACACCTCTTGAACTTTGAAAAAATTTGAGCAGAAGCCATTGTACTGAGTACAGCTTGAGATGTCATTATAAAAGGTTTTAAACCATCTGATAATGGAATTACCGTATCCAAAAAACAAGAGAGATTTTTCAATAAATGACCATTCAATGAATCAAATGCCTTTTCAAAGTCAAGGAGAAGAAGAATTCCAGGAATATTCTCTTCTTCAGTTTTTTCAATAATATCATGTACCAAACGTGTAGTTTCTCCAATAAAACGATTCTTAATAAATCCTGTTTGTGTTTTAGAGATAATGGGGTCTAAAGTTTTTTTAATTCGATTTGCTATAACTGAAGAGGCAATTTTATAATCAACATTTAAAAGCGAGATTGGTCGCCAGTTTTTTAAATAAAATTTTGATTTTCCTTCTTTTGGTATGCATGTTATTACACCTTGTCTTTGAGTGACCGAGAATTTCCCGTGAATATATCCATAATTTAATGCATTCGCGACATACTCTTTGACATCATTCCAAAAAAATTTGTAAAATTCTGTTGTAAATCCATCTAAACCAGGAGATTTTCCATTTTTCATTTTTGATAAGGCTTGTGCGCATTCCGAAATTGTAAGTATACCTTCTATTGAATCAGAAGTGTCAGAGTCCAATAAATTTAAAAAAGCATTTTCCTTATCAAAAAATAGTTTCTCTTTATCTTCATATGAAACATTTCGTGACGTATATAAGTTTTTGTAAAAATCTTTTTGAGCATTAATGATATCAGTTTGATCAGTTATTTCATTACCATCATCTAATATTAATTTTGACATAGTTTTTTCTACAAAGTTTCTTTTTTCCAAATTACAAAAATATTTTGTACTTTTGTCCCCTTCAACTAGCCATTTGCTTTTGCTCTCATGATTAAACCCCTTATTTTTTCCTCTCTAACATCACTTAGCTCTTTTTCATTTTTTTCTATTTCATCCCTTGACACTTCTGGTTCTTTAGAGTATAAATATTTTAATTTATTTTCTATATGTTTTTCTTTTTCAATACTTTTTTTCTTTTTATGTGAGGAGTATGAAATGGTCTGACCTCTTAAATTTAATTTGATCATTTCCCACAATAATTGGTCATTTATTGAATATATGAGTTCATCATTGTCAGCCCCCCCATTACAAAGATAGTCATTACATGTACGATGAATGCAGTTCCGTGCGATATTTATGTATTCCTTATCATAGAGTAGACCATTATTAAATTTCCACGTTCCGCGACCCTTTTCGTTATTTGTAAATTTCAAAGTGATGTTAACAGGAGAGTGGTCAGATTTGTAAGCGATATCAATTTCGGCATCAATTAAAAATTGTTGCAAATCGGCTGAGACTAAGAAGTAGTCTAATCTACTTAATTTTTGTTTTTTATCTTTTGGACCTCGCCAAGTGTATCTTCTAATACAAGGATAAAGCTCTCTCCAAACATCAAGTAAATCAAATTCAGACATCATTTCAAAGATTTTTTGTTGTGACTTGGGATTGTTTCTGTTGCTGTAGTTCAATGTATCCAGATCATAATTTAAAGGTACATTAAAATCACCACCAATAATAATTGAACTATTGCCAATGACATTAATGTTCGCAATCAATTTATTGAAAAATTCTGGTTTGTCTGTGTTTGGTCCATATATAGCTATCAGAGTTATTTTTTTATTCTGAGTTAAAACATTTAGAATAAGAAAATTTCCATTAGGATCTTTAATTTGGTCAAGAATGTCAAATTTGAAAGAATTACGGAATAATATTGCGACACCGCGACTGTTGCTGGCATAAGAGCAAAACTTTGCTTCATGTCCCCACTCAGTTTTCCAATAATTTTCCATGTCTTCAGTAGAATGTGTATCTATTAAAAATGAGATGTCGTAATTTTTCCTACATCTATCAAATAAATCTTTTCTTTTTAAGTAGTCTGAATATAATCCTCTACAGTTTAATGATCCAATTTTTAGATTACTCATAGCAAATATGTATGTTCAAATGATTTGAAGAAAAGGGATGCATTATTTATAGTAGTATATCTATATACCATAAGTGTAATTGATAATATTGGATGATGATTTATTCCAAGTGTAATTTTCAAAACCCCCCTACCCAAACTTCCATTCGTTTTAGGTACCGTTATTATTTTTGTAGTGGCCTCTTAGCTCAATAAATTAACAAAAAAACTAACATAACATTCTTAATGAAAAGTTTAACAATAGAAAAAAAAACCTCTGTTTTCTTAGACACATTTCAATGTTGGCGTATATATATCTAATTATATATACACACATACATATACACACATACATACACACACACAATATATATATATATATATATTAACCAGAGAAGCATAACAAATGCAGTAGACCTAGCTAATTTAATTATTGGCAAAAAACGTAGGGAATTTTTCATCTCTAACAGCCATCAACAGTTTTCCAAATTGGTTTTCTCCAGGTGTAAAAATATTCCCCGTGCCCCAAAAATTATGGGGAACATTGTGAACAATGTTGCAATTAATCGCATTGTGAAGAGAATGGCGAAATTCTGGTGAGGATTCAAATTTTAGGTACAAAATTTCTTTCATAATTCCTAATTTTTTGCTGTACCATATATATGAAGTGGGGCATTTCCGTATAAATTTTGATAAACGTTTAGCATCTCTAGCAGTTTCAGCTACGCGGATGTCATCCGCTAAATCTAAATAATTGAAGAAAATAGATTTTTTATATTGATATAAGTGTTCAGCACTTTTAAAAGTTAACCCGTTTTCTTCTAGAATACACGGGTAAAAATTTGACAGAATACAGTGTTTTCCTCGAACAAGTACTTCTTTTTTCTGAGCTGAAAGCAGACAGAGAATATTTTAACTAAAGTTTGGTGTATTTGCTCAAGAATGGGATCTATATATATATATATATATATAGAGAGAGAGAGAGAGAGAGAGTGTGTGTGTTTGCAGGTCAATGAGTAATATGCGATGACCTTCCCTAATTTGCATATAATTCTCTCAACTCTGATTGGGTAATACATGACCCGGCCTTCCTGATTTGCATATCAGCGGAACCGGTATATGTTACAGTACAGCTGTTAGTTGTATTTTGTAATTTTAAATATATATATATAAATAAGAATCAATCGACTTCTGGCGACTCTAGAACACGTATGTATCCGCCTTGACGGATGAAAGTGTATTGGTTATGCCATTATATGCGGGGTAATTATATAGTATGTCACCAATCAGAAAATTAGGTCAACCACGTGTACATGGAAAATATAAACAAACAATAATTATTCATCATATGTGTATGTTTCAAAATACCAAAAATAGAAAGAGAAATAGCATTTGAAACAAAAAAACAGATAGTTTTAAACAAAAAACATTCTGATGATCCGTTTTGTAAAGTAGTCAATAATTATACAGTTAATAAAGCACTGAAAGTCAAGGAAGTTTAGAGTCTCTTTTTTCAGATTATTTCCTTTTGATAAGTTTCACAAACGGGTAATCTTTAATGTAAATCAACTTGGCTTTTTTCTTTTCCTCTGGTGGAAGCTGAGCTCTTTCACTTAGTAACTGAGACCTTAATTTGCTAGTCTCCGGTGCGAGGTCTGGAGTGACGCTGAAGCCAGACCCCGGGGGTAACTTCATGGCTTTATATAAAACGTCATCCCTATCTATTAGGCTACAGAATCTGACAATGATGTTTCTCTTGGATTCATCCCCGCTAGGCAAACGATGAACTGCTTGAAAAATCATGTTGTCAATGATTTTATCTTGGATTTTGAGGGTATTTTTCAAAAAGTACCGTATAGCTTTTTCGGTCTCTCTGGAATTTTCCTTTAGTATTCCTGGAACCCCCCTGACCACAAGATTCCATTTCCTACCCCAGTTTTCTAGTTTGAGGCGCTCAATTTTCTCACCTTCAATTTTCTCATCAATGTCCGGTAACGTTTTCTCCTGTATATTCCTCAGAGATTCTTCTGTGAACTCCCTGTAAGTTTCCAGGCCTTTTACTCTTTCCGTAACCTCGGAAATTTCTGCTTGCATTGAGGCCACAGTGCTATCCAGCTTTTTATGCAGTAATTTGAAACATTCAGTGAAGCTTTTACCGTCATAAACATTCTCATTATCACCCATGCTGGTTACGTTCTATATAATGCTAGTAGACTACTAGTATACTGTTTGGTATATGTAAACACACCAGTATCCCGTGCAGGTTATGGTGACGGGTGAACAGGTAGACAATAGAATATGTTTTATATGATATATCGTCAATATTCAAATTCAAACTAACGTTTTTTTGGGAAATATATAATGTTTCAATCAGTATTCAACCAATGACTTACTAAATAACTGTCTATGTTAGGTCCTTATACAACTTTTTGAATAAAAATTCAGAGCCTTGAGATCCACACCCTACCTGTTCTACATACTACCGGAAGTTTTCGTATTGTTTTTTTATTATTTTAAATAACCTAATTGGAAATGTTAGATAAAAATATTATATCCACACTGTGTATATAATATGTATGTTTTGTAAACTTAGTAAAGTATTTCTTACCTGTAACTGTATTTTTTTGCCTGTAAAAGCATGCACAGGGGTATCTTTCACATCATCTGTAACACTCAATAAAGTATTCCTTACCTGTATCTGTATTTCTTATCTGTAAAAGCATGTACAGGGGTATCTTTCACATCATCTGTAAAACTCAATAAAGTATTCCTTACCTGTAAGAAGTGAAAATTTGACAGCAGCATGTACAGGGGTATCTTTGTCATCTTCCATAAAACTCTGTAAAATATTTCCATTATGCAGCAGTATTGCGACAAGATCCGTAAGCCATTTATGATTGTGAGCCAAACTCTTCTGTTTATAGAGGAAAGGAAACAGTTTTGAGAAATCCACCTCACTTGAATTTGCATATCTTGCGACTCCGGTGTCCATGTCTGTCATGCCGAGGACAAGGTATCGGATGGCAATCCATTCTCCCGTTTTTGACAATTTGCTGAGAACTGTGGACCAAAACTCAATGGGAACACCTTCCAATCCTCGATAACATCTTTGCATAAGTGTTTCTTCTGTAAATAGGAAAACATTTATTTTTTATTTTCATCAAATTATTACCCATGAGCAGCATACGTGATATAGTAATACAGTTCTAAATGTAAGTATATACATGTGCAAAAAAAAAATAAAACCTGCTACGGCTACCGCCTTTATATAAAGATCTGTTCAACTGTCCATATTTCTTGGATCTCCTAGGTGGTCTTTATAAACAGGTTTAACTGCATTTATCCCTGGATGGATTTATTGTACTTATGGCTCTGTGGAGGCCATTTTAAACATGTTTTAAACTATTATTGGTAATTTTGTGGAGGCCATTTTAAACATGTTTTAAACTATTATTGGTCAATTTCTATCGGCTTTGGAACAAGTGTTCCCTCGGGCAGACAATCCTCCATATTTCCAACCAAGGGCACTATTTTTAATATATTACTTAATTCGGTGGTATAGTGTCAGTGTCCACTTTTAATATTCACACCCACATATCTATTGAGTAATTTAGGGACTATAAAAGTTGATATATAAGGATAGATGATAGTAATACTGGGTACCGGTCGTAAATGGTAATGAAACATGCTGTCTGACCCAAATTACACAGTCTATTAGCTCAATCAAATATTCAAATTAAAGGTCAAACAGCCAGGTCAAACTTGTCATACTATATTCCAAAAATTTACCTGAAACACTGCTAAATGATACAGCCGCCTCTGTCAGAAAGTTACATTTTACGCCCCGGCTGATGTCCTCACTCTTATGAAATCCCTCCAAAAACGCACTATATGCCTCTCTATGTTGCCCAAACACCGTAGCACTTGACCTCTTCTCCAATGACCCTTAAATATAATTCATTACTGAGATATAACGATAACTAATACAAAACTGTACAACCAGATCAAAATATTTACAATATGACTACCTCTCTTCCATGAAACATGCAGAAGCAATTAAATTGCAATTTTCCGTTAAAAGACAATTAGGGTCACGACGTAATGCGTATGAATACAAAACTTTTTTATGGTTGAACATTAGATCACATTATTTTTTAAAATTTGAAACGCATTGAAAATTTCTGAATTTTGAAGACTAGGGTATCATTTTCCCACAAGATGTCATCATGTCTACTAAATGATGACCTTATGTGATTGCCTTTCGGTTATGGTATCACTAAATGTCATATGGTCATGTGAGTTATGTCGATCTCACATGGTAAAAAAACCTTATCATATGAGCAGGTATGGAAGAAATAGTGCAAGAGTTGAAACAAATATAGGAACAAAATATTTATTGAAAGAAAAAAATGTAAATATAAGAAATGACATTCTACTCATGGTATTTCAAGAGGTAATGCAAAATAGTGTGGCGTGTGTGAAATTCAAAATGAAGGGCTTGAAATACCATGAGTAGAATGTCATTTCTTAAAACAAAAACAAACTATTTAGTTGATAGATTCATTGAAATGAATATTTTGCTCATATTGGGATGTCACAAGCTATAGGCGAAGTGAGTGGAATTTTTAATCTTTGCAGTGTAGATAAGGCAATGTGCAGGGAGGTTTCTTTATAATATTTTGTTTTTAAAGCAAATTTTTACCTTGCTTTTAGGATTGTGATTTGAACGTGGGTCAGTTTGCTTGTGTTTGATTACCTTAATCTACGAAGCACCTCATGCAAAAACAATTCTTACCTTATTCCATGTAGGACAGATCCTTACAGATTCAACAGCATCAGACAAAGCCAGCTCGTTTTTACCGAGGGCACTGTAAACCATTGATCTATTGCTGAACAAGGTGGCTGCTTCTTTGCTGAAGCCCTGGAAGTTGTTCAGTAACAGATCAAGAGCATGAATGTATGATTCCAGAGCTTTCTGGTATTTCTGTTCTTTATAAGCCTCATTTCCTGCCTCTTTTAAATCATTTATCTCTTTCTTAAGCTTTTGAACTGCAAAAAATGTCAAGATAGGTGAAATAACTAAAGATTTTAAGAGTGAACTAAAATACTATTTATATTACAGTCCAAACTGCCTTAAAGCCACCTCTATATAAGGACCAACTGCTTATAAAGGCCATGCAGTAGAATTGTATCCCAATTGTTCTTTATTCATATTATTTAAACCTGTATATAAAGGCTACCTGTGCATAAAGACCAGTTTTACTGGTTTCCTTGAGTGGCCTTTATAGACAGATTTGACTGTAGTTGTCTTGTCATAGTTTTGCAAACTTTGCAAATTTTTAAATGTAAATAATTTTCCCAATTAACAATTTGACCCCTAAATATTCCAAACTGAAGCATGGGGATTTAGTAGTTGATTGGTCCAAGTGCTTATGCTTATGGATCACAATGACTCTCACTGCCTCGGTCTGAATCCCAATTAAAGAGATCCTATTATGAGGACGTTTGTCAGTACACTTGCCCAAAGTCATTGGTTTTCTCCTGGCTACCATGTGGTTACTGCCACCATCCATGAAGTTGCCACCTCAAAAAAGACATCTATGAGATACTGCTCAATTAGTATACCTCAGCTTTTATTATATAATTATGTATGTTAGAATAGAAAGAAAATGTGAAGTAGAAGTAGGGCAAACTAGTAATCGATACTTGCAGTATGGGACCTCATACCTAAGTCACAAACAAAATTTCAAGAAGCTGTGAGATTATTAGTTGCTGAGAAAACTGTTACAAAATTTTCAGCCATTGACCATAAATATTGAAAATAAACTAAGTAAGAAAACAGGAAGTATATGTCCGCAAACTGGAATCGGTATTTGCAGTATGCTAATACTGAAGTCATTACAAAATTTCAAGTGGCTGTGATTAGTAGTTGCTGAGAAAACTGTTACAAAATATTTGTTTTGGACGGACTGAAGGACAGGGGTAAAAACCAGTATACCCCCCCCCCTTTCTTCGAACCAGGGATATAATAAATATGTTACATGCAACACCATAACTTCACGCCACATCACTTCAAATTGAAACATGCAAAAATTACATAAAACTTCTCACCTGCATTTTTCTCAGCCATACTCAGCATTTTGTAAGCTATATCACTGTTACTGAGGTATTGTATGGGTGATTTTCCAAATCCATCTTTTAAGGTCGGATTACATCCGTAATTTTTTAAAAGATGTAGAATTGTCTCCCCTGTTTGCGTGTTAATTTTCCCAGACTTGACTAGTCGGTGGAATCCAGTATCTCCATCTTTATCTCTCGCGTCTTTTCTTTCCGAAGTTGTAATGTATGTAGACAACAAATATTTCAACAGATCCACCATATCTAAATAAAGGAAAATGTTGTCTATAATATGTAAATGTATGATTTATGTGATGAATGAGTATGTGAGTGAAAAAGAAAGTGATTGAGTAAAAGAGTGAGTGAGTGAGTGAACAACTGAGTAGCTAGTGAGTGAGTGTTGGTTGGAGTGGGAAGGAGGGAGGGAGGGAGGTTGTGAGTGAGTGTGTTGAAGTGGGAAGGAGGGAGGGATGAGAGAAAGTATGAGTAGATGTGTTGTTCCATTTAAAAAGTCAAATTTCAACAAAATCACTTGTTTTACTTTGCATTCTGAATGTTTGTAAGGTGGAAAAACCACATGAAGAAACAAGTGACACTATGTTTTGTCTCTACTATGGTGAAATTCAGCAATTCCAGCTGCTAAGGGTTTTTGTCTTGTTTTACAAAGGTTGACAATCTGCTTGTAAAAAAGTTCAGTTTACAAACCATTTTGGCGCCCATATTCAGCTCCATGTACAATTTAAAATCTTATTTTGTTTACATTCAATTTGGCAATTGTCACAATTTTGGCTTTAAAACCAGTATACAGTTAAAAGCATCTTAAACGCCACCTCTATATAAGGGCAACCTGTTTTTAAAGACCAATATAATCTCAACTGTTCTTTACTTGTGTTGTTTAAACCTGTATATAACGGCCACATACCAAAAAACACCACTGGTTTTCTTGGATGGCCTTTTAGACAGGTTTGATGCTTTGTTTCACAATTGAGAGGACCACAGCCCCACTCACTTAAGGAGTGAGATAGAGTCCTGGTTGAGATAGGATTTTAGGTTGGTCACTTTTATCAAACATATTAGGCAGGTTTCCATACATGAAATCATAAGCTTACCCGTTTCTAAGGCAACCTTAATACCAACATGGACGGCAGGGCAACCAATTTTATATTCAAGGTCTTCAAACGTTGCTCCATTCTTTAACATGGTAATGGCTAATCTTACTCCATATTTTCTCAACTCTGATGGCTTGATATTTTTTAAAAGTGACCCGACAGAAAGTGACTGCATTGGACAATTTCTTGCTATCTCATCAAGGCCACTGATTGGACCATTATGAATTCCCAGAACAAGGAGGCTCACTCCTTCCCAATGACCTTCTCGACAAAGTTTCTGAAGAATCCTTACAAGTATGTCTAAACCTGGGACAGGTACTGCCTCAAGCAGACATTCTGGATCATCTACAAATAAAAGGAATATATGACAGGTTTGCATCTAGGATTGAAGATTTTGGTGTGCCATATATTTTAAACCAGAGGCTCAGTGTGGCTGAGCCTGTATCGCTCACCTGACTAAAATGCTTTTAAAGCAAATTCCATTCGAAAAAAATTTGTCAATCTATACACAGCTAATTTTTGCTCACGTGAAATTAACGTGAATTTCACATGAAAAATTTCACGTAAATTAACGTTAATCGAGCTTATACGTTAACCTCACGTGAAAAAATTCACGTTAATCTCACGTGAAATTAATGTTAATTTCATGTGAATTTCACGTGAGATTCACATGATTTTTTTCACGTAGTTTAACGTATAAGCTCGATAACGTTAATTTCACGTGAATTTTTCACATGAAATTCATGTTAGTTTCACGTGAAACTCACATGAAATGTTGGTTCAGTGAATTTCACGTGAATATTTTCATGTGAATTTCACAGAAATGAGCTATCATATCAAAATTTTATTGATAGGAATTCCAAGTGCATATTGCTTTAGATTGCTTAAGTACACTTGTTAAGACTTTTTGCTACATTCTCCATTAACCCTGGCCCCAGTTTTACAATTATTCCTTAGCTAAGATTTACTTCAACTTATATTTAGCAAATTTTGGTAATCTTTTTTTTTCTTGGTCAAAACTACATTCAAATGTTTTAATGTGGAAGTTTCTTAAAATGAAACTTTAAATTCCTGAATATCTTAAAATTGATAAAATTTAAAATTTTGAAAGATTTAAGTTAAGGAAAATCCTGACCAAGGAATGATTGTAAAACCGGGGCCTGTACATGATGATAGAACCAGTTGATTTAAATGCATTGCCTTTTAAGCACTTCCTTTAATTCAGATTACTTTGCAATTGAAAATAGAGTGAATGGTGCTCATGGTTACTTGCATTAGGACTTTTTAAACAATGCATACTATTTTTCATGACACAAAGACTACTTCATGTCTTGATATCAAACAAAGACAACTGTAATTTTCAAACGTTTTATATATAAATTATACACTTCATAAATAATCATAACATTCATTAAAGTACATTCTTGTGAGTGCCTACAAACACAGAGTTTTGTGAAACTGTTTAGTAGTACATATGTAACATATGTAAAAAATTTACATAATCATTACATCACTATTTTGATGATTATAGTCAGATAATTAATATTGTTGAACATGTAAAATAATGATACACTGAAAAACTGATTTTGAATTGCATTTAGTCTGTTAATAAGCATCACTTTTGATACACAATACTATGATCCACTTCAATCCAGTATTCCCACGTTGTTGCGCACAGTTGCTCAATCTGCAAATAAAAATTAAAATTTAGAATTTTAAAGAAATTTTACAACTGTGTTTAAAAAAATATTTATTTCATCATATGCCTACCTACCTATCCTCTGTGGTCGTTCAGTTGGTAGAGTGCTCGCTATGTAAATTCTGGGCGTCCCATCCCCACAGAATTTTTTTTTAAAAAGCGCAAAATCCTGCAATCTGGAGAAGTTTAGATTATATATTCATTAGAGCTCTGTGTCAAGTACATGTATATGAACTTATTTTTTTGAGATAAACTACTAGCCCATTGGAATACTGGTAAAACAACATTCACTAGCCCTGACCAATTTTTACTAGCCTAAGGCTAGCAGGCTAGTGTTAGTGTCGACCCCTGCCCGTGTCACAATTGGAATGGCACTATAAAGAACCCTGCAGTATAATGCCATCACTGGCATTAACTCAACACACAGGCAAAATTTCTGCATCTTTGCCTATAGCTGGTGATGTCTCGATATAAGTGAAATGTTCTTGACTGGGACATTACTCAACTCAACTCCTTGCACCTAACCTTGTCTAAATATGTGTTTGTCCTATATTGTTTTTTATCATATACTTTGTATTAATGTAGTTTCTGCATACTTTGATACGGCTAAAATGACACAATACATATCACGACTGCATGTGCCTGGTTTGAAAATCTGTATCATTGGTCCGATATCGATATCAGAGCGGCTTCTTGGAACAAATTGATTCAACCACCATATCATTTGAGAAATTTTGACAGCATCAAAAGGCCTTACAAATGTCCGTCTGATGAGAAATATGCAATGTCGGGATTGGAAGTACCAGTATTTGGAGTAATATGTTTTTCGTCTAATTGCTGTAACATTAATTTTTTGTCATATTTAAGGCAAATGTCTGTATGAATTATTTATTCTAAATGGTGAAATTTTAAGTATATGATAAACAGAATAAAACATGGTGAAATCCATATCATATGCCATACTGGACCTCGACCATTATCAGACCTCTGGCTAAAGCCTGAGGTCTGATATGGGTGGTCTCAGTCAGATATGGTATATGATATGGATTCCACCATGTATTATTCTATATATAATTATTTGCTGTTTCTGTTGATAAATTCATCCAATTCTTAAATATGGTACCAATAAATGTTAAAAAAAGCATTGTGCATGAATGAAAAAAGTGTGTTTGTAAGAGTTTCTAATTACACTTATATATATACAAAACCAATCTTTTACACATCACCAAGTTTTATTATAGGTTGAATAAGTGCTTACTTTCTATTAATATCTTCCCACTCTGTTGCAGACTCTCCATTTGTCCTCAGAGATATCACCAAAGATATCTTTGTGAAAACTCTTGAAGAACCCCCAATTTCAATCTCCTAAATTTAGTGCCTCCATTCTGCCTTAATTGTCTGTTAATGGCAAAAGTCTGAAAAAGTCATATAACATAATTAATAACTATTAACTACAAGCTATTTTGTTCAATACATTGACAATGTCATTGTTACATCATGTAACATGTAGTTTTGGAAAAGTCAAAAACATGTGTTGAGGTTTACACAGAAACATACATGTTGCAGATTGTATAATACATGTTGCCACTACTGGCACTAGCTGATTTTGGCTAGAAGGCAAAATGAGAGTAGTAAGTGAGATCAAGTTCAAAGTTGGACTCGGTGATGACCTAGATTTGGACTTTGTTTTTGTTATTTGCTTTTTATTTTAACCTACAGTAAAACTTGCTACTGAAGATATGTTATGCACACAAATTTGTTTCACTCTCAATGATTCTGTATCCACAGACAAGATAATGCTTGGCTAAGGTCAGTTATTGTTTTTGAACACTCCAGTTTCCTCCAACATCCATGAATTGAATGAAGAGTCTTCACTGGAATGTAAAACTTACTTACTCCACTCCAAACAAATGAAGATATATGGGTTTAGCGACTGGAAAGGATCTTTAAAGTTTAAAAGTTACATTTTAAATAGAGTGTAGTCATTAGTCAATAATAATAATAAATTAAATACATCTTTATTTAAAGCCAAATTTTAAAACTTATAACATAAGCTTTAGAGAGTTTTTGATTGGTTCCATAGCATATGGCCCTCACATGGGGAGAGACCAAAGAGCATATTGTCCGATTGCATTCTATTGTATGAAATGAATTGATCTTCATATTGTGAACACATGTACCGTTCCAAGTTTACAGCTTTACTTGTTGTATAGCAGTTGAACTATTCACTTAAATGACCCAGCATACCGGTCCATGGTGCAATAAATTTTAGAAAAATTGTGTACTCTTTGCATATTCTGCCAAATTTTATGAAGAACATGCAATCAATTTGTCTTCAAGAAGACTTCTGCAAAGTATCAGAACCAGTGAAAATAAAAAACAAACATACTACTGTGACACTTGTCCGAATCACAATCCAGAAGCATTTAGTAAAAGTAAAAAACTTTTAAATGACAACCATGTGAACTTCAACTAGTGAAGTAAAGCTGTGTAGTCTTGATGGGTAACCACCTCCTGTTTAGCTAGCTACATTGCCATGTAAACAAATACTGGTGTCATCTTTTCTATAGACAATAAAAATCCAAGTCCATCGAAACCTAAAAAGATTCTTGGACCTACTTGAATTTTTCTAAAGGTGAATAAAAAATTATGAATGTCACCACATGCACTGTATCAGGGATGAAGCTTAACTATTTTGAGTTAGGGGCCCAGCTTACTTCAGAAAAAATGTAATAGTAATAAATAGCTAAAATGTGTAAACATTAAGGGACCCAGACTGATTTTTAGTAGCAATGGGCTACTGGGCTCCTGTTAATCTCCACCCCAGCTGTATTAAACATTGGCTTGGTATTCATTGATTCAACTTACCGTTGTTATCTTGATGTTTGTGCCATTAATGATCTTCAGGCTAAGTCTTACTGCTTACCAATGGCAATCGCTAGTCATTAGTCTTGTGGTCGTCTGCTAAAAACCATCACTGGTACTGACCAGTCCAGCTTGATTAGTTTTTTGGGGTTTCAGTTCAAACAAGCAATACATTTGTATGAAATTTTCACCATGCATAATAGTTTACACTACTGGTACATTATATCCACGGATTTTTCAATCAAAGTCCCTTTTCAAACTGAAAATCCACTGCAACCTAAAGCTGCTGCATCATTTTGCAATGATGAAATTTCCTCTCCTCAAAAATTAAAGAGCGAACTTGCTGTTATCATAAGTAGTTTCTGCAGACAGCATGAGCACCCAATGTATATGCTTTAATTACTTAACTAAAGTATGGCATTTACAGTTTGTGTGTTGTCTACTATATTGGAATAAGAGATTAATTTTATTTTCATTAATAAAATAATAATAATAATAATAATAATAATAATAATAATAATATTATATGAGTGAAAAAATACAGAGTATGAACAGCTAGAAGCCCTATTGAAAATATGCAGTTTTGCTTGCAGGCTATGTATAAGTATGCAAGATCACAGTTTTATTGTCATTCTCTATTAAACACCCTACTACATTATATTCCTACATTTTTTCCTGTTGCTAGTGTTCTTCAGCGAACAGTGATTGGCATGGTTTATTTTTTACGATATTCCATTTAAACTGTCATGGAGGTGATATGATGACCACCCCCCCCCCCACATTAATTTTGAAAGTTACTTTTACAAGCAAACCTGTTGTATTGACTTTGTAATCATAATACATAAATACCACTGGGAAAATGCCCAATGATCAAATAATTTCATTTTTAGCAATGTAAAGCTACATAATTTACCATACCTACCCGCCCTTCCTCTATACTCTCTTTAGTAGAAATTCCAGATATAGACATACAATTCAGACGACATCAAACAATGTTTTTTTTACATATTATATCTACTTGAAGTTTTTTATGTGAATTTAACGTGAAATAATTCATGTGAATTTCACGTGAAATGTTTCATGTGAATTTCACGTGAAATTTTTCATGTGAATTTCACCTGAAAAAATAAATTTTTCAAAAATGTGTGCATTTACAAGAAAAAAATCTAATATCTGTATTACAAGGTATCAATTCACAACAAAAGTTTATGGTTGGTGATATTTTTTTCAATTTGCATGCCATTTATATTTTTTCACGTGAAATTCACATGAGAAATTTCATGTGAAATTCACGTGAAATAAATTCACATGAAAAAATTAACGTGAAATTCACGTGAACTGAAATTCATGTGAATCTCACGTGAAATTCATGTGAATATCACATGAATTTCACATGAATCTCACGTGAATTGAGATTCACGTGAATTTCACGTGAGCAAAAATTGGCTGTGTAAGTAAAGGACCTTCCATACATCATTCCCATAAAGTTTGGTTCAAATGGCTTCAGTAGCTTTAGAGGAAATAGCAAATATATGCTATTCCCATAGGGTTAAACTATGTTCTGTGCTGGCAGCCATCTTTTTTGGCCGATCAAAAAAATGTCCACAATCTAAGTAAAGGACCTTTCATACATCATTTCTGTAAAGTTTTGTTAAATTTGCCTAAGTAGCTTCAGAGGAAATAGCAAATATATGCTTTTTCCATAGGGTCCAATGTTAAACTATGTTCTGTATTACGGCCATGTTTTAGGCGGATCTAAGTAAAGAACCATCCATACAGCATTCCTGTAAAGTTTAATTCAATTTGTTTTAGTAGCTTCAAAGGAAATAGCAAATATATGGTTTTCCCATAGGGTCCAATGTGAAACAATGTTTGCTGGCAGCCATGTTTTTTGGCGGATCAGAAAAAGTTTGGCAATCTAAGTAAAGGACCTTCTATACATCATTCCTTTGAAGTTTTGTTAAATTTGCTTTAGTCATTTCTGACGACATAGTCAAAAATGCGTTTTCCCATAGGGTCTAATGTTAAACTATCTTTTGCGCTGGCAGCCATGTTTTTTGGCGGATCAGAAAAATTTTGGCAATCTAAGTAAAAGACCTTCTATACATCATTTCTTTAAAGTTTGGTTAAATTTGCTTCAGTCATTTTTGAGGAGATAGCCAAAAATGTGTTTTTTCCATAGGGTCCAATGTTAAACTATCTTCTGCGCTGGCAGCCATGTTTTTTGGCAGATCAGAAAAATTTTGGCAAACTATGTAAAGGACCTTCTATACATCATTCCTGTAAAGTTTGGTTTAAATTGGTTCAGGGGTTTCAGAGGAGATAGCCAAAATCTGAAAAGTTTACAGATGGACAGACTGACTGACTGACAGACGACGGACACCAATGTGATGGCAAAAGCTCACATGGCCTTTAGGCCAGGTGAGCTAAAAAGGATCTCTCACTCCTGTACAAAAAGGAGAACTCTGTTTTATTCCTGATTTGCCACTTACCATGGTATTGGTTGGTTGGTTGGTTCGTTGGTTGGAGAGAGAGAGAGAGATAAATCGCAATCTGTTGTTAGGTAAGTTTGCGATATATACTACAATACTACATTTTCAACAGTATTTTGTTGGCATGTAAATTCACGGGCCAGTTTCGACTAAAACAATAATTGGGGCACAATGACAATTAATGATTTCACAGTATTAAGTCTCATGTTTTGGCATAATAATGCCATCAGGTATATGACACCTTATGGGGACCAGCACTGGGACTGAGATAGGGGCTAGGGCAAACTCCTATGGCAGGCTCTTGTGATTTATTATTGTTTCATGTCAAATAAAAACCATGTAAAACACAGGATATTCATATGGAACATAAATTTACATCAGTGAAGTAATAATGTGTTTATGGTATTTTTTTTTAAATTTTACGCATTCTATCTATTTAATACTGTTGCATTTTACAAAAAAGCAGGGTCCCAGTTCAAAAAAGTTAAGCGTCATCCCTATCATGTGTGTAACCACTGGTGTAGCTTAGTTGGTAGAGTGCTCGCTCCATAAGTGGGAGGTCGTGGGTTCGAACCCTGGCCGGGTCTGACACAAGACTTAAAAGTGGGTAGTGACTGTTCTTTCGCCAAGCACTCGGCATTACAATGAAAGTTACAGTTCTTTACATCAGTGGAGTAATTGTGATTTATGGTGTTTTATTTAATTCTTTCTCTTACATATAGATATATATGTTTATTTGTCAGTTATGGGATGGTGGAGGAATTTCAGAGTGCCAGAAAAACATTCACCTGCTGCATGTGAACTGGCAAATTTTCTGACACCAAGATGTGACCCAACGGGATGTACTTAAGTGGTTAAGAAATGACATGTTCTGTACGCTCCCACACTTGAACCACTAAGCCACTGACTGAGTCCTAAACAATTTGATTAAAACATAGCTATTTTGGAATTTCATCTCAATATCAGTAGACATGGAATAACTTACCTGCAACTTGGGGAATTGTTATTACAATTTCCACTAGGAAACTGATGTGATCTTCACTTGGAGAGTTCTGCTGTATACACATGTTGATCCCATCTAAAAGATATCTTAATGCCTCATACTGCAAAGACATTCCTTTATAGGCCTGGGCTGCTCTCCAATAAGCCTGAAATAAATTATATAATCAAAGCACTGAAAGTACTGAAGGATGATCTCATGAGACATTGAAACATGGTACTAAGGATAGAGCCTTGAGCTGCTCTGCAATAGGGCCAAAGCCCCATATTAATGCCACTTAATAATATCAAGTCCCTAAAATCCATTTCTTCTATGTCTTTCTTTATAAGCCCCCCTCCATTTATTGCCAAATCTCTTTAAAATGCTAAAAGTTGACTGAACAAATGGTGGCAATGATTCAAAGTATTAAAGTATATAGAAAGTGATATTTCGCACAACAATACTTACATAACAAAAGTTAATGTGATGGGCGAGTTTTGAGAAAGCGATTTTGATCTATTTTTTACTAGTATATATCTATAGTGGCCTTTTAGTACTTGGAAACCCTTATTCTGGACCAAATATTTTAATACTCAGGTTTAAAATTTCCCATCTTGCAACACAAAAAGCCCTATATTCCACTGATTTAATCAAACTAGTACCTTTATGCCAAAAGACTTTTGACCAGGTGAGCTTAGATGTTATAAGCAAACTTGCTCCTTTATCCGAAAAGTCCTTGGACCAGGTGAGCTAAGGTCTTAAAACCAAACTAGTTCCTTTATCCCTTTGACCAGGTGAGCTAAGATAATTTGCTTGAACTTTTACCTTTATCCAGTGAGGAAATGTGGCTATACAGTTTCTAGCGTCGTCAACAGCTTCGGGATATTTTTGCATTTTGGTAAGGACTAGTGACCGGTTACATAACATCTTAGGAAGATCTTCAAACAATGGAGGGTTACACTTGATCATCTCGATGGCATTTGAATACAAGCTGAGGGCCGTAACGTACTGGTTCTGACTTAGAGCTTGTTCTGCATCGTATTTCACCATCTGCAGTGCTTGCACAAGATGGAACAGATAATCTGAAAATAGAATCATCAACTAACAGACTAATCCATGTCCAAATCACAATCCAAAAGCAAATTAAAAACTTTGAAACTAACAAATCAGTATTCAGATAAGTTATAACTGAAATGGGATGCCATTTTAAGTGTCTCCCAAATGAACCTCAATTGGGAAATCCGCAACCATGTGTCCCCCAAACGAACCCAAATGAGAAAATCCCCAACAATGAGCATGATCAACATACAAATAGCCAATGGCACATCTACTCCACCAAAAAAGAGTTTCTGTGAAGTTTTATTAAATTATGAAATTATCAAATTTTCATGAATTTTGCTGAGAATAATAATATGGAAAGTACAACTAAGGCTTCAGAAACTATAAAGTCTGAAGAAATCCTATCAAACCTAACATAATATTTCATTTGAAAATCTTAGGTCTATTCATTTTAACAGTGACCCTTGACCTTTGACCTCCATAATTAACAAACTAAAGTAACCCGAATCTGTATGTATATACCTTGATGGTTCATGCCTTCGAATGGTAAACCGAAAGGATGTACAAATGAAGGACCCCATTCCGGATGGTTCCCTCTAAACGACATGTTTGGTATTTTATATTATACTTCTGTTCTCAATCAATATTACTGCTGTTCTTCAAAAATATCCATTTTTGTAGATGACAAAGTCAATCTGAAATTATATAATAGATTAATGGTCTTATGTGCATATATGCACAAGGAGGACTAAGTAAGTAAGATTTAAGACAAGGACAAAGTGAACACAAACACACAAGGCCAAGCAAAAAAGGTGTGTTTCCAGTTTTCAGACCAACCATAAATTGGCTATAGTATAGTCAACTCCAAAGTTTTCTTCATCAAGATTCCGATTTTACAGTTTTACTGTTTTCTTGAAAAACATGCTGCAACATTTTATAAAACCGATTTCAAATAAGTTTAAGCTGTTACATGTACTAGAGTGGAAGATCTTGAAGTAACTTGCAAGTTTTCTTTTTTTGATATCCCATTTCATGATTGCAAAATATGTGTACTGCAAAGAATAAACATAGCACTGCCAATGTACCAAACCATGTATTACTAAATTAAATGGTAGAAAATAATAATTTCATAAATATATGAAAAAGACAATCAGTAATTAAAATTTAATAAAGTCGTACCCGATGGTTTTGTCATTTCGGATAGAGAGAAAGTAGAGTTTTGCAGACCCTACCTTCGCTATGAGGGGGTACATTCTAGCAGTTGTATGCAACTGGATCATTTGCTGTTAAATCTGGGTTTTAATAAAATGCTGATTATCACTCACAATATTCCCATTTCATGTTAATGGTGAAGTATTTAAAATCCATATGTGGTCATTTGCACACAACACTGTACGAATTATCTTCCTTTCACGAAAGTGAAATCTAATTGATAAACAGTTTTAAAATATGACACAATTGCCTCAACATCATAATACATTGTCATATCCTGCAAAATAAATTTAAATTACTGTAGATTTCATGAAGAATTAATTAAATCCACCTGCCATTGCTGTTTATTTCATAAAAAATTATGATTTTACATCGTAGGACGCAAACGTCTCGGACTACTTTTTATTGTAAACATGAGATCAGTTCGACAAGTTGCAGAAATTATTGGATGCATCCCATCTCAATATTTTACTAGATTCCGAAATTATTCCGAAATTTTATTCCAAATGTGCATATGTAACCAAATGCATTACCCGTCTCAGAATACATATCTCACGATAAAACAGATATATTTCTTTCATGCTCATTTACCAGGCGCACTATTTCCATGTGTATTCATATCTTATAATTTCATAGCAAAGAAGCTCGATATCTTGGAAGAAAGCGATAGCAAAGTACGTGTTCACTATCGTGAAACGACGTACAAAAACAATTCTTGTTCATGTTTCACAATCAATCGTTCACTTAAGATTTTCCTTAACTTAATTTTAGCAGTTTTTGACAATCTTTTACAAAACTATAAACATTTGTGATAACACTGTATAAATACAAATGTTTAAACTTCAAGTGATTTTCAAAATAGTGCTTGAATTTATGAATATTTTGAATATTAACGAAATTATTCAGATTTCTAATTTGCCAGACATAAGTAAAGGAGAATCTTCAGTGACTATGTTACATTTAAAAAAATAAAAAAAGACTACCTACTGCCTTTAAATTGTGAAAAATTTGGAGTTCTGAAATGCAGCAAACTGCATTTAAATTCCTGGCAATAGTTTAGAATCCTGTATACAAAGATGTTATATTGTTACAATATCTAACATGTCATGACTAAGGCTAACTTTATTTAATTTGCTAGTGTATCACTTGTTTTGGGAATTTCAGTGGTCAAATTGGAAAATTTGTCATTTTTCCCGTAGGGAAACTACCTTTATTTGGTAAGCATTTTCAGCAATTAAAATCACTGATCTTAGGTAAGATAATTGTGAAATTGGGACCTTATATTTACTCAATCAAGAAACCAAACTGATGATTCAACAAAAGGTGAAATCTATAAATAAATATATAACCTAGTAGTTTATAATTCTGTGCTGAAAAGTGAAAAACCATTAATTTTAGCTTATCAACTACTATCAAAATTATGTTCAGTGTATTTAAACTTGACCCTTAAGATTTTAGTCTTATGGTATGGTAAGAGGATGGGCACAGGGGTCAAGATTAGTTATATGCATATGCCCAGTAAGCCCTCTCAAAATTACAAATGAGGAAAATCAGAGAAAGAACACACACAAAAAAAAAGCGAGCTTGTTAAACATCGAAGGTGGAAATGGATTAGAAACATATTAAGACAGAAGCCAGATGAACATCCAAGGATTACTCTGCAATGGACACCAGCAAAAGGAAAGAGAAGAAGAGGGCGGCCAAAGGAGACCTGGTACAGGATTGTTGAAAGGTAAAGATCAGCTCTTGGACTTAGGACATGGAGTGAAGGTGCTAAAATAGCTGCCAACAGAGATTCTTGGAGGAGAAAGATATCTGAACCAATTTTCCACAAGGAGAGATGGACACAAGTAGCTCAAATAGTAGAGTGCTGGCTCCTGACACAAAACCGGTCTGACCCAAGTTTAAGACTTGAAAGCGGGTAGTGACTGTTCTTTTGTCAAGCACTCGCCATTACAAAATGAATGTCATGATTCTTTCGAATGAGAACTTGAAATAAACAAGGTCCCGTGTCACAGTAGGATTGGCACAATAAAGAACCCTGCTGTATAATGCCATCAGCGCAGCGCACAGGCAAAATTTCTGCACTTTCACCTATATAGCTGGTGATGTGTCAATTACAAAAAGTAAAATATTCTTGGCTTGGACATTAAACACCATTACTCAACTCAACTTATGTGTAAAAGTATGTGCACATGTGTGTGTATGTTTATGTGACGTGTGTGTGGGTGTATGTGTGTGTAAGTATATATGCATGTGTGTGTTTATGTGATGTGTGCATGTAAAATTACATATGTGAGTGTATGTCAGAGAGAGAGAGAGAGAGAGAGGAGAGAGAGAGAGAGAGAGAGAGAGAGAGAGAGAGAGAGAGAGAGACTTTATAGTTACCATAACAGAGTACAGACAGTTTTTATCTTCTTATATGTAGGAGTAAGTTGAGTAATTAAAAATATACAACGGGTATCCTTACACAAACACAGACACATAAATATATATAAATATATACACACCATACCACATATATATATTATACATTTATCATGTTTAAAGATAAAAATCTATTTGTCAATTTTTCTTCCTTACGTAATTACACAATGGTGGTTAAATATAACACGTACTACACCAGGAACTTAAAAACTCAAAAATCAATTTTACATACACTGAACTGAAAAACTTTTTTTTCAAATGTCAAATCAATTTTAACATACTTGTATTGAAAAACTTTTTTTTTTAAAAATTAAAATCAATTTTACATATACTGAACTGAAAAATATTTTTTTTTAATTGCAAATAAATTTATACATATATGTATTGAAAAACAATTTTTTAAAAATGTCAAAAAAAAAAAAAAAAAAAACCAAACAAACAGAGAAAGTCATTTAAAGATCATAATTTAAAATCAATAAATACTATGCAATATTACCTTCCAAATAAGAATATTACTTGGTTATTAGTCACAAGAAAGACAGAAACTTGATACTGAAATACAGTGCACAATGTACATGAATATTCTAATTCTTTTATTCAGTAAAACACACCTTAATTTTAATTTTCAGAAAATTTAGATACTACTAATTTGAATATTCTAATTCTTTTATTAGTAAAAACACACCTTAATTTTAATTTTCAGAAAATTTAAATACTACTAATTTTACACCTGTACATATATTTATTTATATCTATATCTATGTTCATATCATTTACAGGAAATATAATCATTGACCTATCTACGTCCGTTTTCAGAAAATACAATTATGTATTTACAAGGAGTAGATAAGTTACTTTATTTATAGAAAATCTAATAGTGTTAAATCTATTGATCTAGGATTCTTTAAAAGTGGGTATTTTCATGAACATCAATAGTATTGCACTTGTTCAATTTGACAAATCTTGTTTTCATTCTAGAAGGAAGTTCAGGGGTTATAGGGCAATTTACCCCTTTTTGCCAAATGACCCCATTATTAAGGCCACAGTAGGCCCTATTTAACATTATATAACATGAAAAACAAAATATTATAGTGTTTTAGAAAAAATTCTTTGAAAATGTACCCTATGAAAAATCGTAAATTAATCACTGCCTACTAAGACTTTACCAATGGGGTCATATGGTAAAATTAGGGATCAGTGGCCCTATGGCCCCTTCTAGAATGTTTTCTAAAAATTAGGAATAGGATTAATTTCTATAAATATGTGAGTTGAGTTGAGTAATGGTGTTTAACGTCCCAGTCAAGAGTATTTCACTTGTATCGAGACGGCGCCAGCTATAGGCGAAAGTGCAGAAATTTTGCCAGTGCGTTGCGCTGATGGCATTATACAGCAGGGTTCTTTAGCGTGCCAAGCCCACCATGACAAGGGACCTCATTTATTTTAAGTTATCATCCGAAAGAACCTTGACTTTCATTTCGTAATGCCCAGTGCTTGGCGAAAGAACAGTCACTACCCACTTTCAAGTCTTGGGTCGTACCTGGCCGGGGTTCGAACCAACAACCTCCCACTTACCGAGCGAGCACTCTACTAACTGAGCTACCGCAGTGGTCCTATAAATATGAATATGTGAGGGACCTGTGGAAACACACTCAATAACAAATGTGCACCTTTCTATACTGAACTACAGTAGAACCTGTGAAAACTGAACCCCCAGTACAAGAAATACCTCTCTCTGAAGTTCTGAACTGAACTCAAACAATTTTTAACCACAAAGCTTCTACAGAAATCCTGTCAGTAGATTTTGTTTTTAGTAATTTTACCAACAGTTAAAACAGTTATTAGCATTTAAAAATTTTTCTTAACCAAAGTAATTTTTGGAAAAAAAATATATATAGACAGACCTAGAATTTATATTGACATATGGAATTATTTGAAGTTCATGTAGTTATCAGATTTCTACTTGCGAGGAGGATCTGAAGCTGAAATAATGGTGACTATTTTCAGACTAAAAATAAGTTTTGATATATCTGAAATTTCAAATTACCGGTTACCAATTTCAAGTTTCAAATGAAACTGAGCTGCAGCAAAAGTTTTTAAAAAACTGAACCATCAGTAAAACAAGCGGCCTAATACAGTCTGCATTGCTCATCTGGTACTTCATTTTCATTAGTGATTACAGATCAGAATTTAAGGACTTTTTTACAGGTTTCTTGGTTAAATTTCAGGACCTTCTCCTTTCAAGAAATTTTTAAAGCCAATCTTGAAACTTAAGGCCTTTTTAAAACTGTGATGTCTGTCAGTCACATTTGTTTTATTTCTATTGTCTATACTAACACCAAACACGGAAAAATTGTAGGCGAGTGGATTAATGGGGTTTTATGCCCTATTCAAGATAATGCACAGTTCTGGTGTGGTAGAGAACACATGCAGGAGTGTCTGGACAAAACCACCACCTTCGGCAAGCAAACTGACAAACTTTTTTAGTTAAAAATTGTCTCACATGGGATTTGAACCTAGGCACTGTTATCTGTAAGCTGCCTCTTTAGACCACTTAGCTCCAGGTCTCATACCATTCTTTGGCATATACGACTTGGCCACAAAGGTCACATACGATTCCTAGGCGGGTCAATTGGCATAAGTATTCAAACAGATATAAGTATCCCTTTATATTCATATTTAACACATTGAAATGAAATTTTGTGATTTAATTCACTCACACCTACACAGTAATATGTATAGATCTACTTTCGTTTTACGTTACCCCAATGTAGAAAAATTTGGATTTTTCCTAGTTTTACGTGTAGATTGTGTATATAGCGCTTTAGGATTTCAAAAATACATTTCTATATTTTTTCAATTCAATATCAATACCTTTGTCATCCATGCGTCATCATTTTGGACTGTAAACCCTGTTGATGAACACCTGTCAAACTTTACACTGCTTTCGGAACTCGTATTTATTCGAACAAAACTATTCACACGGAATACCTCGGGTCTTTTCTATCACATTTTAAATTTTAAGGACTGATTATTTACTGATTATTTACTGGAATCGGTTTCTAGAAAAGACTTTACGAAACCATGGAGTGTTCTGGCTTCCTCTTTTGCTCCAATACTGATATATTGTTGGTTTCTTTATCAATCCTATATTTAAAATTACTGCAAGAAAAGCTTTAAATTCTGAGATAGTTAGTTTTCCTTTTCTAAGCCATTGTCTTGTCCTGTTACTAGTATTATTTATTCTCAAGTAGTCTCTTGCATATCTGAAATTATACTGACAATGACAATCATGAAACCATTGGCTTAGCAATGTTCTAATGTACGTGTTTAGAGTTTTCAAGATAATTACCAATTTCATTTTCGTTTGCATATGCGTTTTCTACCTTCGAACCCATGCCTTCATCTATACATCAAAATTATCGTTAAGCAAATATTTGCAATATTCTAACATACATGCTTATACAAAAAGGTTTATAGTTTTTTCAGATATACTGACAAATATAGTAACTTTTGCGATACTTTGTCATTTCCCCAGTTTAAGCCTTACATCTATGAATTGTGCAAATCTGAATTCCCTTTACTGAGGTATAAAAGCAAGTTTAATCACATTTGGACTGGTAGTTTTATGTGAAATTTTAACACACGGCAGAGCAATATTCAGAGCACATGTGTGTGTGTGTCTGTGTGAATATTGCTATAATACCGAAAGCATTTTAATAAGGTAACACTATAACTATATTCTGGCTGAACAAGCAACACATGTCACATGTACCTATAAATGTACTACACACATAAATAGTGCATATCTCGTTGTAAGTGGCTAAAATATTAGTGATATGCAGTTAACACTTTGTTTTGAAGGCACTGAATTTAAAAAAAAAACAACTGAATTTCTGCCACGTCATCTATAGCTGGAGACGTGCCGATAAAAATGAAATATTTTTTACAAGCACGCATAATCAATCTTCCCTCATTCCGGTTTCCGTCATTACTTTGAAGAAACCGGCTTGATATGAGTAAAAGAATTTTGACTGGTGTTTAAAACATTTATATCGCAAATTTGGAAATAACGTGTTTTTACCGAATTTGAAAAACTGTTTGATATTAATTTTAATGGATCACTACATTAGTTCAATTGAGGTAGAGGTTCGATGCCAGGTCTGGTCTAACAAAGACTTTAAAAAGTTATCTATTGTTTTTTGCTTTTCTCTCTGCATTCATGATTTCTTCCATAGACGTAGTTTCTTTATTTTTTGCTCACTGTAATTTTTTTAAGCTGGTGGCTTCCTTCACTCAAATGAAGCATTTTTGATCGGGACAACACTGGCATGTTGAATTTCCTTCATGTTTGACAAATTATCATTCAATCGTTGTTTTCAACACGTGTGTATTTTTTCCAACGCGTTAGAATTAATTTAACCCGATAGCAATTACTTTTAAGCCGAAGAGATTTTTGACCCAATAAAAGTTGTAATTCGATAGGAATGACTTTAACCCGATAGAAGTGACTTGATGGGTTTCTTTGCTATTTACTGAAACTATGAAAGTAAATTGTATGCGACTGTTCTCAGCTGACCAATAAGGCATGTAAAGTACATTCAGATTTTAATTTTGGATATGTACTCTGTATTTTGGAAGATGAATGTTCCAGTTTAGTTTATGTTGCTCAGTCTGTTTCAATCTTCATCCACTAGTGGCAAATCATAGTGTGAGTATTTGTTGAAGGTTTTCTAGTTGTCTAGTTTAAAAAACGACTGGGTGTGAAGTTGCTTGCGGCAAAATGCGATTGTATGTGCTTATTTAAGATTGAGATACAACTGACTTGAAGAACAACTCAAGTTAACAGGAGATGAAAAGCTATTTGACATTTAACAAATTGTTTAAGTGTTGGTTCTTATTTTTTAGCCATTTTCAGAATCTTAGTATTATTCACTTGTCTTTCTTCTACAAAAACGGTAAGCCTAGATACAAATATCTGGTGCTGAATAGGGATTCTGGTTATTTTGTCAAGCACCATACGGATTCCAAACAAAAATATACTGAAGATACCATCAACAAAATGTTGGAGTTTTTGATAGATAACATATTTGTTGTGTTTGGTAATATAGTTTTTCAGCAAACAATCGGTATACCAATGGGTACAAACTGTGCACCATTGCTTGCTGATTTGTTTCTTTATTCTTACGAAGCAGAATTTATGCAGAACCTTGTTAAATCTGGAGAAAAAACTGTCGCCAAATCATTCAACTCAACATACAGATATATAGATGACGTTCTGTCTCTTAACAATCCTAAATTTGGAGACTATGTAAATGTCATCTATCCTAGTGAGCTTGAAATAAAAGACACGACTGATTCCTCAAGTTCTGCTTCATATTTAGACTTATACCTGAAATATGACGCACAGGAAAGGCTACATTTGAAACTTTATGACAAACGTGATGACTTCAATTTTTCTATTGTCAACTTTCCTTTTTTATGCAGCAATATACCTGCTTCTCCTGCTTATGGTGTATTTGTTTCCCAATTAATACGCTATGGTAGAGCTTGTTCCCATTACGGGGACTTTGTACAACGAAGTAGGCTGCTTGCAAATAAATTGTTGACTCAGGGATATTGCAAGCCTAGGCTTATCAAGGCCCTCAAAAAGTTTTATGGCCGTCATCACAGTATTGATAGGTTTGATGTCTCTGTGTCCAGGATTGCCTTGGATATATTTGACGTCTCATAGTTCCATGTTCCTTTCACACAATTTTGATTACACACGTGGCGGGTGTAGCTAGCTAAACAGGAGGTGCTTACCCTTCCGGAGCACCCGGCCTCACTTCCCTGGTGGAAGTTCACGTGTCTAACCTAACTTGTCAGTTCCAAAGTTTTTACTTTGCTTCTGGATTGTGATTCGGAAATGGATAAGTATGTTTGTTTTTGATTATATACGCATTCAACCCCACGAAGTCATCTGATCCGTCTGTATTGTCACTACAGACCATTCATTTCGATTTTTACCAAGGTAACACCTTTTCAGGGTTTTTTTGGAACAACATACAGATCCAAATGTTAACCCCGCGTAATGTAACTTGCAACAGAGTATCAATAGGGTAATCGAATGAATATTTATATCAAGACTTCTCCAGCTATATGCGAAGTGACAAAAATTTAGACCAATGGATTGCACTAAGGGAAATGAAAAATTAAGGTTCTTTAACGTGCCACGACTGCTGCAACACGGCTTCGGTTTGAAGTCTTGCCCAAATTCATTTCTAAATATCATTTAATTCCCGGGGTGGGTAGGATTAGATTCTGTAAATAATTACCCCCCGACAGTACTTAAAATCACCGAGGCATTACCAATGTGTCGTAAGTCGTGACATTTGTGGTAAAATTTTGCCATATTTGTGACCAGCATTTACTACATTTGTGACTTGGAGCCAAATCAATTACATTTGTGGATCGTACTACATGTGTGGTGTTATTGTATTACATTTGTGGTAGTTAGTGCATACATGTACATAAATGAGTCCCACATGGTCTCAAAAGATATAAGGAAAGGTCTGTGATATTTTGACGGGTGTCATGTACAGAAATCGAGGTCCGACCGTAAACCATTGATGCGTTTAAGACGATGGTCTCATCACCTGTATTAAGTCACCTGTGCGATCGCCAGCCCGTTAAGTTACAATGGGAACTAGATATACCCGATTTTCAAATTTAAATTTCACCAATAACAATATTATTTTCTGAAAATGTCTGGTTCTCAGTGAAAAATACATACTGTCACGAATATTCAAATATAAAAATGATTAAAATATCTTTAAAAAAATCCATTCCACTTTTTGATTTAAAATATGGTGACATTTTACTTAATTTCCCTATGAAACTCATTAGAAAGTGCACAGCACTGTTTTTATAAACAGCTTTTTTCTTATTAAAGATATAGAAAAGTGAAAATGTCTGGTTTTCATGATAAAGTTCACATCGTGATGAAAATTCAGTTATAAAAATCTTTGTGGTACCTTTAAAAAAATCCATTCCACTTTTAATTTGAAATTTAGGTGGTACAATATTTGTATCAATATTTCAGTCAGTGGATAAGGGGCCAGTAAGATAGACTACCGGTATGTATATAAGTTATGGATATGTACAGACTATCATGGTCAAATTTTAGCCTACTGGATCTAATAAAACATTGTGCCCTTTTCTACTTAATATTTTATTAAAGAATTAAATGAAGTTAGAAATTATAGGAAGTAATGAAACGTGCACATTTTTATTTTCCATTTTATTATAATTCTTATCTATTTAAATAATAGAGTATGAGACGTTAAAATAACAAAAGTTCAGAAAAAATGCACATTTTTATTTATTATATTTCATTTAACTAATAATAATAATAATAATATCTATTTTATTCAAGTTTCAAAAGTAATCAATGCCATAAAACATTTAACCCTAAATGAAATACAACAAGATTATTACCAGCCATGTTATTATTATTAGGAAACAACATTGAAGATGACTTAGTTAAAATTAACATTTACATTTAAATAATTGTCTATTGAACTGATTTAAAATTGTTTTAATTATACTCAAATAAACAAAACAGAGTGACGAAAATAAATTTATAACTAATATTTATTAGATTTTCAAACGGTTCGTGATAAAATTATCATTCAAATACATCACATTTAATAATAATAATAATAATACACCACGCATTTCCTACATCTAATTTAAATAAAGCAGTGATGTTAGTTGCCTGCCATGACACAAATAACATAATCTAGGTAAAGTGATGGGTTAGGTTCGATTTTTTGTTGATTGGGAAATTAATTGATTAATGAAACAAGAAGGTAAACCGTCACGCTTGAGCCCCTACTGTTTATTAGGAACGTTATGTTAAGATTTTTAAGTTCTCATGAACTTTTAGAATATTATATCGCATTTTGACCATGTCCCGATCATGTCCTGATTGTTAAAATAAAAAGTAATATTATTGTATATTGATCATATTTATTGAACAATATTTGTGACTCGAGAGTGATATTCTTCTCTCTCTCTCTCTCTCTATCTCTCTCTTCTCTCTCTCTCTCTCTCCAAAACGTTACACATGGCTTTGTCCTTACCAGTGCCAGGTTTATGTTGCATTCTTTTCACAGTTCAGGTCGATAAAATAAAATAAAATAAAATAAAATAAAAAATAAAATAAAATAAAATAAAATAAAATAAAATAAAAATAAAATAAAATAAAATAAAATAAAATAAAATAAAATAAAATATTGCAGTTAGCTATTCAGGACTGGATTTGTCGGTTCAATTAGATGAATATCAAATCATCTAGTTATAAAAAATAAACATAAGAAACATCATAGTATTTATTATTATTTATTTATTTATTTATTTATTTATTTATTTATTTATTTATAATCAAGCCAAAATGAATTGTTTTAAAAAACGAAGATTTATTATTTAAATCTCTGCTAGATTGCTTTGTTGATGCTAAGAAAATATCTTATCAATTTCTATTTATTTATTTATTTATTTATTTATTTATTTATAATCAAGCTAAAATGACCCCGACAAAACGTATTTAAAACAAATACTTAAAACATTTATAAAATTATGATTTCGTGCAAATTTTCAATAAGCTAGTACATATGCATGTTAATTTTTTTTCATTTCATTACGAGATGCATTCAGGTCATTAGTGTCTAAATACTGATTATAATCCGTCTGCGTTTAGCCAGAGACATCTAAAACCCCGATTGGATTTTTGTTGATCTATAATCACTTATTGCTCTCCCGAATTGGAATAATCTAACAGGTCACGCTCGACTGAACTACTTTTATAACTGTAAAGTATATCACACCTGAGATGGTCAGTATAGGACGACTTCTAATGTAGGGGCAGATAACCCTTCAGATCGGGCCTCGATTTCTGCGTATGACTTTATAGTCTGGGAGCAGCTTGCAAAACTCAAAAATGTAGTCCGCACAATGTTTCTTTGTTGATAATATATGTTTAGGATGTGCTTAATCATTATCCGAGTGATGCCACCTTGGCACATGTGGGGAAACTGAAAAATCCAAGATGGCGGCCAATATGGCGGACAAAACTACAATATCTCGTATATATAGCTATAATAGCCACATAAAGTTAATTAAGGAGTCTTTTTATAGGTTTCAGTGGTCATCAAAGTTGTTTCCGTTGTTAAAATTTACACAGAATGGATATTTGAGTCAGTTTTAAGGTATTGTAGATAATGTATTGTCGAAATTGGGACTTTCCACACGTTCTTCCATGATGGTTGAAAAATCTATCAAAATATATATATTATCTAACTGAAAGTTTTGATTGTGTATATTCCGGGACAGAATTGGCTACTGATGAAATAAGTAAGTGAAGATGAAATACCATCCATGCAGACTTTGGATAGAACATGTGTAAATAATGCACTTTAATCGTCATTTGAAACTCATTGAAGAAGGGAATACTTCCAATGAAAAAGGATAGGTCACAGTCAGACATAAAGCCGTTTAATGTTCGTGTACGTTGTCTCTTCTGTGGAGAGCAAGTTATCATGGATCCAGATTCTACTCTTCCAAGTCTATGGCTGTACTTTGTCAAATTGCTGAACGTATAGGGAGATAAACATATACAGTGCAATATTTTAGAGACATGTGAAATGGATAGAAGAAATTGGAGAAGATAATATATATACAGAGTTTTTTTCTTAGAAGATCGTCACAAAATGTAAAGATATAAAAGAAAGAGGGGGTAGAAATAGAAATAACTCAAAATACCGAGACAACAATAACATGCACATATTATTTGATGCCATATAGAAACAGATGGTTTCTATCTACGTCAGACAAATCGCCTCCAAATTAACTGCGCAAGTAAGAATATAGTTCTATTTAGTAATACATAATGTAGTAAAAGTAAATGAATCACCTAAAAAATAAAGACAAAATCAGAATGTAAGTTTAAAAGTTTAAATTATGTAAATAAAATTTTTGAATCCATCAAGGCGTCATAAGGCACAACCGCTACGTAAATGATGTCACTTTGTTTTCCACATATCATTAAATCATAGAATGTAACAAACCCTTTTGGAATTTTTTCTTTGACTGAACCGATTCCTTCTCCGTTTACTTTTACGGTATCTCAAACATCAAATGCAGTCATTTTGGCCTGAGTAGTAAAAGTTGTAAAAAAAGAAGTTCATGTACATGAATGGCGTCGGAATATATTTTCACGCTTAAAACCGATCAGAAGCGTGAGAACTGCTTACGTCACAATCAAGTGATATTACATGGGTACCTGTGTAATATGAAAATATTACACCGTTTTCTTTCATCAATAAACTGGACAGTTATGTGATATATATAGTTATAATACAATAGATTCAGTTCTTGATACTGACGGGATCAGCTTCACACTAATTAGTTTGTTATGCGAGTTGTCAAATATTCTAACACTTTCCCTGCCTTGCTTATTGGTAAATTAGTCACTTGTAGCATTCTGATTGATAGATCAAAATCTCTTCAGATTGCAATTGAATGTCATATCAGTACAACCAAATTTGTTCCCCAAAATTCCACTTAGATTAGGGGGTTATGGATATGCTGATGAGTTTTGTTTGGTACGTAGGTGTGCTAGCGGCGAACTCTAGTCTAGAAGTGCTACTAAAATGACATTTTGAAGGGTAGCCCCTTTGAAAAAAAAACATTCCACAGAATGTAAAAGCGTAGGGTAGGATTGTGTGGAATTGTAGTGGATGAATATAGTAACTTGATTGCAGACATTAGTGATGAAAGCAGGTATCTGTACAGTCTGAAAACAGGTCAAAACAGAACAGTAAAGCTGTGGTTGTACACTATGAGGGTATGTCAAATCATTGCAATGAAGCGGTGGCTGTACTGATTGAGGGCAGGTCAAAGCAGGGTGGTAAACCTGTGACTGTACTGTTTGAAGGCAGATCAAAACAGGACAGTAAAGCTGTTGTTGCACAGTCTGAGGGCATGTCAAAGCATGACGATAAAGCTGTGGCTGTACTGTCTGATGGCAGATAAAAGAAGGTAAAGCTGAGGCTGTACAGTTTCAGACAGGTCAAAGCAGGACAGTAAAGCTGTGGTTATACTGTATTATCAAACAAGTGTTGATTGTGGTGTTATTTATTCGAACATAATGGGATGTTGAATGGGCTTTGCACTGTAATTGAAGACAAATAAAGGAAATGTATATTATATAACTTCTCTAGCTTTGCACTCTTTAAAATGGGAAAACTAAGACCATTTTCGCTAGAATAGATTCTATAATTATTATTTGATTGATTTGTTGATTATTATAGTGGAACATTAATAATAGAATATCATTTATATACTGCATAAAACACAATAACACATGTGTCATCTGGACTATTATCGCAAATACATTTGTGCAAATATTAATCATTTTGTATTCATAAACATTGTATAGTTTTTCATATTACAATGTAAACATGCTTGTACCAAGTACGATTTTTCTAACATTGTCACGGGAGGGAAAATGTAAATTGCCAAGTGGGTTACTGTGGCGGGTGTGGATAAATTTGTACAAAGCACAAAATCAAGGAAAGTTTATAACCAGTGGAACGAGTGTTACCTGATTGTTTGACGAACGATTTCTCTAATCAAATTCATGTTAAATAACAAAAGGAAATACGAAATTGGTGATGATGCCGTGTGGGGAACATTCTTTGGACCTGCTGCTTCTTGAAAGTCTTCGTATGCCTCGGGTTCCGGGGGAAAAAGCCGTATCCATGGTCTAATTCCGTCCATCACGGGCGTCCGCGTCCGCTGTTTCCGCTGCTGATGCAATGCGGCGCAAGGTAATATGGCGTAATGTTGATGACGTAAATTCTATTGTGTAAATATGACGTAATGAAAAATCGACGTTGAATTTCAATTAGGCCAATTAGGCCCTGTGGCATTGAACGTAGTCGCATTTGGGCCTATTTTAGGCCCTGTGGCATTCCTAGGGTTAGGCCGTATAGCGCAGGTAGTAGGCCGGCGTTATTTACACTTACGCATGCGCAATACGATAACTAATATCAGTTGTATACAGGCAAGGTTGTGGTCCCACGATCTTAAGTGTGTGATCGCTGAAGTATATCGGCCTAATAATACATGAGATTACGTAAAGTAAACTGTCAAACTAATGAAACCATTAAAGGTAAATTGATCCTTAAATGTAAAAAAAAGTTGATTGCAACACGTGTCGCGACCGGTAATCAGAATTCTTGTAATTTTTTTTTAAATGATACCAAATTAAAATCAATGCAAGCAATTTATTCTTATTTTCCTCTAATAATTGATTTATTTTATTTTTTTTTATTATCATTATAATTATTGATGAGAACATAATAATTCATCTTTTAAAAGTTTTAAATTTAAATCTTGACCTGTTCATAGAAGCATTGTCAACAGGAATTAAACTTGGAGCAACTACTTGATGAGTCGTGTTCGAACACTAATTCATGCGAATTTTGGCTTTGATTGTTAATCTCCATACTCCAATAAGGCTTTTAACACGCGATACCGTTACTCTCTTAATCCAATTAAGACCCGTGAACACAGGATACTGAGTAATTCATTCACCGCTCAGGCATAGATCTGTGAACATGGGATGCTTCTCGGGATCCCATTAATCGCTGTATCTAATAATTACGACCCGTAAACAAGGGATACTGACTTTGGAGAAATAAATAGTATGGTGATGCATTTTTTTTTTCCAAGATGGGAATTATTTTAAAATGTATTTGAATTTGAAATTTGACTTAAAACAAAAATCTTTAAAATATTTTGTTCCCCTAGTCGTGTTCACGATCTATTAGACACCACAATCTATTTTTCCCGATAAAACGTACTCATGACAAAACAAGGAAAATCCTTGACAGACACGAAATATTCTTGACTAGGATTACAAAAATTAATTTAAGTGGATATATCGTTATAATCGTGAACCTCAAACATATTTGGGAATAACTAATTTAAAAGTCGCGTAATTTGCTCATAAAAGATGATCTCCTACGGTTTGTATTGTGCATTGAATCGCGATTATTAATCTTTTGGCTTTGATTGTTAATCTCCATACTCCAATAAGGCTTTTAACACGCGATACCGTTACTCTCTTAATCCAATTAAGACCCGTGAACACAGGATACTGAGTAATTCATTCACCGCTCAGGCATAGATCTGTGAACATGGGATGCTGCACGGGATCCCATTAATCGCTTTATCTAATAATTACGACCCGTAAACAAGGGATACTGACTTTGGAGAAATAAATAGTATGGTGATGCATTTATTTTTTTTCCAAGATGGGAATTATTTTAAAATGTATTTGAATTTGAAATTTGACTTAAAACAAAAATCTTTAACCTGTTGTCTGCCAAAGGGCCACAAATGTGGCCCAAAATATGTACCCAGAATTGCCAAACGGCTACATTTGTGGCCCGACCGTCAATGATTATCTAATAAAAATTTTTCGAGTTTTGCTTAATTTTCGATTCTGAATTTGCAATTGTTCAAGAATTGCGAAATTTTGCTACGTAATCCGAATTTTAGATGACGTCATAACGAAAGAAACTTCCGTAAATGACGTCATTTTAGCGTCATTGTTCCGAACTACGGAAAATCATGTCTGGCGTTTGGATTCGAGCGTTTCCGCCGGAAGAAAAAGACGTTTTCAAGCCCAGTGATGAGCTGGTTGGACCAAGGCATATGCCTGATGCTAATGCAGAGCCAGTGATGTACTTCTACTTGTTTTTCACATTGAATCTCATGAAGCAATTTGTGAAGGAAACAAACAGGTAAAACCATGTTGAAAGATGGAATGCCAGTAAATATAATAGCTACATATTATAATCGTATGTCATGTACTTTTGTCGTCGCAAAAATGAATGTGTTACTTTTTATATTATTTAACTCTTATAACTTACAACAAAACCCGCAAATGAAACCATCCAATTACCGTAGAATCACTAATAGTAGTAATACGCAAAACACACAGACAGCATGATATATCGCATTCATAGAAGACCATTCAAAAAGAAAAAACTAAATGATTGACATACATGTATATAATAGCTAGTGCTATATGAGTCGCCCCTGTTATTATGAGATTATTGCAGCTAAAAGATCCAATATATCCAGTTAGCAAAACGTCACAAAGAGAAAGAGAGCACACTTTTGGTTTGATTAGAGATGTTTACCTAATATGCCATGAGTGCGGCACAATGTGCCTTTCACCACAAGTGACTTGACACCCCATAGCACTGCAGTTTAAACGGTCTTATAAAGGGAAAAATTACTTGTCTTCTATGTTTTCTGAACACCAACATTTACTAAACTTTTGGCAAGACGGAAAGCAGTACGGACTGTATATGACCTACGGTCTAAATAGACCGCTAGATAACTGGGTACCGTATAATGGCAAAAAATGAAAATTAGAATAAAAAGTTTGACTATTTGTAAATTAAAATGATACAATTTAGAATTTTAATAGTACATGTACTAGTATCGATAAGCCAAACTTTTCAAACACACCGCCATGGATTTCAACATAATGTTTCGAGAGGGGACTGTGGTATCTATAATGGTGGTAATTGAACTGACATATAGTTATCATTTAAATACGTATGTTATGAAATAAAATATGAAAAAATCGTTACTCTTTTCTTGTAGGTATGCAAAGACGTTTATTGCAAATAAAATAGGAACAATTGGTGCTAACTCACGGGTCCATATGTGGTTAAAGCAAGGACAACTAACCATAAAGGAATTTAAGGGATTTGTTGCAGTAATTCTGAACATGGGTCTCATACGAAAACCGACGTTAGAACAATACTGGAGAGTCGGCAGTAAGAGCCAGGTTACACCTTGGTTTCGAGAAATGTTCTCTCGAAATCGATTTCAGTTGATTCTGAAATTTTTGCATGTGGTCAATAACAATCACATTCCTTCAAAAGGACAACCAGGGTATAGCCCCGATGCCAAATTTAAGCCGGTGGTAGATCATTTTAACATGCGGTCAAAATATTTATATAAACCGTCACAGAAACTTTCCATTGACGAGTCTTTGGTCGCCTGCAAAGCTAGATCAGTCATGACACAATACATTCCTTCAAAATTATAGAAGTTTGGAATAAAATTTTGGATGCTGGTTGAGTCAATGAGTGGATTTTTGTGCCGTATTATCACATATAGAGGAAAGGAATATGACCCTGTTCCCCGGCATCATCTGCAAGGCAGTGATGTAATTCTTAACTTACTGGGACAGTCAGATCTTTTGAACCAGCAATATCATGTTTACTGTGACAGCTTCTTTTCTTCGATTGACATTGCAACACGTTTAGCAAGACTTGGTACATATTTTACGGGCACCTTACGGAAAAACAGACCAATGCCAGTTGTTATCAAGAACGCTGACTTGTCTCCAGACACATCGGTCTTTATGCGTCGAGGAGATTTGCTTGCAGTGGCTTACAGGCAATCCAATAAAAAACCAGTAAGATTATAAGCACGTACCATAGCGCGAAAGTATCGACCGGGAACAAGCCAAAGATAGTTGCAAAATACAACAAGTACATGGGTGGTGTAGACTTAAACGATATGTTGACAAGTTTTTACACTGACAAAAGGAAACCTTTGAAAATGTGGAAGAAAATTGTGTTTAACCTCATTCAAAGGATGATCATTAATGCATACGTACTCTATACCCAAAACACCTCGGACAATCCTATTAAATCACGCTTAAGATTCACAGAATGCATTATTGATTCACTTTCTGCAGATTACAATATCGACAGACCATAACAACTTCCAAGACGTACCCGCGTGGCTGTAGAGTTGCGTAAAATAAAAAATCCAAAAGACAGTGGAGTATGCTCTAATCGATCTAGGGGTCGGCGGAAGAGAACAAGATATTCATGTAAAACGTGTGGTAGGGGCGTACATTCTTTATGTTCTAAACGACATCATTGTATTGAAGAATGATTGGAACACAATTCCAATTCCGTTAGTGTTTGTGCCAATTAGTTGTAACATTGCGAAAGTTTGAACTTTTCATCTATTTTGATTTACATGAATATACATGTAGATAATATAAATGAAACATAATTATTTATGAAACATAAACATTTAATTAAGGATAAAAGATTCACAATTATAATTATTGATGTTCTTTTTAAGTATTAAATACGATGTGGTGAATAAATCCGACTGAAGTGACCAATACTGTATATACATTGATTCATTTCAGTATATATTGAACTACTGCCGACATGATAGTAAACTGAATAACTGTAACGTAAACATTAAAATCACAAATAAATCTTTATCAATCTCTGAAATTTGAATTTTGTAAATTATTTTATTGAAGATTTGCCAAAAATTAACCACAAAATTTATTCTTCACACCCATAAGTTGTATGTACTGATTGTTGCATTACACGAAGGCAGGTGCATGTGTAGGAAAACATGATTTATTTATTTTATTTTATTGAGTTATTTTATTTATTTATTTATTTATTTATTTATTTATTTATTATTTATTTATTTTTATTTTTTTTATCTATTGTGTGCTGGGAATAAATCGTTAAAAGTAGCAGTTGTAGAAAAGACGCACTGATTTGGCAATGACTCAATGGTTTCTTCAATTTCTGCACTCTGTAAAATGACAACGTCATCTTTTATAGTGACGTCACAAATACGCCGTGGCAATTTTGAACTTTTCCCGTGCAGAAAGATTTTAGCCAATCAAAGGCTATGGGAAGAAACCCAGACAGAAAATCAAAGTAGATGAGCCTGTTAGCATATGGACTGCAATCATCTACGGGAAGGAAATCCCAGAAAGAAAAACCCGGCCCACAAGAGTGGAGGTTTGGCGTTGGGCTAACTACCCAACCCTAGAAAAAAACTAGTTACAGAAACGTCAACAAGCAAAATAAGAAATAACTCTGTTACCGGTCCTAGGGATGGCTTGAGTCATGACAAACATGGCAGTATGACATCTTCTAACCAAAACCCAGCAAAGGAAGTTAGGAGAAAGATTCCAAGTCTACTTAGACCAAAAAGGAAAATAAAATTTGGTGCCTGGAATGTCCGTACTATGTATGAGTTGTCAAAAACTGCACAAGTCACTACCACCATGCAGCAATATGACATTGATATTGTAGGCGTTAGCGAGTGTCGATGGACAGGATCTGGAAAGATGAAACTAAACTCTGGTCATACCATACTATACTCAGGACACCAGAGTAATCATGCCAGAGGTGTTGCCATAATAATGAACAAAGATGCTGCAACCACATTATTAGAATGGGAACCTATTAGTGAGAGGATTATTACAGCAAGATTTAATTCAAAGTTTTGCAAATTAGCTCTCATACAGTGTTATGCTCCAACAAATGACACGGAAGAGGAAATGAAATGTAAGTTTTATGAACAGCTGCAATCCATCATCTCCAAAGTACCACAGCACGACCTAGTTCTAATAACTGGAGACCTAAATGCAAAAGTCGGAAACGATAACACCAGTGTAGAGCAAATAATTGGAAAACATGGATGTGGAAATAAAAATGAAAATGGAGAGAAACTTATAGATTTCTGTCTCAGTAACAACTTTGTTATAGGAGGTACCATCTTTCCCCACATGGATATACACAAACTGACCTGAAAATCACCAGATTGTGGAAGAACCACAAACCAAATAGATCATGTTATGATAAACAGAAAGTAGAGGCGATCACTACAATATGTCAGGGTGATAAGAGGTGCTGGCGCCAACAGCGATCATTTTCTTCTAAGAGCCATCTTAAAGATAAAGCTTAGAAAAACCACAAAACAGACAACCAAACGTAAAAAGCTGGATATCTCAAGACTCAACATGCCAACAGTTAGAAAAGAATTTAACCTTGAGCTCAAGAACAGATTCAGTGTGCTAGAAAATGAGTCTAGAAATAACACCATAGAAGAAAAATGGAACAATATTAAATCAGTGTATAATGAAACAGCTGAAATGATCATAGGTCTTCAGACTAAAAAGAACAAGGAATGGCTATCTAAAGAGACTTGGCAAAAGATACAGAAAAGAAAGGACATAAAGTAGAAAATCCTCAGTACTAAAACAAAGAGACTACAAGATCAATTGCAGATTAACTCTAAAACAAAAGACAAAGAGGTGAAAGGAAGTGCAAGGAAAGACAAGCGACAGTTTATGGACGATCTGGCTGATAATGCAGAGAGAGCAGCCTCATATGGAGAAATGAGCACCGTCTACAGAATAACCAAACAGCTCTGTGGTAATAAAGGTACAGGAACAAACCAAGTAAAAGATAAACAAGGAAATGTACTAACGAAAGAGGAAGACCAAGCTAAAAGATGGGTAGAGCATTTCAAAGAAGTACTAAACTGTCCTTATCCACGAGAAAAAGCCATCATTACACCCACAGATGTAGACATAAATATTAACATAAACCCTCCAACTATTGAGGAGATAGTCAAAGCAATTAAAACATTAAAAAAAACCAGGAAAGCAGCTGGAATAGATACCATCCCTGCTGAAATGCTAAAATCTGACATCAACACATCAGTAAAAGTTCTACACCAATTATTTACCAACATCTGGAAACATGAGACTGTACCATCAGATTGGAACAAAGGTCTAATTGTAAAGCTACCAAAGAAGGATGATTTACAGTGTTGTGACAAATTCCTTTGCCCATAAGACCGGACTGAACATGAACACAACAAAAACGAAACTTATGGCTGTAAATGACAAAATGAAAGAACAAATTACCATTGATAACCACCCAGTGGAAAATGTGGAGGAATTTACATACCTTGGAAGCATGATAAGCAATGATAATGAAGCAAAAAAGGACATACAGGCAAGACTATCTAAAGCCCGCACAGCCTTCCATAAACGTCAGCCCATCTGGAAGTCAGGAAGCTTTAGTATTAACACCAAACTAAAGTTTTTCAACAGCAATGTCAAATCTGTCCTTCTATATGGCTCAGAATGCTGGAGAATAATACAAAGCGACATGCAGATGTACAGGCATTCCACAACAGCTGTCTCCGAAAAATTCACAAAATATTCTGGCCAAACAAGATAACAAATGAAAACCTAGTGAAAATCAGTAAATGTAACAACATTTCCACACAGATAAAACAACGACGCTTTAGATGGTTAGGTCATGTGATGAGAATGCCCAATGAGAGAATTCCAAAAAACACGTTAAACTGGACACCACCTGGAAAAAGAAAGCCTGGTAGACCTCGTACCACCTGGGGGAGAACCATTCAAGTAAAACTTCAGGAGCTAGGATACACCTGGGGACAAGCTCAACACATGGCAAAGGACAGAGATAAATGGAGGACGCTTGTTAATGCCTTATGTCCCAGTGGGGATGAAGAGGATAAGTAAGTAAGTAAGTTATCATCCGAAATGAGAATCAATGATGATACTTCAAAAATGCATGGAGAAGTGCCAGTCAGAGTCGGGGAAACATTGTTAATGATTTCATTTGAAATATTTTAATTTTTTTATATTTTAAACTACCAGTATTGAGACACAACCTTTACTGGAGTGAAAAAAATCATTATAATCGAAAAATTTTATTTGGCCAGAAAAGTGATTGAAAACTACCGAGCTCGAAAACACGTCATTCAGAAATTCTGTGCGTCATTAATAAAAACATTCCTAATTGCAGTATCAATTTTCATGACGTAATTGCGAATATTTTTAAAAGTAATAGCATATGAAAAATATGAAAATTCTAAATTTTTAAAATCTGAAAGAATTTTGAAAATTGAAACAATATTAAAAAAGATATCATCAATTAAATTTTGTGAAAAAACGTCTTTATCAATTGAAAGTATCTAAGGCAATTCTTCGTGAATCATTTGTATCTGTTGAATTTATTCGTGTACTATATTTATGATGATTTTCATTTAATCTTTTAATTGATAAACATAATGTATTTTATTCCCTTAAATAATCTATCAAAAAATAGTACAGTTACTTTAAATTGGGAGTTAGAATGATACCATCAGAGTACATACATGTAGGTAGATTTGTACGCGCCATGCGTAACGTTAGTGTCCATTTGTACCACTTGGCCTTAAAGCTGATGCAGTATCAATTTTTGGCTCTGACTATTTAAAATCACAATATGCAATATCAAAACTTCAACCTCTCATATTATCTTTTTATTTGACCTGTTTGGTTTACTCAAGGTTTGGTTTGGACAGGTTGCAGGTTTTATTGAAATACAGTCAAACCTGTCTATAAAGGCCATCCAAGGGAACCAGTAAAAGTGGCCTTTATGGGCAGGTGACCTTAATATACAGGTTCAAATAATATGAATAAAGAACAATTGGGATACATTTCTACTGGCCTTTATAAGCAGGCGGTCCTTATATAGAGGTGACCTTTAAGGCAGACTGGACTGTATATTATACATGATATGTATACAAATACACGTTATGCTTTGTACATGTAATCTGCCATATGATATAGCAAGACTTAACACCGATTATTTAAACTGGTTGATATGGTTGTGAGCATTTTTATTGGTAAATCAGTTTGTCAAGCGACTCTTGATTTTGAGCTGTTTCTGATTTTTTCCTGAATTTGTTAGATAAACTCCTGATTTTGAGCCTTTTCCTCACAAACAAAACAACATAATAATAATATGTTGGAATTATTTTAGTGTAAAGCAAGTTCGCTTTGTATGTTTGCTTTTAGCTTGCCAATTATATTTTGACATTCTAATAATGACCTTAATTTAGAAATAAAAACATCATGCTTAAATTCATATAAGCTGAAGGTCTAACTTAGAGTGGCCCTTTTTTTTTTTTTTTTTTTTTGGTGGTTTTTATCACTTTTATACCAAAATTTCTTGATTATCTCATGATTTTTAACTAAAAACCCTTTTGATTTCCTTATTTTTTTAACCAAAAAGTGCTTGACAGAGATTGGTATATGTAGCTAGTTGTAAAATTCTTTCGGTAGAATAGTAATGCTAGGGCTCTCTCTCACCTTTATGTGAATTGGGATGGAGCCCTTGCAGTTGTGAAAATAAGGAACATAATGGCCAAAATTATGAAATAGAAAACTCCAAATACTGGTTTTAAAGCTGAAATTTCCAAAATTGTGAAAATTGGAAAAGTGATTGTGAGAAAAGATTTTGATTGTGAAATGTGAATGGGACAAAATATTAGCCCCATCAATTACCCAATGAAATCATGAATGCAGGTAATTCTTACAACTTTTATCAAAAATGTTGTACAGTAGTTTTACAGCTTTTGATTTTAGCTACATTCTTGACCATTAATTGATGTATCGCCGGCCACGCCTTTTATGTTCTGACACTGGACGCTATCACAGTACCAAAGCAGCGTCACGGCAACTAATGACGTTTTAGTGTCAGTGACGTCATTGATATCACAATTCATGCCGAGTTTTAACTCTTTTTGCTTGTAATTCAAGCATGCTGGGCCTTTGCCGGAACATTGTGGGCGTGGCCGGCGATCCGTCAATTAAGTGTCTTTGTGGCCAGGTGATCAAAATCGCATGCTTATGCAGGTTTTCTCTACCATCTGATAAATGACAACCCTGATATAAATGAAATAATCTTGACTGGGGATTATACTTCATTAATTAACACCACTTGACTTATTAATTTTTTCATTAATTTTTCAGGTTTAATACAATGACCAACCAATGGACAACTATATCATCTATAAATACACCTCGTGCCTGGCCAGGTGTGGCTGTGTTTGATGGGCGTGTCTACGTAATCGGGGGATTTGATGGATCTAGTCGATTACGGAGTGTAGAAGTTTATGACTTTGATTCAGACCGATGGACTTTTATCATGTAACATGATCGTCAGCCGAGCTGGTTGTGGAGCAGCTGTTGTTTAATAACCCCGATGAAATTAACAGTGGTACTTTTCATTCCTACCAGTTCAGGAATGTACTATTACAAGTTGGGGTGGAGAAATACCAAATTAATCTATAATAGCAAATAGGAATGCAAAGGAGCACAGGAAGCAAGAAAAACATGATTTTAAAAATCTATATTCAAAATTAATGTTTTGTCAAAATTTCTTCAAATAGATTAAATCTGACATTAGACCAAATATTTAATTCTGTTTATTTTTTCCATCAGGAGAATGGTCAAAACCACACTTTATTGTCCCCATACTTTTAATTGGCCTATAAGAGGTGCAGAAAAAAAAACATTACGAAAACTATGAAGTCAATTTTAAGTCTCTTTGGATTTGCCAAGGTTTTGAAGTTAGTTTTCTAACTGAGATTATTGTGTTATTGTAGCTTAGTTTGTTTTTCTCCATTTTGAATGGAAAATAATTAACTTTCTAATTGAATGTTTATTGGTATAAACATTCAATTGTTGTCATTTTACATTTAGTCTATGGTAAATTCTGAGAAGATTTTTTAAGCTTTAAAATTGATATTACTAAGATATATGTATACAAATGTATTTTTACTACGGTATCTACATATTGCTTAACTTTATTATTGCTGTCTGTGTCTCCATGTGTGTGACAGAAAACTGCAAATTTTCATCGAAAAATGTGAAAATAAAGTTTTATCAGGGTAATTCTCAAAATCGAGAATGTTTATTGTGATATTCAGCCATTAGGCCCAAAAAAATAAGTGTGTTTCTGTATACCTGACTGACCCTAAATTTTATGACAATATTTTGATAACCACTGTTAAAGCTTGCATCCCAGCTTCCATATGGTGTATGTAAAACATTAAATTAAAAATAAAAACCATAGCAACTGCTAACCTGAATATAAATTTTTATGCCTATCATAAAATTTTTACGACAGTATTTTGACAAGCTTAAGCACTGATAAAGTTTGCATTCTTCTTCAATATGGTCAATGTAAACCATAAAATTAAATAAAAACCTTAGCAACTGCTAACCCACCTGACTCTAAATTTTATACCTATCCTGAAGTTTTTTGACAGTATTTTGACAGGCACTGATAAAGTTTTCACCCCTGCCCCATATGGTTAATGAAAAACATGAAATTAAATAAAAACCTTAGCAACTGCTAGCCCTACTCACTCTAAATGTTTATGCCCAAATTAAAATTTTGACAAGCACTGATAAAGTTAGCATCCTTGTCCCATATAGTCAATGTAAAACATAAAATTAAATAAAAATCTTAGCAACTGCTAACCCAACGGACTCTTAATTTTTATGTTTACCCTAACATTTTTACGACAGTATTTTAACAAGCACTGTTAAAGTTAGCATTTTTCTCGAGACCATATGGTCAATGTAAACCATAAAATTAAATAAAAACCTTAGCTACTGCTAACCCGACTGACTCTAAATTTTTATGCCTACCCTAAAATTTTTACGACAGTATTTTGACAAGCACTGATAAAGTTTGCATTCGTGTCCCATATTGACAGTGTACAAACATTTTATTTTTTAAAAAAAAACCTACCTACTTACTGCTAACCTGACAGAACCTTAATTTTACTTAAATTTACTGTTAAAATTTGCATCTCTGCCCCATTTTAAAAAAATTAAACCTACAGACCCAATTTTTCAAAGAGTGAGTGAGTGAGTAATGGTGTTTTACGTCCCAGTCAAGAATATTTCACTTATATCGAGACGTCGCCAGCTATAGGCGAAGGTGCAGAAATTTTGCCTGTGCGTTGCGCTGATGGCATTATACAGCAGGGTTCTTTAGCGTGCCAAGCCCACCGTGACACGGGACCTCGTTTATTTTAAGTTCCCATCCGAAAAAACCGTGACTTTAATTTCGTAATGCCGAGTGCTTGGCGAAAGAACAGTCACTACCCACTTTCATGTCTTGGGTCAGACCCGGCCGGGGACAATTTTTCAAAGAGTGTAAGCAGAAACATATATTATTTGGTTTGGCCTAACATCCAGTAATCGTTTTACGTTTACTGGATTTCCAATGAAAATTTTGCAGAATTTGCTGTCACAAACGCACATGCACAGACAGTAGGCTCAGATAAATGGTGAATGTATTATGTGCTTCTTTTTTTGAAAAGCTGAATTGTTCCATTGGGATGTCATCATACCGGCTTATTTCAATCCCTATCATGTATATCTTATCCTTACCCCTTGGAATTATGGTACAGTTAATCTGCAAATTTTTCCCCTTGGAATTATGGTACAGTTAATCTGCGAATTTTCCCCCTTGAAATTATGGTACAGTTAGTCTGCAAATTTTTCCCCTTGGAATTATGGTACAGTTAATCTGCAAATTTTTCCCCTTGGAATTATGGTACAGTGAATCTGCAAATTTTTCCCCTTGGAATTATGGTATAGTTAGTCTGCAAATTTTTCCCCTTGGAATTATGGTACAGTTAATCTGCGAATTTTTCCCCTTGGAATTATGGTACAGTGAATCTGCGAATTTTCCCCCTTGTAATTTTGGTACAGTTAATCTGCAAATTTTTCCCCTTGGAATTATGGTACAGTTATTCTGCATATTTTTCCCCTTGGAATTACGTTACAGTTAATCTGCGAATTTTTCCTCTTGAAATTATGCTACAATACAGTATTCTGCCAATTTTATGCTTGAAAATAGTGGCACAATTTGTCTGCCAATTTTATGCTGGAGAATTGTGGTACAGTTAGTTAATCTGTCAATTTTACAGATACAATTTACTTGCTAACTTTATGCCTGAGAATTATGCTAAAATTAATGTGCTTATTTTTGCACTTTGGAATTATACTATGGTGCCTGCAATGCATCTGCTATTTTAATGCCTTGAATTATGGGACAATTCATCTGCCTATTTTAACAAATCTATTGCAGAATATACTGTAAATTACTTTTAAATATTTAGGTGTTGGTCTTTTTTAAAACTCCAGCTTTTGTTTAAGAGTAGAAGGTTATTTCGAAGGGTTACTTCTCATTTTCTGAAGTATCATCCTATTTAAGATTAAAAACCAATAATTAAGAAATGAAATTTATTTTGAAAATTAGTCTAGCTTTTGTACAAGAGTAGCAGATTATTTAAAAGGTTTTAACCTTATTTTCTCATAGTATCATCGTATTTACAATTGAAAAAGATATCATGGAGAAGTGAAATTTATTTGCACATTTTGTTGGATGGAGAGAGAGGGGGTAGGAGGTCACAGCAAATGCAAATACAAGTAAATTATAATAAACTTGAACAAGTTCTTTTTTTTTGCATTTGCTTTAATCTTGCCAATTTATGCAAAAATAAAACAAAATTTTGTTATTAATGTTTATAATATATCAGTTTTTTTAGTAAAGATTTTCACTTTAAAATAAACTGTAAGTACTTCCTTTTAGCAGTCGGTAATATTATGTACAGTCAAACCTGTCTGTTAAGGTCAACCAAGGGAACCAGTAAAAGGTGCCTTTCTGGGCAGGTGACCTTTATTTACAGGTTCAAATACAGTCTTACCTGCCTTAAAGGTCAACTCTATATACGGGTCACCTGCTTATAAAGGCCAGTAGAATTGTATCGAAATTGTTCTTTATTCATAATTTTTGAACCTGTATATAAAGGCCACTTTAACCAGTTCTCTTTGGTGGCCTTTATAGACAGGTTTGACTGTAATATGAATAAAGAACAATTGGGATACAATACTACTGGCCATTATAAGCAGGTGACCCTTATATAGAGGTGGCCTTTAAGGCAGGTTGGACTGTATAATCACACAACATTGACCTGTCCGTTTGACCTTTCATTATGAATATTCATATAGGAGGATCTATCCAATAGATGGGCAGTGTTAGAGTTTGCTGTTACAACATAAAAAACTCACGAACTTATTTAGGTAAACAAGATTGACCTATCCGTTTGACCTTTCATTAGGAAAATTCATATAAGATAATCCACCTATCACATAGGTAGTATTATGATTTGCAGTTCTTACATGAACAGTGTTTGTGTTAAGTTTTCGTAGATGAAATAAACATGTGCTTCCCTATATATAAATTAAGTGGTTCTTGATAAATATTTAAATTAAAGGTCAAACGGACAGGTCAATGTTTGCCCATACCTATTGCATTTGACTTTAGGTTAAAACTACATTTAATATATTGTAATATTTAATTCTTCAATCCATGAAAATTGAAGTTCATGATTTAGATGTCAACCTTTTTTTATCATGGCCGTTTGTTTCTTTTAATATTTGGGGTTATGTTTGTGTAGAATAGGTTAACTATTGAGTTTTAATGTCGAAAATAGCATTTTCACCATGAATGACGTATTGCCAGTCACGCCCACAATGTTCCGACACTGGCCGCCATCACAGTACCAAAGCAGCGTCACGGCAACTAATGACGTTTTAGTGTCAGTGACATCATTAAACCGCACAATTCAGGCCTAGATTTCATTCTTTTTGCGTGTAATTCAAGCATATCGAACCTTTGTCGGAACATAGAGGGCGTGGCCAGCAATCCGTCAATTAAGTAATGACTCTACAATGTTTTTTTCAATGCACAAACATTGTCGTTTATAATTTAAATGACCTGTTTTCTCATTGTAATTAATTTGAATTTGTCTAATTTATAATTCAGTGTGATAATTTATATCAGAGTTATATTAACTAGTCAGATTTTTGTTGATTTTTTTTTTATGAAAATAGGATATTTTCAATTTGTTGTAGACTAGTAAAAAGTTGATTATGAAATGTGAGATGTTGAGCTCTTGTAATCGAATTCCATGTATACTGTGCAAAAATGCTATTTTGAACATTGATATATGATGATTAAACTTATATTTTTTATTTGTTGTTTTAAATTTTTTTAAAAAGGAAGACACTGTTGAAAAACAGGGATATATGGTTATTTATAATTTTTTCAGTAAAGAAAGAGAGAGACTTAATAGAAAAACAGGGATATATGGTTTTTCATTTTTTTCTTGGGTGTTTGTTTGGTTTTTTTTTTTTTTTTTAATTTGAATAATTTTTAGTACTGAAAGGGAGAGACCTAATTGGAACATATTGTGTTTTCCTGCAAATCAGTCTATAAGCAAGGTAAATGTGTACATTTATAACACAAAATTTGCCTTTTAAAAAAAATCAAAATGGTGTAGTGCATGTTCTAACTCTCAAATATACAAATGAAAGATATCTCATTTTTTCCTCCTATGCAGTTCACTTAGATGTGGATTGTCTTGCATAAATCATGCAGGTTAAAAGTTAAATATGAGAGAACCCAAACAATTTGCTGGAATACATGTGTAAATAGGTAAACAACATTGACCTGTCCGCTTGACCTTTGATTTTAATATTCATTATAGACGAGTAGATTTAAGTAATAGGACCAGTCAAGGATATTTCATTTATATCGAGACGCCGCCAGCTATAGACGAAGATGCAGAAATTTTACCTGTGCATTGTGCTGATGCCATTATACAGCAGGGTTCTTTATCGTGCCAAGCCTACTAAGACACGGGACCTCGTTTATTTGAAGTTCCCATCTGAAAGAATCGTGACTTTCATTTCTTTATGAAACTTTACAGGAATCATGAGGTATGCTGGGAAATCCAGCCGTTCTCTTGTTGTATTATCATTGTTGGCTCAACTTGATATTTTAAGATATGTGCAAGATAAAAAATATATATATTTATTTATGCATTATAAAATACCACAATTGAAAATTTATCACATAAAATTATTTAAATTTAACATTGTATTTAATACTTGAAATGGTTTATCTGGACGAGATGTTGTTAAGACTTTCTTTTGTGCCCGCACCCTTGTAAATTTTTTGAAAGATTATTACTCACAGTCATGCTTAAATAGCTTGATTCAGCCATTGTTAGTCAAAATTAAAATGTTAGTGGCAGATAAAAATGGAAGTATTTCCATTATGTTAAAAAGCAATATAGGGACCTAGGTGGCAGTGTGGTCCAAATCACCCAGCTTCTGGACCAGTGCCCATCACTATACCAAAGATTATGTATATCCCACATTGGCAAGTTCTAGTGCAAGAAAGTTTGTCTGGTATTCCCAGAGCACGCCACTTTCTACTAACATCCCAAAACTAACTGCTTTCAAACTGATATAAGTAAAAGGGTCTTAACTGGAAACCAATACTACTCCTCAAAAGGTATACCTCATACATGCTGTATGCATTGCACTGTAGTAGAGTGGGATAAAATTAAGTCTCGCATAAATATTGCAGAGGTATACATTTTTGTCATTTCCTTTATAGCTGGTGACATCTCAATACATATTACATGGTGGCAACCAGTTAAGGGATAGCAGCTGAAGAAACTGGAGTGCCCCCAGAAAATACCCCTTTTGGCAAGCAAACTGACTTTCTTTCACACAAGGATCTGCCCAAGTTGACTTGAACCTAGGTGGTGAGAGGTGATGTAATCTGCAACACGTGCTTCATACAACCAAGGCCTATCGATTGGATTTTGGTTGAAATTTTTCAAGTCTGTTGGATATCTAATGCAAATAGATGTTTCCAATTAAACAATGTATTTTCTTGTGAAAAAACAAATATGTGTACAGTCAAACCTGTCTATAAAGACCAACCAAATGAATCAGTAAAAGTGATCTTTAATCATGTTAATAGCAGGTGGTCCTTATATACAGGTTCAATTAGCATAAATAAAGTATAATTGGTATAAAAATTTGCTGGGCTTTAATAGCAGGTGGTCATTAAGACAGGTGTGACTATTTAAATCACTTCTTAAAATCTACAGCTTTGTATTACATGTACATAGCATCTACAAATTTTTCAGCTATTCTGGAGTACTGTCCAACCTGCCTTAAAGACCACCTGCTTATAAAGGCTAGTAGAATTATATCCCAATTGTTCTTTATTCATATTATTTGAACATGTATCATTGCTGTATATAAAGACCACTTTTACATGTTTCCTTTGGTGGCCTTTATAGACTGAAGATATTTTCAATCATAGACAAAGTTGAGTGGTGCCAAAGTTTTGTGCCTGTATTTTCAATCTGCTTTGTAACAGTGAGCGTTTATGGAGACCTTTAGAGTGGTAGTACACTAGCTGGCAATGTTGCAGATGCATATACATGTGTATATTACAGGACTACTCAGTCTGTGAAACTTTTACTGAGGCAACCAGTAAAGGTATACAACAAGCAAAAATACTTGTGGTCACCTTCGGACAAATCCACAGTAGCATCAGTAGCTCAGCTACCAAAACTGGTGAAAAGTACATTTTCTGCAGTTTCAAATTGCTTAGTGCCAAGTATTTAATATGTGTTGTTAGCACCAAGTAGATTTAATTTTGTTATTTGTTTAATTTTAGCATTATATATTGACACTTTCATGAGAATTAACAATGATGTCTGACAAAAAAGACACTTACAGCACTGTGCCGAGTGTCAATAAAATTCAACTCGTCACTGGTCTTTTTCAACTTAGTCAGGCAGCTGCTGAGTGCCTGTTGTAGTGAGAGCTTTATCCGGGCACCATCCATTTTCTTTAGTAACTTAAATTTGTTTTAATGACAATAAAAAGCCAGCATGAAAATAATTATTTATTAATTTTTCTGATTTCAAACAAAAACAATGCTGCTTGCAAAATTTCAAAAAATACAAAAGTAATTTCTCAACACAATAATATGTATGTACAAAAATAATATAGTTGCTGCTTTCAATTATCAATATTTGAAGGACAAAAATATATATATAAACCTTTCCGAAGGAACAATGCCATCCATAAATTATTAAACATGTTTAAACTAGGTCAGATAATTACAGACTTAAGATCCTCACAAAATGTCATTGTTGAAAACACCATTCTTCTAACGCTAGATGTATTTCAGCTAAATAGTTTTTATCTCGAAAATATAGTTTTCCCACTATTTATGTTTTTCCCAGAAAATTAAAAAACAAATTTTGTAAGAAAAACAACATTGAATTTTGTTGCATATGTTTAGATCATTATAACATGATAAAGTTTAGAAACGAATTTCCGATACTGCAAAAACTTCAATTATATTACAATTCTATGAGTCAAATTTGACATGATAATCAATCATAGTATATAAACCCACGACAAATCTAAATTTTTAAATTTATTTATGGATGGCAGTGTAAATAAAAAAGTATTCAATTCACCCTTATTTATACCTCTTCATTTACAAAAATTTACATTTTAATGATCAATTTGGGACTTTTGGTGCAAAATAAAGGGCCTATATTTCTTTTTTAAATACATTTGTAAATATTATTGTAGAAAAATAGCATATAAAACTAAGGTCTCAGGTCTGCCTATTTTCCAAATCGCCTGGTTTCACAATAATTCCTTAACTAAGACATACAACTGACGTATAGCCGTCCATGCCCACAATGTTCTGAACAAAGGCCCAGCATACTTGAATTAAACACAAAAAGAATGAAAACTCGGTCTGAAGTGTACCATTTAATGATGTCACTGTCACTAGTACCTCATTAGTTGCTGTGAAGCTGCTTTGGTACCGTGATGTCGGCCAGTGTTGGGACATAAAAGGCGTGGCCGGTGATACGTCAATTTTCCTTAACTTATAACTGGCGAATGTTGATACCGTAATAATATTTTTTTAATTTTCAAGATCTTCCAGAAATCAAGATGTCACTTCAAACAATTAAAACTTTTATAAAGCATGTTATATTTTTGTGAAAAATATTATAACTATAGTTATAAAAAAGATTATCAAAATTTGCTTTATATAAGAAAAATCTTGGTTAAGCTATAATTGTGAAATAGGGTCCAGACATTAAAATAACTCCTAGATTTGCATAAATTTTTATAGGAACAGAGAGATGAATTTCTCAAAACTATCAGAAAATTATAATTGTGTCACCATATAAAGGCACTACACTGTAATTTTAACTATCGGAGAATAAATATCACCCATTAACAATCTTAGTGTCAAGGACTTTGCTTTTCATACCAAATTTGTAAAGTTTTCGGACCTAAACAGAAGTAACAAGCCAGAAAAGATATGCTCAATTAAGTTGTCTTATTTAAATTGTCATGTGAGCAAGAGCCTACTTGCTTTCAGTAATCCTACCTTCAAGTAACAGAGCACAACAATGTAGGTTTTAATGGGAAAATAACACGGATATGAATATTTCTTTTAGCAAAATTTTGACCTTAACCCTAATTAAAAGGTCAATTTATGGAGACATCAAAACTATAAAACCCATAACAATATCTTTACAAATTGAATGATTAAGATGTAAAAATGTTAAGCACATTTCATAAATAAGGTCATGATCTTCAGACCCCATTTTAAGTAATTTCAAGAAAATTCCAAAAATATATATCAAAATGAAAGTAGGCAACAAGTAGAACTAGAACTGACTCTTGAAAGCCAAATACCCCATGCCTGTAATATTTAATGTTTTCCCGTGACCTTTACTATATGACCTTGGATCAAGGTCATGACACACCTTTGGCCCATAAAATTATTCTTGTGAAGTTTTATGACAGTCGTCCAAAGCAGCTATGAGATATGGCCCGGACAAAATTTTACATGCATAGACAGTCAGATATACATGGTGATTCTTATTTACCCCCCCCCCCTCCAACTAGTTTGATGGGGTTATAAAAAGGCACAACCCTATATGCCACCTAGACTCACTAGATTGGACTGACTATAATTTTTGGAGTAGGTGGATTCAGCAAGTTAAAAGTAAGGGAGACACGGGTGCTATAAAATACTGAAATGGCAAAGAAACGAGCTATAAATTAGTATTAAATAGGTGCAGTATTATATATAGTAAACAAAAAACAAATTATTGCTTGTGGCAACACGAAATGTATAATTGCAAAATCTATGAACAATTTTTTTAATATTAGTACTGGGGTCCTACCAGTTTTGGGGTCCAAAAATATCGGAATATGTGGTCAAAATTATAGCAGTTTTATAGGAAATTAAACAAGTTTTCACTTTCCTCCTTTAACTAACAAACATAAAATATTAGCAACTGCAATGTACACTTACCACTTTAGAAAGACATAAATGTTAATCTTGCTTCAGATATGTACTAAATTTGGGAAAAATGTTCCCATTCTAAATTCCTGATGCTACAAGTAGCAAAAATATAGGAGGTTTTTCAAATTATGTAAGAAAGGGACAAAATTATAGGAATGGTAGGACCCCTGTTAGCTTCGCAAACCCAATGTAAAAATCAAAATGTGTAAAGATTAATTGTTTTTTATCATAAATACATAAATAATAGTTACTACGGTAATAAAAACAAAGCTTATTGAACGAAAATGATGAAATTTACAAAACAAATTCATGAATTTGTAGACATGGCATTTTGATTGAGCACAAAATACCATAACTTACATTTTGCATTTCCAGAAGATCATTTATTTCTTATGATTATAGTAATATTACTGTTGCCATTCCCAAGGATCTGCCAATTTTATGATTATAAAAATGATACTGTAATTGGGAATATTCTTCTGTCGGCTAATAATTGTCAAAAACAACATTTAATTTATTTGCATATAATATTTATTTGCATGACATCAGGAGAGGGAGATCATAATTAAATTTATAAAATTCAAATAATTATATTCCTGATATCAGTAAATTTTTCACCCTTACTAATTCATGCAAAAAAATTAAAAATAACAAAAAAAGAAGAGAAAAAACACACTCACATATATACAAAGTTATAAAATATAAAAAAAGCAAAAATCATAAAAAAAATCTTAATTTATACATTCAGTGTTCAATCTAAAAGGGGAGTGCAACATTGGCCCCAAAAAAAATGCTGACAATGGACCAATACTGGCCCATCTTGAGTGTTCAGAAAATGTTGAAGTTAAACTCTTGATATAGTTTTGTTGTTTTTAATCTGCAGTTCATCAACATTAAACTATGCTAATTAACTCACTAAACTATGTTACTGAATATGTGGCACCTCAGTTTTCAAATGACCTGATCCGCAATGATCCCACAAACTTTACTTTTGAGACAGAATGCTGCACATTGTTATAAACAGTCTTGAACATATTAATAATTGTTTTTATTTCTCAACTGAAAAAGATAATATAGCTGATGTTCTGTTTTTATTTACTATTACTATTATAGTTTTGGAATGCATAAAACCTTAACAAAAAATATTGCTTAAAAAGATCTTAAAGCTAACAGAGCTTTGAGCAATTGGGTCCTGAACTGCTAAAAAGCTTAAAAACAGACGTTTGTTTAACAGAATATCACAAAAACCATTATCTAGTTCAATAAATTTACTGGTAAAATTTTTTCATACCCCTCATTTTAATTCAAATTGGACTGGTCATGTCACATGGTGTCAGAGCTTGACTGTTTGATTGCATGTGGTTTTATGCCCCAGTCAAGAAGATGTCACCAGGCCCCAGTTTCACAATCATTCCTTAGCGCTAAGATTTTCCTTCTATTAAATTTAGCAAATCTTGGTAATCTTTTTTTGAACTACTGATGAATATATTTGTCATAACTAAATGCAAATGTTTTAATCTAAAAGTCATCTTAAAAATGACACCTTAAATTCCTGATTATCTTGAAAATTAACAAAATTATGAAGATTTGAAATTTTCAAGATTTAAGTTAAGGAAAATCTTAGCTAAGGAATGATTGTGAAACTGGAGCCAGCTCTAGGTGAAGTGGCAGAAATTTTGTGCAGGGAGAATTTGTCTGCCGTGACATGCGACACAAGTTCTTAAGATTTTTCCAAAGGACTCTGTGACTTTCATTTCTAACTGCTGTGTTTGGCAAAAGAACGGTCACTACTTATTTTCAAGTCTTGGTCAGAAAAGGCCGGGGTTTGAACCCACAACCTTCTAAATACATGATATCAGAGGTGAAACTGAAAGTCTACACACATATGTATACATGTAATTAACAATTTATTATTTTATTAAAGCTAAAACGACAACACAACGCACAAATGAAATTAGAAAACACAAAAAGAAAGTCCAGAAAAATATACATTTTATTTAAAACAAGTACAGTCAAACCTGCCTTTAAGGCCACCTCTATATAAGGACCACCTGCTTATAAAGGCCAGTAAAATTTTATTCCAATTGTTCTCAACTCATATTATTTGAACCTGTATAAAAAGGCCACCTGCCCATGAAGATCACTTTTACTGGTTCCCTTGGATGGCCTTTATAGACAAGTTTGACTGTATCATATTCCCAAGTTGTTTCATATTTTACAAACCAATGAAATGTCTCAAATTAGTGACACAGCACCCACATAGTAATTACAGGTCTATGTCTATAGGGGTCAAATGTTTGGTGGTGGAATGTGAAAATTTCGTTCTGTTGAAATACAGAACATGCTTTTAGCATATCACAATACATAACCTGCACTACACATAATACACTGCCCTCCATAAATTATCAAGACAAAAACTAAGGCTCTATTGAATTATGTTTCCTGTTCTATTCAGGGTGGGGGTTGGGGTATAAAGAGAGCCTGAGGCACAACAACTAATAAATATGATAAAAATGGGGAAAAAACTTCTCATATGAAATTGAGAGAATGGAATGCATAGGGTACAAAATTTGTCAAATCTTAAAAATACATACAAATACTCACATCAAAACTTACTTCAAATTACATACCAAAAAATAGTTGAAAAATGTGATGTACAAAAGATGCATAATAATAACTTCAATTTTTCTTTATTTTTCATTATGTAAACCATTTTCAATTTTGTTAATGTTCACCACTCTACCACTGCGTTACTCAGACTGCTACACATGTAATAACTTGTGTTTTAAATTACCATGATTATGTTAACCATTTAAAAACATTTTATCCACAAAATTATTTGAAATACACATACGTTATAGCTTGTGAAATTTGATTTTACATTTGATTTATGTAAACCATTTTCAATTTTTTATGTTGACAAAATTATTTGAAATAATTTAAAATACCTTGTGAAAATGTTATTTTTTCCCATTGTGTAATAAACCATTTCAAATTTTTTTATTGCAACAAAATTATTTGAAATACATGTATAACTTGTGAAAATTTTATCTTTAATTATGTTAAACCATTTTCAAATATTTGTTTCATGTGGACAAAATTATTTAAAATACATATACCACAAATACAACTTTTGAAAATTTAATTTTTTTTTTCATTATGTTAACTACTTTCAAACTTGTTTATGCTGATATAGTTATTTGAAATACACATGTAAAATACGGAAAATTTAAATTTTATTAATGTAAACCATTTTCTAAATTTTTTCCTGTCAACAAAATAATTTGAAATACATCTTTAATAAATAACTTGTGAATTAAAATTTGATTTTTTCATTACGTTATAAGTCACTTAAAAAAAATTTTATCGACAAAATTATTTTGAAATACATATACAATAATCATGGTAACTGAAAATTATTTCATCATTTAAACTGTTTTAAAAATTGAATGTCAATATTATATTGAAATACATGTAGTGTGAAATATCAAAATAAAACAACATCAAAATTTAAAAAAATAAATAAATTCAAAACCAAAATCAAATAGAAAAGCTATCACATTTTCAAAACAAATACTGCAGTTTCAAACAAAATAAACAAAATATAGGTAAGCTATCACACTTATTAATCTTCTCGCTTCCTAGCTCTTCCATGAGCTCTGCCTCTGCCTTTTAACTTGTCTCGTGTTTTCCTTGGTACAGGTTCATCAACAACAGCTTCAGGAATGTCGTCGTCGTCATCATCTAAATAGTTCTTGCTAGCTTCTGCTGTTTTGTTCTTCTTGGATTTCTTACCCAACTGTGATCAGGAAAAAAAGAAATACGTTTTTACATTTATAATCTTACAATGCTAACTACAATGGACTCAGCTGGGAAAAGTTTATTCATTGACCAACGACTTCAGTTGCTAACCATATGGCGTCATATCTAAATCATGCCTCTTTCTAAGCAGTAGTAAACAAAGGGAAATGAATATGTTTTCTTTAACATCAAAATGCAAAATGATTATCCACTTGAAATTGGTGTTATAGCAGTTTTATTAAAGTTAAAGTCTGTCCCGAGCCATTAAGCCCATCAGGCCAGAGCTTATCCCGGTTTAGGTGGCGTTAAGCGATTGAGAGTACAAGACTCTCCCCTGAATGGGACGCCGGTTCATCGCAGGGTTAGCCCCCAGCATTTTGCTGGTACTCATTTATTTTTCAGCTAAGTGAACTGGAACAACGTGAAATTAAGTGTCTTGCTCATGGACACAACACATCGCCCTGTCCAGGGATCAAACCCACAACCTTCGAATTCATGAGTCCAACACCTTAACCACTAGGCCATGCGCTTCCACATAGCAATTTTATAGTACAGTAATTATTTTTCTCCATTGTGTAAATGTTTTGAATAATGTTTAACACTGCATTCATCATGCACAGAGTTTTGTTTCTTAGATGGATATGAAATTGGGAAGTCTAGGATAGGTGGACGGGCTGTTCCCAGTATTGGTTTTACATTGCTTTAAGATAATTCCAGAACATGAAGAGTATCGGTTTAACCGAAATCTTGAGTCTTATCTGATTTTTACAAATTATTGTAAATCTAAGAATTGGCTGTCCTTTTTTTAACTTAATGACCCAGGAAAAAGGCCTGTTAATTCTTAACAGAATAAATACTATATGTATATGTTTGGGAGCCTGAATGGACGTGCATGTTTATGTTTGATTTTCATTTTGATTTTAACATGGACCAGTATGTTTGTGTGAGGTTTTCATTTTGATTTAAACATGGACCAGTATGTTTGTTTTTCATACTTTACCTGCAAGGTCCTGTACTGGTTCACAACATACTCCCTTAGGACCATTTGGTGCCCTACCATTTCTTTGGAGGTCATCATGATTTTTCTGCATGAACTCCAGTCTCTTTTGCCAAGTATTTGCTGCAGTTCCTTTTCCACATTGTTTTTGCACTTAAGAAGATTGTTTATGTCTAATGTCATTGCTGGATAGTATATAGATGCATTGTCCGATTCTATAAAGTAATGGGTGATGAAATAACTCGCATCTTCAAGAGCCGGAGCAATGTCCTTGTCATACAACGCTTGAAATGAATGAAACTCTATCTTTTTCTGAAAATGATCTGCACTCTGTTCGTGAAGTTGTTTCTCACTAGGTGGAGTGGTCTCTGACAATGAAAACATGGATTTTACACCATCTAGCAGTGATGCAAAAGGATTTATCTTCAACTGCTGGGGACTAAGATTGACATTCATGGATGGACTTCTATCGCCATCATTTGCAGATTCTAGCATCTCTTCAGGTTGACCAACATCATCTTCATTATTCTGTTTGGTAAAGGTCACACCGCATATTCCACACATGCTATCATCAATGACCATTCTCTCAAAAACCTTTTTTCTATTTGCCATTCGTTCTCTTGAAATTTGTTCTTTCAATAATTTAGCTGCAGATGCGCATTTTTTCCTAAACAGATTCAGTTTCAGATTCTGCAATATGATACCAGCTTTGGTTCTGTGCTCTTCTTTTTCTTCTTGTTTTTCCTGTTCTTTCTTGCGTCTGATCATTTCTTCCATACTAAGTTGACAATCTTCATCCATTTGTGTTTCATCTGCATTGTTGCTCTGCGAAGGTATATATCTATGTGGGCTACTCAGCATTTCTTGGGTCTCCTCATTAATGAAAGTGGACGGAAAACAGGTTACCTTGCGCAGTGGTTCGGAATAAATCCCATAACGTCTGGTATTGTCCCATTTACAAAACAAAAGATCGTCATCTCTCTCTTTCAACAGTTCTTGAAGAATGCAAACTATTTCACAAATTCCAGAAGCTGTTTTCAGTTTTTCCAATGCCAATTTTAAACGGCGAGGCATACTATCGTCAACCTCAATTCTACAGAGGCTCTGAAGCAAGTGACCTTCACTTTCTGCCCAGACTGACTTTCCCATGTTGCATACAAATACCATCGACAGGATAACGAGCCTTTCCGCAATCCTCATATCTGCATTGTCTTTCTTATTAAACATTCGCCACAGTAAATTCAAATTCACCTTACTTCCACACATTATAGTAACCATCCGGTCAATTCTGTCTTGAATCAGAGCGATGTTTGTATTTCTAGGCAGACGGTTCCGCTTGATTGCTTCCAGCGTTGGTATGCCATCTTTGAAACTAGAATTCACAAAGGTCAAGGCTGACATGTAAGAGGCGGGAATGACGAAGAAAAATTCATGACTTGAAAAGAGCCTGGCTGCTATACAACAACCTATTGTTGTGTAGATTTCTAACCAAAAGCTGAACTGGTGAATTTCTGGAAGCAATTCCATCTGGTTTCGATGCCCAAGTAAAGTAACAAATTTGGTGAATTTTATCAACGATTCCAAAGGATCGTTGTTCATCATTGACAAATAAGAAAAGGCATCCAAAAAGCGCTGTGGTAGACATTGTATAACCAACTCATGTCTTCGTGTTCGGTCATCTATGTGAAAGTTTGTCATAAAACCAAGTTTCTCGACATTCTTCTGTGCTGTGTTGTTTTCCCCGTACCTATCAATAAATTCCTTCTGAATATCAAATTCAAATGTCTGCATACAATTTTTGACATCAATATCATTCAAATTCAAAAGGTGTGAGAAAAATACGATTTTAACAAAGATGGCAACATTATCTTTACGCTCTTGTTTCAAACCATGATCGCACAACCATTTCAGAAAGTTGGTAAATTGCAATTTCACACTTCTTATTTGTGTAAATTTTCTGACAATCATCTGGATAATATCAGATAGTTCTTTGGGATGCATGTGCACAGGCATGAGATCCGCCATCAGTTGCTGGCAGGAGGAAAACTTTTCCAAAACGCCATCTTCTGGCAGATACTTCCTGACAAGACTACGAGTTCAGGCCTAAAACATTGACAAATGAGAGCAATACTTCTGAATGTAAAACTCTAATTCTATGGTCAACATATCAAACTCCAATAGGTCAGTGTATGTCTTCTTGTTGTGTGGCTTGTGCATTTTTTCACAGTTTTCCGTCTCACATGGTTTTCCTGATACATAGAACTGGCACTGACTATACTTATTTCTTAGACTCACAAGCGCCTGGTTAACATCCTGGTACCAGTCTACTCCCCGCTGCAGAAGGAATCTACTTATTGCTATGGTAACCTTTTCTTTCGGCAGTTCACACTGAGGTAAACTTTTGTTGAATTCTGTCAGTAACCTTTTCAAAATTTCCACTCCAAATGGATTCTGCTTTGGATACAGGTAACATATATCTTCATTCTTTTTGTGAAGCCCGTAAAAAGCCAAAATCTTTTCAGCCCGCAATTTCTCCCTTTCTGTTTTAGGAATGGTCAAAACTGTTACCACTTTGAAAAGGTTTTCCATACCAAGGACTAGTTTCATTAAAGTCGAGTATGAAGTCAAGTTAGCATTTTTGACCATCCAATTCATACATTCCAGCTGACCAGCTTCATTTCGCCACTCTTTCTTATACATTGCAAATGATGTTGCGATGTATTCCTCTTTCCCATGAACTTTACCCAGAAGTAGGTAAACATCGCCAATCAAGTCAAAGTCTGCATTTTTCAATAACTCTTTGGCTTCATCTAAAGACTTCTTAATGTCATCGGTACCACATGTTTCGTGGTCAGCATCGCTCTGTTTTGAGAGTTTCAGCGTGACATCAACTACCAGGCACCTGACGATAATGTCTCTGTTTTTGGACTGTCTTGCCAACTCTACTGCTTCTGCAGTCTTTCCATGACGTAACAACAATGTGGCAGCTTCATCATAACGGCCTGTAATTAAAGACAAAGTATATGCTAGAGACCTGAATACTAAATCCCACTTACTCTAGAGCAGTTTTTTTTAGAAAAAACATATCACCACAAACCCCCACCCTACATCCCCAACAATCAGATGAACATTTGGTGCAATACATCATCTCATGGTATTTACACCTGTGTCAATTTTGATCAAAATCCATCTAAGGACATCAAAGATATGGAGCTATATGTATTTGACTGCCTATATTCACAATTACAAGGGTCCTGGCACCATTCACAAAAGACTGAGACAGAAATTTGTTTACAACAATCCAACCTCTGATTGTACAATATTGGGTATATCAAAATTTAGTACCTTTTTGTTGCAAGAGTTTTGATGCTTGTAGAAAATATCCTTTGTCTTTCAGGAAGTTAAATCTATGATCTGGGTTAGGTAATCTTTCAAGAGCCGCCATCATTTTACTCTCATTCTTGTAACTATGATAAACCTCTGCTGACTTGTAACTTAATCTTTCCTCAGTATAAATTTTACGGGGAGGATTTTCTTTCAACACCTGTGGAATTTCTCTCTTCTCTCTTTCCAAGTCCTGAAATAACAAAAAAAGAGGCCCATGGGCCTTAACACTCACCTGAGGCTAAGTACATATCTCATGCAGAGGTCCAATGGTCAATAACATTTATTAAAGAGAATACCTAATTTTCAGCAGTAAGGCAGAATTAAATTCAAGGATTTTTGCAAATAATTCATACCTTGTCCCAGGATTGCTACATATAATATATGTATAATATATTAACATATATATATATATATATTCTAGCTACAATACATTATTTATAAACAGCTAAAAAGTAAAAACAAAAGTATGAAACTATGACCTTCATCTATATATCAAAATGATTGTTAGGCCATTACCTACAATATTCTAATATACATGCCTATACAAAAAGTTAATAGTTTTCGAGATAATTAACCATTTCAGTATCTTTTCCCATCTGTGACCTTGACCTTTGAATCCATGACCTTAATCTATATATTAAAATGATCGTTAAATCAATTCCTACAACATTGTATTATACATGTCTATACAAAAAGCTTATAGGTTTTAAGATAATTAACCATTTTAGTATTCTTTCACATCTGTGACCTTGACCTTTAAACGCATGACATTAATCCATAATGATCATTAAATCAAAACCTACAATATTCTAATATACATGTTTATACAAAAAGTTTATAGTTTTTGAGATAATTAACCATTTTAGTATTCTTTCGCATTTGTGACCTTGACCTTTGAACCCATGACATTAAACTATATATCAAAATGATCGTTAAATCAAAACCTACAATATTCAAATATACATGTCTATACAAAAAGTTAATAGTTTTCTAGATAATTAACCATTTCGGTATTTTTTCGCATCTGTGACCTTGACCTTTGAACCCATGACCTTTATATATCAAAATAACCGTTAAATCAATTCCTTCAATATTGTAATATACATGTCTATACAAAAAATTTATAGTTTTCGAGATAATTAACCATTTTGGTACACTTTCACATCTGTGACCTTGATCTTTGAACCCATGACCTTAATCTACATATAAAAATAATCGTTAAATCAATTCCTACAATATTGTAATATACATGTCTATACAAAAAGCTTATAGTTTTTTAGATAATGAACCATTTCAGTATTCTTTTGCATCTGTGACCTTGACCTTTGAACCCGACATTAATCTATATATCAAAATGATTGTTAAATCAACACTACAATATATGAATATACATGTCTATACAAAAAGTTAAAAGTTTTCGAGATAATTAACCATTAATGTATTGATTTGCATCTGTGACCTTGACCTTTGAACCCATGACCTTAATCTACATATCAAAATGATCGTTAAATCAATTCATACAATATTGTAATATACATGTTTATACAAAAGTTAATAGTTTTCTAGATAATCAACCATTTCGGTATTCTTTCGCATCTGTGACCTTGACCTTTGAACCCATGACCTTAATCTACATATCAAAATGATCGTTATTGAGTTATAATAATAAATGTCTCATTTTCAAAATTACATAATTTTACGCAAAAAAACGCGTAACCTTTTATTCGATCAATTTTCATGAAAAACACAATTTTAATGTTTCAGAGAAGAAGATTTTTTTGTCTTTTTGCTATTTTGCTATTTTTAGTAATGGCGGCCATCTTGTTGGGCGTGGCCAAACCCCAAACACAATTTTTAAAGGCTGTTACCCAGGCATGATAATCGCCAAGTTTCATCAAAATTGCCCCAGTAGTTTTGGAGAAGATTAAAATGTAAAGTTTACACACGACGCACGGTGATAGATTGCAATAGCTCATTTGAGCCTTTGGCTCAGGTAAGCTAAAAATTCAGCGGGTTAATGATATGTGCAACTCCTATAAATGTTTCATGAAGCAGTGTTTTGTAGTTTTGGATAATTAATCTGGGCAAGAATTCTCTGAACGGACAGATGGACAGAACTTCAAATTTAATATCTTCCTCTTTCTTTGAAAGGCAGGGGATAAAATATACACACACCGATCCTCATTTTTTGTATTTCTAGAGCAATACAGGGTGTTTTGTATACCAATTTTTAATCATTTCATAAGAGGCAAAAGGTCCTGGTCCCAGTTTCACAATCATTCTTTAGCTAAGATTTTCCTTAACTTAAATTGAGCAAATTTTGGTTATTGCTGATGAATACTTTTGTCAAAAACTAAATGCAAATGTTTTTATCTAGAAATTTTCTTCAGACTGACACCCTAAATTTCTGAATATCTTCAGAATTAACAAAATTATAAAGAGTGAAATTTTTCAAGATTTAATTTAAGGAAAATCTTAGCTAAGGAATGATTGTGAAACAAGAGCCTGGACCTATACCATTATATAAGATAATATTTAACCCCTGTTTACAACTACTTGGTGCTAAATACACCATACCTAATTACTTGGCACAGTGCCAAGCTGATTGAAAAATTTTATCGAGCTCTGGTATTCATGCAGGTGTAAAACTCACATGTAGTAACATCTTGTATCGTCTCAGCGTATCAATGGCCAGATCATACATCTCGTTCTCATGAAGGATCTCGACTGCCTGGTTAAATTTTCCGAGCCGTTCAAAACAATTGCTGGCCTGTATTGGTTTTTTAAGTTTTCTGTAAGTCTCGCCTGCCCTTTCCAACTGTAAGTAAAATTGAAAGTATATATAAATAAATGTTATACTTAGTAATGTTAGTAGAAATAGAAGACAAACTTAATCCAAATCTAAACAAAGATTTTGCCTCGATTGCTTTATTGAAATAACTTCACTACCATTTAACTGAAACATACCTGTCCAATTTTTTCATAAATGTGTGCCACAAACTCTTTCTCCCTTGCATTCTGCAGACAAATGGCTGCCTTTGCAGGCATCTGGCATTCTAGATATTTGACTGCGGCATTCATAAACTCCTCCCTCATCCTGGGAGGGTTGTCCTTAATTCTGGAGGCTAGCAAAGCCTGCTGATGGGCGGAGGCCACTTTCTCCATGTGATCATCTCCCCCACGGTTGTAGCATTTGGCGGCCACTTCGTACAAGTTATGTTTCATAAAATCGTCTCCTCTTTTGTTCCATTCTTCAGGTGTGGATTCTTCTGCAAACATTCCCTCTGTTGCCAAATCTAGGTTGAAAACAAGATAGTGAAAAAAATACCATTATTCATTGGGGTTTTCATCAAACTCAGACTAGCTTTGGTGTATATGGCACAAGGCCAGTTATTAGGTGAGGAGTTTTATCATTAACTTTGGAAATCCATATGATTGCTTGATTGATTGAATGATAGAATGATAGACCCTCACAGTGTTCAGACTCAAAACCTTCAACCTAGAAAATCCATAAGAGAGAATGATATAAGAATCTTTGCTCCTGCAACACCCCTTTTTTCTTCCTTTTATCATGATTACAATTCTCACAGTTTGACTTGATCAAGCAGTGTTGTTATTGGTTGGCATGAATAACATTATCTACATGGTATATAAATGTTACCGACATAAGGGTTCAAACCTCCATACAAATTTGGTAAAAACGGTAGAAATGGTAGATTTAATTTGCTATTTTATCACTGTTGTTTTGTGAATTTTTTGTGGTAAAATTGGAAATTTCAGTAATTTTTCCCCAGGAGAAACTACATGTATCTGGTGGTAAATTTACGTAGGCAAAATTACTGAATACCATATACTGTACCTTGTTCATTGTCCGGGTTTGACAGAGAGCGTACAAGTTTTCTGGCTTTGAAATACTCGAATACAGGGGCCCTCTTTTCCATGTCCTGATCAAATATCCATACATTGACTCTGGCTCTCGTGACAGCAGTGTACAAATGCTTCAGCTCGGAATTCAAAACTTTATGCTGATTGGGGTCAAAAGTCAAAGGTCGGGGTCGACCACTTTTCTGTAGAACATCTGTAATAAATAGATACATAAATAAATAAATAAATAAATAAATAAATAAATAAATAAATAAATAAACAAGCATTGCATTCATGGCATATAGTCCCCTATAAACTAAAAATTCAATCTTCAAACAAAACTTATTACTAGAGAGTAGAATGAACATTCAGTGAGAGAACAGGCAAACTTGCTCACATATAAAGATTTGCCTGAGTGTGGTGAGGCATCAATATCTGACCTTAATCTACTGGATCACCAGTAAAGATTCAGTCACTTATATTGAAGTGATCAATTTAGAGATGGTGGTGTAAACCAGACTACCTGTAAGTGAGGTTACCTTCAGTAAGCAAACTGACAAACTTTCTCACACCAAGATCTGTCAGGGCTCCAAGTTGCGAGTAATTTACTCGAAAATGCGACCAAAAATGCTGAAATGGCGATCAAAATTTAGGCCTCAGTCGCGGCGTGGCGACTGTACAAATTACCGGTTCTGACTTTGTCAAAATCGTTTTCTGTTCCGGACATTACGTTTATGATCTAGGTTATCAGAGTGTTTGTAAATGTACCGTTTTTTTTAATGACTGTGACAATCGCTTTCTTGACTCGGATGTATATATCGGCATGGCCTCCGCCTAAAGGCAATCGTCTTTAAATACATTTGAATTGGGCAAACCAAGTGATGCTTCCACTTCCAAAGTACGAAAAACAGACGATATATCCTCGTCCAAAGTCGAGATAGACGAAACATCAAAACGATCATTTGCAACTAAATGGTTATCTGAATTTCCATGGTTGAGATTCGACAAGGAAACCCAACGAATGTTTTGTACTGTGTGTGAATCAGCACCGTCGATGGCGGGGAAGACAGACTTTGTTTCCTCAGGTTGCACAAGTTTCAAGAAAGAGTCACTGGCGAGTAGTGTTCTGTAAATGTCGACCAAAATTTTGACCTTAGTCGCCATATGGCTACCAAATTCTGAAACCTACTTGGAGCCCTGTCTGTTCAAATTGGGATTCTATCCAGTTTTACTGGAGAGAAGATGGTTATCATTCAGTATAAAAAAATAACTAGAGATTGTAACTGGGATACCAGTTACGTATGATTCCCCACCGTCCTTAAATAATATGCTGACACCTATGCAGGTGAAGTCATTTAGAGGCTGTTCCAGGAATTGAAATTGCATGTTGTACACGACAGTGTTTTAAATTTATTTCAGGATCTAAAAACAAAAAATAAGATTTTCAAAAAATGTGAAATGTAAATATAACCATTGAACGCGTTATGACTAGTTTGCTTTGCACGGCAATGGAAGTTATAGCACTATAAACGCCATTTCTAGACAGTTCAATGGTTAATTATTCCGTTGATTTTAAGTTTATTTGATTGTTTTAAAGGGTTTTCTTATGGGAGAGGCATAATATCAAAAGGGGCATGTTTATTTTTTCTGTATTTTAAAACGCAAAGAAATGGGCATGTATAAATATCTGGACTAAATAGACCCTCTACGTGTTAAAAAGTATGTTTTCCCCAAAGATAGGGTCTTTAAACCGGACTATATATATAGCGCCGATCTATTTCAAAACACTCATTTTGTCCAAAATGGGTACCTTCTGGTATGGGTACGTTTTGTCCTGCAGCCGTACAGATCTATTACTCAATTAAATTGTTCAGTTATAAGATTTTATGCTCGAGTGGACTTGTTTGACGGTCACTAATCGGATTAACTCATAGGTGAAGACATTGGCTTGGTATTATTAAAGTGTTGTAACCAGCTTATGTCCATTCAGAATTGGTTTCCTTGAGTCCTCAACGACGTATTTAATTACGCCATTTATACCCACCCACCTTCCAGATAAAGAGAAAATGAACATGTCTAGCATATCTACACAGATAACAGATTATTGGTACCAAATCTCATCTAAATCCATCAAGCCATTTTCAAGATCTGGTCCAGCATATACTATGACAGTAGGTCTTGAGAATGGCGGAATAATAGGAATAATAATAAGAAGAAACAGAATGAAAACAATATGAATCCTATGGTGGTGGGGAATCATAATGATATATAAACATTATCTTACTTTCATCAAGTTCAACTAGACTATGTTGTTGCTGTTGTTTTGTACTTTTAGATATGGCTAACTTCTCCAGGTACTCTGTCACGACTCTCCATTCTTTGGATGCCTTAAAAAGAGAGCCTAAATTTTTCAAATGTGCATATTCAAGAAGTAATAGATGTAAAATAATTGGGATGGTTAGGGCCTTACAAATTTAAAGTTCTTTCATGGATTTTCTGGCCACTCACAGGGTTTGTTAAAAGAACCAATTCCCATTGCAAAAAAACATACATTTTACTTGTTTTACCCTATGTTTTAGGTAAAAATTCCAAAATTGACTCATAAATATTTAGGAAAAAAAACAGATAAAGATGACAAAAATGCATATTTTGTCTTCAGCATTTACACGTTACACATACAGTAATGTGCATTCAATGTACGATGGTACATGGGATTTACCTAATGTTTTAATCGAATTCACACAGTATCATGTAAGTAATGTAAGATTATTATTCAGAGATGTCAAAATGAAAAATCACAGTTTCTGTTTTTCATTTTTCCCATAATATGGATTCTGTCACCTAAACTTTCCTAATTCCAAAGTTTCTTTCCCCATGTGTTCCCAAAATGAAAAGAAATATCACACTTAAAACACTTGGTACCATTTTTAAGTGTTTTTCATATATCAAGTGTCCCTAAAAATAAGGAATTCGTATAGACAGTATGATCTAATATAGCTAAGCTGTCTGCATGAAATCCAAAATCTGAATGAATCCAAAAAACGTTTAAACATGTTGAAACAAAATTAAACTTTGGAAAAGTGAAAATATTTGTTGTCAGTAGATGACCTAAATCACTAGACTTCTGATTTTACAAGAACTGCTCTTATAGAAAGATGTACCAAAATGTTTAACAAATTAATCATACCAAACAGCAAGGACAGGGCACTAATGTGATAATGAAAATAGCCAGCCAGTCTTTCAACTAGTGATCATGATCAAGTTCAAAACTTTGAACTTTGGATGAAAAGGCCGATGTCAATTCTCAGGCTTTGGATTTGAATATAATTTAACATTTTTGTACAGTTGAATCTCATTATCACAAATTTCCAGATAGATTTTTTTTTTCAAAGTCTGGAATGAGTTATTTGACTGCAGTCCCAAAACTGTCAATTCAAGTTATTCGCACGTTTTTATTTTCGCATCATAGGATCATGAGGATGATGATCAGTTCAAATTCAAAATAATTATATCAAAAGAAAATATTCAGGAAAGGTTTATTTTTCCTCATGTTGTTACTCTCACAAATTTATGCAAATATAAAATGCAGTGAATTTATGAAAGCCAACAAGGCGACAAAAGTTGTCTGCTACTTTTTAGGTTTTGGATTGGTTTTGACACCTCCTTTCATCAAGTTTACATTTTGTAAATGTTTTTTTGCAATAGATGTAATACTCAATACTTGCTGCCTACCTTAAGAAATTAGTCTTCTACTTTAACATTTACTGAAAAGACAGAGAATACAAAAATTTTCCTATTTACATTAGATTAATATTGTTACCTGTGAGTCTTTGAAGAAGTTGTACAGCAGAATGTCATCAAACTCTAGACCTTTTGCTTCATAGATGGTCAGAATCAGACCAAGTCGAAGTTCCTCTGGAATGTTGTCTCTAGCTGCACTATTCACTACCAAAATGGCCTGATGAGCCCCAAACTCAATATGAGAGGTCTTCCTTTTATTTCCTTGCAAAAGCAATGCCAGATCACTAAAACTGCAGGACTCCAACAACACAGGAGCTGGTCCTTCAAATAGACCTTGGTCCTTTTCTAGTCTGTCAAAGGATTCGGGGAAGAATTCTACCATCAAGTCAAGGATACTCGATGCAAGGGAGAGAATTCCAGCATGTGAGCGGTAATTGTGGGTCAACTGGTAGACTTGTTTCGGTACTTCAATGGCTGATGTTTTACCAACAGCTTGCATAGACTGACTTGCATAGAAGAACAATGATCTGAGATCGCTAAAACGGAAAGCGATTCCTCTCATAATGCTCTGAGCTGTGTCGCCAGTTAGAAACATCTGATTTGGATTTTGACAGATTCTCATTAGCAAACCTAACTCCGCTTGCGTAAAATCCTGTGTCTCATCGACGAATACCTGATGTACAATCCAGCGCAAACTTGTGACTGTTCTCAGTCTATTAAAGACATCATATACAAGGTCCGTCTCATCAAAAAAGAACTTTTGCGTTTTGAAATGAACGTAGCGCTTGAAGATATCGTAGATGTTGTCTCGCTCACTGGAGAAATTTGGTGCTCTTTTTCTTCCGAGGTCCTTGTATTCTTCTCGAGAAAGATATCCAGTTTCCTTCGACAATGCCTCAAAAGAACCTTTGATAAAAGACATAATCTCAGTCCAGATAAGGGATGGATGGTACTTCTTGCTGAATTTTTTGCTAATTCTTGGCCAAACCTCTTCAGCAAATACTTCATATGTGACCTCTCTCCTGGGATCAGATTTCCGATTTCTGCGTATAACGCCAGGTGCGTCAACTATGGTGATATTATCATCATCATCATCCACAATGTCATCAAATTGGCCTTGTTCTATTTCCTCTTCAACGTCAGAATCATCATCTAAAAACGACAAAATTGATAACGGACCATCGTCGGACCATCCCTGAATGTCCACCTTCAAACTACCATCTTCGTTGCGGGCGAAAAAATATGGTGGATCTAAAGATGCGTCCAACATCAGCAAAAGCTGTCTTGAAGTCACAAAAAGTGGAAACTGGAAATCTACAATGTCATGCAAACAATTGGGTAAAGCTTGGTCTTCCATGGCAACATGATGTGCTGCGATGTCGCAGGCATGGCTAAGTTCTCGGAAATTTTTCTGAAGTTCAGTACATAAAATGGCATTTTTGGTGATGAAAACTTGATGAAGGTGATCATAAATTGGACCGATATTTGCTAAATCTCCGTTTTCCTCTGCTGGGACATCTTCAATGTCGTCTACAGGTTCATCAGAGTGGTCACAGGAACTAGATGCCATTGCCTCATTTAGGTTTCTATTCATACATTCCTCTGCAACCATCTCAGCAATTTTGTCATCATCAACTGAAGGGGAAAATAGAATTTTAGAGTATCAAACATCAAAAACAAAGATACTTATCCATTTCCGAATCACAATCCAGAAGCAAAGTAAAAACTTTGGAACTGACAAGTTAGGTTAGACACGTGAACTTCCACCAGGAAAGTGAGGCCGGGTGCTCCAGAAGGGTAAGCACCTCCTGTTTAGCTAGCTACACCCGTCACGTGTGTAATCAAAATTGTGTGAAAGGAACATGGAACTATGAGACGTCAAATATATCCAAGGCAATCCTGGACACAGAGACATCAAACTTATCAACAATACTGTGATGACGGCCATAAAACTTTTTGAGGGCCTTGATAAGCCTAGGCTTGCAATATCCCTGAGTCAACAATTTATTTGCAAGCAGCCTACTTCGTTGTACAAAGTCCCCGTAGTGGGAACAAGCTCTACCATAGCGTATTAATTGGGAAACAAATACACCATAAGCAGGAGAAGCAGGTATATTGCTACATAAAAAAGGAAAGTTGACAATAGAAAAATTGAAGTCATCACGTTTGTCATAAAGTTTCAAATGTAGCCTTTCTTGTGCATCATAAGTCAGGTATAAGTCTAAATATGAAGCAGAACTTGAGGAATCAGTCGTGTCTTTTATTTCAAGCTCACTAGGATAGATGACATTGACATAGTCTCCAAATTTAGGATTGTTAAGAGACAGAACGTCATCTATGTATCTGTATGTTGAGTTGAATGATTTGGCGACAGTTTTCTCTCCAGATTTAACAAGGTTCTGCATAAATTCTGCTTCGTAAGAATAAAGAAACAAATCAGCAAGCAATGGTGCACAGTTTGTACCCATTGGTATACCGATTGTTTGCTGAAAAACTATATTACCAAACACAACAAATATGTTATCTATCAACAAGAGGCCCATGGGCCTTAACGCTCACCTGTGACCTTGACCTTTGATCCCATGAGCTTCATTCAAATATCAAAATGATAATTAGGCCAATATTCTTACATACATGCCTATACAAAAAGTTAATAGTTTTCAAGATAATTAATCATTTAGGTATTCTTTCGCATCTGTGACCTTGACCTTCAAACCCATGACCTTCATTCATATATCAAAATGATCATTAGGATAATACTAAATATTCTAATATACATGCCTATATAAAAAGTTAATAGTTTTTAAGATAATTAACCATATTAAGTTTTCTTTCGCATCTGTGACTTTGACCTTTGAACCCATGACCTTCATTCATATATCAAAATGATCATTAGGATAATACCTAAATATTCTAATATACATGCCTATATAAAAAGTTTACAGTTTTTGAGATAAATAATCATTTCAAAACTTGTTCACATCCGTGACCTTGACCTTTGAACTCATGACCTTTATTCATATATCAAAATTACCATTGGGCCATTACCTACAATATTCTAATATACATGCATATACAAAACGTTAATAGTTTTCAAGATAATTAAATATTCAGGTATTCATTTGCATATGTGACCTTGACCTTTGAACCCATGACCTTCATTCATATATTAAAATGATCGTTAGGATAATACCTAAAATATTCTTATATAAATGCCTATACAAAAAGTTTATAGTTTTTGAGATAAATAATCATTTCAGTACTTTTTTACATCTGTGACCTTGACCTTTGAACTCATGACCTTTATTCATATATCAAAATTACCATTGGGCCATTACCTACAATATTCTAATATACATGCCTATACAAAAAGTTCATAGTTTTGCAGATAATTAACTATTTTGGTAAACTTGTACATCTGTGACCTTGACCTTTGAACCCATGACCTTAATCAATATATCAAAATGATGGTCATGTTAATACCTACAATTAACAAAAAATACTACATCATTATCACCAGAAATGTTTAAAAAATGGCATTTTTTATCAAAGGTCAAAAACTGGGACATGACCTTGACCTTTGACATTGACATCAATCGGAAGAAAATCGCAAGACAAGATCAACAGTGAAAACTTCATACAATTATCTTCAGCCATTATGAAGTTATAACAATAAATGTCTCATTTTAAAAATTACGTAATTTTACGCAAACAAGAGGCCCAATAGGGCCTGTGATGCTCAACTGGCAGCTTATTTACATTTTTGATAAATAACATGCAAATCTTGTGAAATGGCATTCCCCCTCCTTTTTACAATTGCAACTGGAACCAAAGTGGTTGGAAACCAAATCTGCATTGGTTTTTCATGTTATTGCTATGTATAGGAACAGAAGCCAGCTTGAAAAATGAATCCACAATGGCTATTTATGTGATTCTCATTATAGAAACGGGGCCATCTTGGATGTAACATTGGCTTGTCTGGCAAGACAAATTTAATTTAAATTAGCCTAGTGGTTTCAAAGAAGATTTTCAAAATATTGATGAAATATTACACCTGATTTACAAAATTCTTGAAAATTGTGGCAACAAAACCTTCTCAGGAAACCTGTTACAAATTTGGCTTCATTTGGCTTTGTAGTTTCAAAGAAGATTATTTTCAAAGAATCACTTAAATTTAGCATCTAATTTGCATATTCGGCTAATTACGAGCAAACAGAAAAAGTTACAGAAAAATCTGTTACATATATTAAATAACTAGACATCTACTTTCTAATTCTCAAATTTGAACTAAATCGATCCATAACTAAACATGTAATGACCATTTATAGGTTTTTGCTATTTATAGCAATGGCGGCCATCTTGGATACCCCATGAAGTTGATTTGTACAAATTTTAATCTACTCCACCTAGGTACTTTCCACACCAAATTTGGCATCATTTGGGTATGTGGTTTCAGAGAAGAAGATTTTCAAAGAATTGCCTAAATTTAGCATCTAATTTGCATATTCCGCTAATTACGAGCAAACAGAAAAAGTTACAAAAAAACCCGTTACATATATTAAATGGCTAGACATCTACTTTCTAAATCTCAAATTTGAACTAAATCGGTCCATAAATAAACATGTAATGACCATTTATAGGTTTTTGCTATTTATAGCAATGGCGGCCATCTTGGATGTCGCACGAAGTTGATTTGTACAAACTTGAATCTACTCCACCTAGGGACTTTCCACACCATATTTGGCATCTTTTGGGTATGTGGTTTCAGAGAAGAAGATTTTCAAAGAATCGACTAAATTTAGCATCTAATTTGCATATTCCGCTAATTACGAGCAAACAGAAAAAGTTACAGAAAAACCCGTTATATATATTAAATGGCTAGACATCTACTTTCTAAATCTCAAATTTGAACTAAATCGGTCCATAAATAAACATGTAATAAGCATTTATAGGTTTTTGCTATTTATAGCAATGGCGGCCATCTTGGATGTCGCACGAAGTTGATTTGTACAAACTTTAATCTACTCTACCTAGGGACTTTCCACACCATATTTGGCATCATTTGGGTATGTGGTTTCAGAGAAGAAGATTTTCAAAGAATCAACTAAATTTAGCATCTAATTTGCATATTCCGCTAATTACGAGCAAACAGAACAAGTTACAGAAAAACCCGTTAAATATATTAAATGGCTAGACATCTACTTTCTAAATCTCAAATTTGAACTAAATCGGTCCAAAAATAAACATGTAATGACCATTTATAAGTTTTTGCTATTTATAGCAATGGCGGCCATCTTGGATGCCGCACGAAGTTGATTTGTACAAACTTGAATCTACTCCACCTAGGGACTTTCCACACCAAATTTGGCATCATTTGGGTATGTGGTTTCAGAGAAGAAGATTTTCAAAGAATCGACTAAATTTAGCATCTAATTTGCATATTCCGCTAATTACGAGCAAACAGAAAAAGTTACAGAAAAACCCGTTACATATATTAAATGGCTAGACATCTACTTTCTAAATCTCAAATTTGAACTAAATCGGTCCAAAAATAAACAAGTAATGACCATTTATAGGTTTTTGCTATTTATAGCAATGGCGGCCATCTTGGATGCCGCAGGAATATAATTTGTACAAACTTTAATCTACTCCACCTAGGGACTTTCCACACCAAATTTGGTTCCAATTGGCCAAGTGGTTTCAGAGGAGAAGATTAAAGTTAACGCACGGACGCACGCACGCACGCACGAACGCTTCACCATGGCATAAGCTCAGCTGGCTATAGCCAGTTGAGCTAAAAACGCGTAACCTATTTTTCGGCCAATTTTCATAAAAAACAAAATTTAAATGTATCTAGGTATCCTGAATCCAAAAATCTAATCAAAATTTGCCTGCACCTTTTGGTTTCAGAGAAGAAGATTTTTTTTTGTCTTTTGGCTATTTATAGTAACGGCAGCCATATTGTTGGGCGTGGTCAATCCCCAAACACAAATTTGAAAGCCTGTTACCCAGGCATAATAATAACCAAGTTTCCTCAAATTTGGCTCAGTAGTTTTGGAGGAGAAGATTAAAATGTAAAGTTTACGCACGACGCACGACACACGACGGACGACGGACGACGGACGACGGACGGTGATAGATAGCAATAGCTCATCTGAGCCTTTCGGCTCAGGTGAGCTAAAAACTCCAACATTTTGTTGATGGTATCTTCAGTATATTTTTGTTTGGAATCCGTATGATGCTTGACAAAATAACCAGAATCCCTGTTCAGCACCAGATATTTGTATCTTGGCTTACCGTTTTTGTAGAAGAAAGACAAGTGAATAATTTCTTTAAGATGTTATTTCAATTTAGAATGAGGGATTGTGGTGTAAAGTGTAGAAAAATCAAATGTTTTTATACTTTTTACATGAGATAAAGTATTAGAAGCAAGATGTTCAAGCAATTCTTTAGAATTTTTGAGAATCCACATTTGGTTGATTCCAGATGTAGAATATACTTTTTCTGAATAAGACTGAAGTATGTAATATCAAATAGAACATGATAGAATAAACCGTAATTGACGTATCGCTGGTCATTCCTTTTATGTCACGACACTGACCGCCATCACGGTACCAAAGCAGCATCACAAAACTAATGACGTGCTAGTGTCAATGACATCAATAAATAGCACAATTCAGGCCAAGTTTTCATTCTTTTTGTGTGTAATTCAAGCATGCCGGAACATTGTGGGCGTGGCCGGCGATCGGTCAATTCCAGGGCCATCTTTTAACCTTTTGTGAATAAAGCAGGGTCCTTAAAATTGTGAAAATTAGTGGACAAATAGCCAAAATTGTGAAAATGAAACAAACATGTACGATTTTTGTTACACAACTATATTAGACAAGTAAATTTTTTTAGTGAACTGAATTATAAATATATATTAGTTTATTTGTTTTCAGATTGATTTTTTACATTATTTTTATTTATTTCCATTTTACCATTTTAAGTCAAATGTTATCTTCCGAAAATTGTGAAAATCTGTTACCTGTTTGTGAAAAAAACATTACATATTTAATTGCGAATGGGCCCTGTTAATTCAAAAATTTTCAATTAATTTTAGTCAAAATCTTCATTTAAAACATTAAATTACTTCCATTTAACAGATGATGGTATTTTGTGCAATTGCAAGGGAATTATTTCAAAATAAAGTATTAGTGTTACTTTTAAGAATTTTTCCGAAAATAAAGCAAACACAAAATTTTCACAATTTACAGTTATCAACAGTTAAAAAAAGTGAACTGAAATTATTAAAGTGAGCGAAAATAGACATAATTATACCTTTAGTTTCTTCTTCTTGTTCTTCTTCTGAATTTTCTTCCTCCTCAGGAGCACCCTGTCGAACAAACTGTATACATCTTGGAAGTAATGGAGCATCAGCATCTTTAGCTTTGGACCAATAAGACAGAAACTGACTCCATAATCTGTACAGGCAGCATGTGGTTTTACCGGTACCGCTTCGGCCCAACAAGAGAATGGGGGCATTGGACTGTAGGTTGATTATGGCGTGTTCCAAGTCAGTCACACGGAAAGGAAAATCAACTTTCATTTCAATGTTCTGCAGAATATGGCTGACCAGATTTGATGAGAATGAGTAGAATTTCAAAATGTGATATTCCGTTTCGTTGGCACTTGCTGGAGGGAAATATTGCTGCAGTTCTTGTTGATATTCTTTAAGCCTTTCCGTATCCATTTCAAGGTCTGTTTCAGCGAAGATCATTGGGAGTCTTTTGTTGGCTCCGGCTTGGAATTGGGTCTGTTTGACGCCTTTCAGCTTTTTCTGAATGATACATGATTCTCCTCTGTTGTGCGACTTTACAATTTTCTGAATGGTCCTTAAGAAAATAAAATTCACAACAAAATTAACAAGTCTGACCTAGTTCCAATAGATGCACTATGGCTCGAGTTTTAAATTTCTACATTTTTTTTAGTCTCGCAAATTTACGTGAAAATAAAACGCAAACGAAATTTCCCAATTTACAGTATAAGAATTGACTCATTCTTCAATCTTAAGTGATAGAAGGGAAAATAAACTAGAACTGTCGGTGATTAACTCTGCATTAAGATTTTGTAACAACTAAATAAGCCATCGGACAAAATTATGTCTTATATTTATTAAAATATTTGGAAATAGCAATTATTCTGGACAATTCTGCAAAATAAATCTGATCAAACTAATAATCATATGTGCACAGGTTCTATCACAAGTAACATCTGTGAATAATTTCAGAAAAATTAAACAGGGCACAAAATGACTTTTTGATTCTAGGAGCCAGCCTGGATCCTTATATAAAAACTTTAGGCGTCAATTGAGACTTCAGCACCATAAAAGTTTGAACAGAATTTACATGTCATGATGGCAGCTTCCCATTCATGATTACTGCTATATTTCGCACCTTTGGTATATATATACATACAAAAAATTCCCTCTACAAGTCACGAGACAAGCTGAGGAGTGCCAGAAACACTTTGTCAATATGTAAAACACAAAAAGAAAAACAGCATTGGCCATGATCAAGAATTTTGAACCCCCAAAAAAGCAGTCGCCAAATAGGCGACTTATAAGTAGAAATTTGTAGCCATGGCGCCTAATTTAGTTGCAACTTTGAGCCCCGTTAAATCATGAATAATGGAATAAACCTTCAGACAAAATAACATCTACAGAAAGACTGGGATATTAAACGCCATTACTAAACTCTACAGACAGACAAGGTGATTCCAGCAAAAGCTCCCCCCTTCAATCTTGGCTTTGCAGAGAGGGAATCAATGAACAAAATCAAGTAACCTGTATATTTTGTCATGATCAAACGTTATATCCCATACTCTGATGACTTCCGAGTAAATCCGACCGCCTTTCACTGATGACTTTTCTTCATCTTTGTCATCCACCTGTAATCGTCGTTCTGCTGTCTCACTAAGTCTCGGTGAAAATGCCACAGCCAACTCCCAGATAATTCTGGATCCTTTGGACAATTTCGCCTCGTAAAGTTTCAGTGTATCAGGTGCATCATGGATAACTTTTTTACAAAGATATGGTCGCCATTCTCCACTTGCTAAGAGCTGAATTTTACGTACAACCCGTTGTTTGAGTTCTGGAATGACTTTTTTGTCATGTAGCGTTTTCCACACGTCTGCTGTACATTCAACTTCCCACTCTAAATTATCAAACACTTGTACATCCATCTGTTAAAACATAAACATGTACATGTATATATTAGATAAAGAATTATTTAATCTGTCTGTGAACACTTAAGGATAAATTTATCATGTCTAAAACTTTGAAATCAGTGTTTTACCAACTGACTCAAAACTAAAATTCAACATGCACCAGATTATGCTATATATATATGTAAAGCCCTAAAGGGACAATAAATTTGTGTTGGATAAAGAAAACTGAAGAAAAACACATTTTTACTCGGTGAAAAATTCCCAATTTTTAAGGACAGCAGTTCTCCAATAATTTTTTTCTGCATTTTGCTTCTTAGTATACATACCCCAGCTTTAACTTCAACCAATGATCACAAATGTTGAAAAATAAACTAAGTCAGTAAACAGGAAGTAGATGTCTGGCATACTTGAAATCAGTACTTGCATTATGACACCTCATACTGAACTGCCATACAAAATTTCAAGTGGCTGTGTTAAGTAGTTGCTGAGAAAACTGTTACAAAAATTCATTTTGGACAGACAGACCGAAGAACAGAGGTAAACCAGTATAACCCCATCTTCTTTAAAGCAGGGGTACAATGGTCATGATGATTCAAATGGTTCTCTTACCTGAAAGTTTTCATCACCTAAATCATCATCTTCATCATCATCATCAACATCATCATCATTTTCAACAACCGATTCTTTATTTGTGACATCATCCACAGATTCAGATTCCTGTAAAAAAAGATAATATTTTATTGACAAAGATGAAATGAAGGTCATGAATGAAATTTTCTGCAGGTCAAAGGTCACAAACTTTATACAACTTATCAAAATTTACATATTTAAAATGTGATATGACTTGACTGGCAAAGATTGATTGATTTAACGGAGTTTTTGGTCCCAGTCAAGAATATTTCACTTATATCAAGATGCCAATAGTTACAGGCCAAACATTTCCACATTTACAGTGGGCTTGGGGCAAGGTGCCATTCCAGCCGTCATACAGGGCATGTGTTTCTAAGGTCTCTTCCGAGGGACCCCTTGACTTTCATTTCTAAGTACAAAGTGCTTGGCAAAAGAACAATCACAACCTATTTTAAGTCTTGTCTGACCAGGCCAAGAATTTAACCCCAAGCTCTCACATATGAAGCGAGCAATCTACCAACTGAAATAACACTAACATAGTGGTAAACTGGCAAAGAAGTAATCGACTTGATGTTAGGCTATAATAAATTTCAAGTTTTGGTGCGTGTCTTGTTCAATGGTTATGGCCACCCTTTATCCATATAATTGACATATCGTATCGCTGGCCACGCCTTTTATGTTCCGACACTGTCCGCCATCAAGGTACCAAAGCAGTGTCATGGCAACTAATGACGTCCTAGTGTCAGTGACATCATTAAATGACACAATTCAGGCCGAGTTTTCATTCTTTATGTGTGTAATTCAAGCATGTCAGGCCTTTGTCGGAACATTGTGGGCGTGGCCGGCGATATGTCAATTGACCATGTTGACAAATGTTTATTACAACATTAATTAATATATTCATATGTTAGAGGTCACATGACATCTTTTTCTACATTGTGTTTCTCTGGGTTTCAAACCAAGTAAAGTGTCAAGTTTCAAGCCTGTATCATGTGTATGTGCAATTCAATTTGTTTTGCATGTCAGTGAAAGTTATAGTAAACGTCAATTCTATATAGTTTACTAATAAACTGGCAGCGAAAGTAGGTTTTACTGTATAGACAGGAGGTTTTTCTATACAGGTAGTCACTACAGCAGGTTTTATTGTAAAAAAGTTTGTTCTTTCTTGACCAAAGACAAAACCCTTTCAAACAAATACAATTTTGTTTAACTTTAATAAAAATTCTAAATTATTTTAAAATTACCCTTGTCCCACCATCAACATTCACATTTCTTTCTACTTTGACTTTAGGAGCTGGGGTTTGTTCTAGTTCTGCTTTTACTGCTCTGACTGTTGGAGAACGAGTGAGTTCCTCTACCCGTTGTTTTTTCGGAGCAAACATGGAATATGAAATCTCCGGGAGATCAAAGATCATAACTTCTAATATCCGTTTAACTGCCTCTTTCTTGGAAACCGTTTTTACATATTCTTTCTTTGAAACAACTTCACACATTTTAACAGGTTCTTTGGGTTCCTCCGATTCCTCGGATACAGCGGGCTCTTCAGTTTTTTCAACGACAGAACCGTTCTCTGTTAACTCCTCTGATTTAGTTGTTTCTAAACTAGTCTTGATAGCAGAAGACTTATTTTTAGACTTTTTGGTAGTAACTGGTTTTGGAACAACATTCACGGCAGCCAGACGGAAAAACTGCAACCGTCTGTCATTTTTGTTCAAATACTGATATGGTAACTTGTTTTCATTGTTCATGATTGCCGATGACACTTTTCGGTCACAGAGTAATTCTGTCGCTTTTTGGGTATTGCTGTTGTATTTGGCACGAGCTAAGAGGTGGAATAATCCATCTCCGTTTTTGTCTTGTTGTTGTGGATTCAAGGACGGATAATTCTGTGGATCTTTCTCAAACAAATCTAGCAACATATTCAAGATGGAGAAGTTTCCTGTTCAATATAAAAATATAAATAAACAAATGTTTCTTTTAATGCACAGGATTAAATTTGACAATGTATGAGGGAGGCAAGAGAGAGAGAAAGAGACAAAATATGGATAAACGAGAGAGAGAAAAGACAGTGATACCTTTACCATGTTCACTTCTTACTAATGCCTATGATTAAATTAGGCAACATGAATATTCAGAGAGAGAGAGAGAGAGAGAGAGAGAGAGAGAGAGACCTTTACCATGTTCACTTCTTACTAATGCCTATGATTAAATTAGACAACATGCATATCCAGAGAGAGAGAGAGAGATAGAGAGAGGGGGGGGGTTGATTGATTGAATGAGGTTTGATGTTCCAGTCAAGAATATCTCTTATATTGAGATGTCACCAGGTATAGGTGAATTTCAGAAATTTTGACCCCTGCATTGCACTCACAGCAATGTGTGGGGAAAGTATTTTAATGTGATATGCCTGTCGTGACATCAGTTTTCGCCTGTTTATCAAATCTTCGTCAGACCCCCCCAGGGTTCAAACTCACATGCTCCCACATATAAAGTGAGGACAGAGGGAGACCACCTTCATTTTTATCCAATGATTAGAAAAAAATGAAACAGCATGTTTGAGTGAGAGAGAGAGAGAGAGAGAGAGAGAGAGAGAGAGAGATATTACCTTTATCTCTTTCTAATGCAATAGATAATGCAGCATGTATTGGTGTATCTCCCGGGGTTAAAGTCAACAAATCTGAATTAGCACCTCGTCTAAGTAACTCTGCTAGAACTTTAAAATGTTCTTCTTGAATAGCAGCTAATACAGCCAACTTCCCATCTAAACATTCAAACAAAAGAAAAAGTTGCTAATATATGAACAACAAACCATCAGAACATTAAATTTTAAAAAAAAATAAAAGAGTGGCTTAAAGAAACAAGAGGCCCATGGGCCTTAAAGACCAAATATATATTTCTTTTATAACATCACTGTATGCCTAAATGTTGAAAAAGATTTATATATCCTAAGCTGTTTTACCTTTTTTACTTGAGCTTCTCCCTTCTCCCTTAAATTTTTTGCAAAGTCAATTTGAAATGTTTACCTACAAGATTCGGAAACATGTGTGCTGTTTCGCATTAGGAATGGGTACTTTTACTGAACCTTGTGATTGGCCTGAAAAATCCTTGTATTCAGTGAAAAATTAACATAATTCGCTGCCACAAACACATTAAAACAAAAAGTCATTTCTAAGTATCTTATCCATGTTTAATTCATAATAACATTCTGCTATAATAATCACCTTTTTCTAATATTGCACCACTTTCCAACATGTTCTCTATAACTTCCAGGAGCAGCAGCTCTGATCCGCGGAATGTTGAATGTGTGATGACCTTTGGAATACTCAGTTTCTTAGCAAAATCACACAGTGACGACTTTCCATGATGGCGCCTATGTTCTAGCACGAGGGTATGCATTTGCCTCCATTTTTCATTGTCAGCTAATCCATCTAATATTTTGTAAAACAACTTTTCTTTGATTTTTACCAATCTCTCTGGTATGTCTGAAAAATAAAGTACATGTTGGTTAATTGGATTATTGAATTATGTTTATGTCGCATCAGCAATTTTTCAGCTTTGTATGACAAGAGAATTTTTTTTATTCTCAAGGATTAATCTAGATACAATGGGATTCATGACTGTACCATGCGATATATCCCATAACGTTTGTGCAGAACACTTATTTCCAATATATGGATATGGAATCACAAAATATGACGTTTTTCGATAAAAAAAAAACTTATTATAAAAATTTGTTGTACCAATATTGATCAATGTTTACCAAAACATTTGACACAAATGTTAAGAGGTATAGATGACATGATACAGCACCAAAATACCATATGAGTCTGGTGTATAACTTTGTGTAAGTATTTTTGATCTGCTTTGTAGTAATGCACAATTATGGTGACATTTAGTGTTGGTACACTCATCCACTGACCCAAGACTTGGTAGTTGGTAGTGACTGTTCTTTTGCCAAGCACTTATTATGGAATGAAAAACAGTTCTTTCTGATAGGAACTTAAAATGATCAAGGTCTCAAGTCACAGTAGGCATGGCGCGATAAACAAGAGGACCAAGGGCCTTAACGCTCACCTGTGACCTTGACCTTTGAAAAATGATCATTAGGCCAATACCTAAAATATTCTAGCATACATGCCTATACAAAATATTTATAGTTTTCAAGATAATTAACCAATTTAGTATTTATTTGCATCTGTGCCCTTGACCTTTGAACTCATGACCTTTATTCATATACCAAATTATCATTAGACCAATACCTACAATATTCCAACCTACAATATTCCAATATGTATGACTATACAAGGAGTTTATAGTTTTTGAGATAATCAACCATTTCAGAACTTGCTTGCATTTGTGACCTTGACCTTTGAACCCATGACCTTCATTCATATATCAAAATGGCTGTTAGGCCAATACCTACAATATTCTAATATGTACAGTTTCTATTTATAATTTATAATTTCAGTACTTGTTTGCATCTGTGACCTTGATCTTTGAACCCATGACCTTTATTAATATATCAAAATGACCATTGTGCCATTACCTACAATATTCTATACAAAAAGTTAATAGTTTTGCAGATAATCAACTAAAATGGTAATAGTTGTGCATCTTTGACCTTGACCTTTAAACCCATGACCTTGATCTATGTATCAAAATGATCGTCATGTCAATACCTACAATTAACTGAAACTCCCATGCCACTTTCACCTGAAATGTTTAAAAAAATAGCATTTTTTATCAAAGGTCAAAAACAGGGACATGACCTTGACCTTTGACCTTGACATCTTTTGGAAGAAAATAGCAAGACAAGATCAACAGTGAAAACTCCATACAATTATCTTCAGCCGTTATTGAGTTATAACAATAAATGTCTCATTTTCAAAATTACATAATTTTAAGCAAAAAACGTGCAACTTATTTATCGTAATTTTCATGAAAAACACAATTTTAATGTTCCCAGGTATGCTGAATCCAAATACCCAATCAAAATTTGCCTGCACCTTTTAGTTTCAGAGAAGAAGATTTTTTTTGTCTTTTTATATTTTTAGTAACGGTGGCCATCTTGTTAGGCGTGGCCAAACTTCGAACACAATTTTGAAAGGCTGTTACCCAGGCATGATAATCACTAAGTTTCATCAAATTTGGTCCAGTAGTTTTGAAGGAGTAGATTAAAATGTAAAGTTTACACACGACGCACGACGGACGATGATAGATTGCAATAGCTCATCTGAGCCTTTGGCTCAGGTGAGCTAAAAACCCTGTTGTATAACGCCATCAGCGCAACGCACACGCAAAATTTCTGAACATTTGCCTAAATCTGACGTCTTGATATAAGTAAAATATTTTTGACTGGGCCATTCAACACTATTACTAAACTCAACTCATCTGCAATGGCACAGATAAACATGGCAGACCATTCAGTCCATTATACTTCATTATAGACCATTCAGTCCATTATACTTCATGAGTCAACTAATAAAACCCCACAGCAAGGAAAATCCTATATGGCCCAGCAAGAGCCCTGCATATTACCTGGATTCAGAGTATTCCCAATGCTTTGGATCAGTATAGCCACAACATTGTTCTGTATCTCTGTATGCTTGTCACTTCTATGGTTCTGTTTCAGAATGTCCACCAGATCCGAATATATGTACTTCAACCTTCTGCTTTCCTTCTGAATATCATCTACACAGTCCAAGTATTTTTTCTCGCAATTCTGACACTGCCTACCACTATCATGTCCATGTTGTTGTCCCGCATTATTTTGTTTTCCTGTTTGCCTTTTTTGTTGTTCCTTTTCTCGTTGCCTTTTCTGCTGTTCTTGTTTTCTTTTTTGTTCTTCTTCTTTCCTTCTTTGTTCATGTTGTTTTCTTTCTTGTTCTTCAGCTTGTCTCTGCTGCTTTTTCTTTTGCCTTTTCATTTCTTTATCCATTTCTACAATTGCAAAAAGAGAGTTAGATAATTACAAAAAGAGAGTTAGATAATTACAAAAAGAGATTAGACATAAGTATACTATCTAACAAGATTTTCTAACATACCAAGCAAATACTGTGAAAGAAGACTTATTAGTGGTAGAAAGCTTCCGTATTTATAATCTTTTAAACTATTTCACGATAAGAAATTTTCACTGTTACAATTGTCAGGAAAGTGAACCCAGAGAATAAAATAAATTTCGCTGAGAAGATATATTCGCGATACAAGTGTCACCGTGAAAATCTCAATTTTTCTTCCTCGCAAATGTTTCTTCTTATACAGTATCTTGAACATATTTTTTTTTGGGGGGGGGGGTCTTCTAATGTGGTTCCATATCCAATGAAAATAAATTTTCTACTCCAATTCTAGGGGGTATCTTGTGGTATGCAGTGAACCAGCAGTGATTTTGTTTGCTTAAAATTACTGCTGAATAAAGGAAGTTTCCCCAAATGAAAAATGACTAAAAATTGTACAATTTGTCCACTAAAATTCCCAAAAACAAGTGATGTACTGAAAAATTAAATCTAGTTGTCCTTACCCACAAAATATCAGATAGTACCACAATCTAGTGTCTTTGCAATTAAGATACTACTGTTCGTTTACTCTGGTGGAGAGAAAGGAACAACGCTTATATTTCAAAAATTTGAATGACACAGTTAAAAATCAATCAATCATTTACTTACATGAACCGAGTCGTTGCTAATAATCCTACTTTCGATCTAGTCCATACATTATAACTCCTTTAATACACCAAAACGTATTTTGGATGGGTGTTTACAATGATAAAAATTTTGACAAAATGGCGGTGTCTTTCATGTGATGTAATGATGACGGAAGAATTTATTCTTTACGTAGGTGCGCAAGGGGTACAATGAAGGGTAGCTCAAAGGTCGAGTTTAGTTTAAAAGTTTGAATTTATGCCAATTTTTTGAAAAGTTTGAAAATGCAAAAAGGTAGTTCATTTTATTACTATATTAAATCAATTTTGGTCATCCCAGTTACGCAGAAATCAATCCATTCTTGAGCTGTACTAACCTACATAAATAGTCAACTTTCTTCATGACTATGTAACATAAAGAATCCAACCATTTTGTAAAACAAATTACCATTGTAAACACCCACCCAGGTTATATTTTGTCGCATAAAATGATATATGAAGCAAGGATGGAGCTGAAACAGGAATTTTTAATAACGACTCGGCTCATGTAAGTAAAAGAATCATTGATTTGTACCCGTCATATTGAAATATAGGAAATATTTTGCGATTTTGCGTTCTCCGAAATAGGCTTAATAAATAGTAGCTATTATCAGCATCTCATAATGCAGTTTGCTAGATCTCAGCACTTCAATATTCCCAATCTCAAAGGCAGAAGTAGTTTTCAAAAAATGTGACAAAATCACTGATCAGTGTTCTATCTAAAAGGGATCCTTGCACCATTATTTTTTGCCCCAATTTATTGATTCTGTCCCACAAAAATAGTGTCTATCCTGATCCTTTCAAATAAAACACATCAAGTTATGCTAAAATGTTGACCAAAGTTTTGACAGCACGGCTCCTGTTCTTCACCCTCTTCCTTAACAGCTATATTTCTAGATTGATCACTCAGTGTACATCATTTGAAAATATTTTGTAATTTACAAAGATACCAGGGGTTCAAAATTCCATGCCCAGGTCCTGGACCTTTTAATTTTACATGGAGACCTTTGATATTTAAACTGTAAAGGTCCAATTGATCTGCGATTTTTAATCAGGACCCATTTTCAGATTGTTCTAACTCTGAATACAAATAACAATCTTGTAGTTACATATGTACTTTCAGGTCTCTCACTGGGCCCCATTCCCAATGCAATAAAGCATGTATTTCCCTGATGGATAATGGTAATATTCCCAATTTATCTGTATGTTGTGTTTACATCAAAATGGTTTTCCAAATTGATTTCTAAACCTTCATCTCTCAAGAGACACAGCTAGAAAATGTTGTCTGAATGTAAAACTTTTGCCTCTTGTTAAAATTTCTCCACAATGAGTCAAAACGCCTCTTATTTACCCAATTCAAAGGGCTCTGGCCCAATTCACAAAACGGGGTGAAAGACTTTAATCCCAACATTATTTTAAGTAACAACTAATATTGCACACAGACTTTTCATTGTTGTTATCAGATTCTCAAAAGTTAATGTGGGACCTGCCAAAAATAAAGGCAAAAGGTCCAGGACCTTCCATTACAAAACATAATTTTGAACCCCCGGATACATTGTGTCTGTAGAAATATGTAGACAATTTCTGAATTTTTGCAAAAGTTTAAAAACAAATGAAGGGCATTTGGTACAGGTGAGCTATACAAACCTTCTTTATAGTTCATAAACTGAGCCATAATGTTGATGGTTTGGAAGTCCATGTCCGGCAGATATTCTAGAGGCAAACGTCCTTCACGGTTTTTAATCATCGGATTGACTTCAGACTCCAACAGTATACAGATCACTTTAAAACGTACAGGGTGATCTGCTTGTCGATCTATTGCGGCTACATGTAATGCCGTATTCCCTCTGGTATCTAGCAGATTTTGTTCTTTATTTGGAGCAACAATATTCTCTATTATGTGTTCCAGTAATTCAAAGCGTCCTATAATAAGGAACCAATATATGAAGGGTTAGATAATTGGAGGTGTTTTAATCGTGTATTAAGTCCCAGTTAGGGATTTTTTACTAAAATTGAGACTATCAGTTCAAGAATGGTGCAGGAAACCTGTGCCTGGAGAAAACCATCAACCTTTGGCAAGCAAACTGACAAACTTTCTCATACTAGGATATTTTTTTTTGAGTGGGATTCAATCCTAGGTGCAGGAAAGGCAATTTGATCTATAAGCAGATAGATGGATTAATTGAATAAATGATTAAATTATTGACTGATTGAATAAAGATGTTTTAGGTCCCGGTCAAGAACTTACCGGTTATAGGTGAAGTGAAAGAAACTTTTGCATGTGTGCTCTAGACAATGTGCAGGGAGGTTCTTCAGGGATTTTTCTGGGTATCCACAGGGTCCGTTAAAGGGACCCATTCCCAATGCAAAAAAAAAAAATTAATTTTTCCCAATTCTGTAGTAAAAAATTCCCAATTAGTTATGTTTATCAATTTTTTGAGAGAAAAAAATTCACAAGATCATCAACATCATATTCGGAGGATATCTCGTTCTGATAACGATTTCAATGTATATTAACCCACATTTTGCTAGATGATTTATATAGAGACAAGAGAGACAGTGCTCTTTTGCTGTGAACACCAATATTATTTGTTCAATTACCAGTATTCTAGTGGTCTAGAATTTTTAATATGTTGTTGTGATTTTTCCCAAAATTACATTTTTGTTGAGCATTTTCACAATTTCATCCCAAGGTCCTTTTTCCAAAAAGCTCAGAAAAATCCCTGTTCTTCCAGGTGCCAAGCATACACAGGGCATTGATTTTTAGGGGCCCTTCCAAAGAAACCTGTGACTTTATTTCTAAATGATGAGCGCTGGGCAAAATATGGTGTCTATCTATTTCTAAGTCTTGTTAAGACACAGCTATAATTTAAACAAATCCTCCCACATACCATGTAAGCACTTAAGTAACCTAGCTACCATCAGGGATTTATCAAGGGCCTATTTAGGGCCGAAATTCGGCCCCATTCCCAATGGAAAAACATTGATATTTTCCCAAAATGGACTGAGAAAATTCCCAATTAGAAAATCGTACCAGATACATAGCTGAAGTCTGGTCATAAATTTGGCTGCTTTTCTTAATCTTCAATCAACTCTAATACACTAAAAACATTAGATTTAATCATTAATGGCACAAAAATGATGTCAAAAGTTTTCCCAAAATGAGCAAAAAGTTTATAGTTTTTCCCAATTTTAAGTTTAGGGCCTTTTCCCAAAAGACCCTGATAAATCCCTGACCATAGTGTAGTGGTGGTCACCGAAAGAAAAAATAAAGGGGGGGGGGGGGGGGGGTAGATAATATTTTACCTGAAGCTAGTGTCAGCCTGACAACAGAGTGAATATATCTATCTTCACGGAAGACCACAATAGTTTTATGATCACTTCCACAAACAACAAAGATCCGGACAAGGTCCATTATCCACCACCAGCGTCCAACTTTCGATAAATCACACAGTGGTCCAAGGTCTACAACAATGTTGGACATGACTAAGTTGTGTAATTTGAGTTGATGGTACGCAAATGTCGCTGGAACTTGCTGGTCCTTACAAATCAGATCGTAGGACACTCTAGCCCAGATATCACCAGTTGTGTTGTGTAGAAATTTAGCTGGAATGTTTGGATTATCTGAAAAAGGATTATCATGAAATCAATTTTATAATATTATTTAGTTGAATAAAAAAACAAGAGGCCCATGGGCCTGATACGCTCACCTGATAACTAATGGCTAGCTGATAGATTTAAAGAAAATATAAATACTAAACCCCCATGACTTTTTTTTTACATCAAAATGATCGTTGTATCAATACCTACAACATTCTAATATACATGCCTATACAAAAAGTTTATAGTTTTCAAGAAAATTAAAAATTTCGGTATTGTTTCGCATCTGTGACCTTGACCTTTGAACCCATGACCTTTTTCTATACATCAAAATGATCGTTGTATCAATACCTACAACATTCTAGTATACATGCCTATACAAAAAGTTTATAGTTTTCAAGATAATTAACCATTTCGGTATTGTTTCACATCTGTGACCTTGACCTTTGAACCCATGACCTTTTTCTATACATCAAAATGATCGTTGTATCAATACCTACAACATTCTAATATACATGCCTATACAAAATGTTTATAGTTTTCGAGATAATTAACCATTTCGGTATTGTTTCACATCTGTGACCTTGACCTTTGAACCCATGACCTTTTTCTATACATCAAAATGATCGCTGTATCAATACCTACAACATTCTAATATACATGCCTATACAAAAAGTTTATAGTTTTCGAGATAATTAACCATTTCAGTATTGTTTCACATCTGTGACCTTGACCTTTGAACCCATGACCTTTTTCTATACATCAAAATGATCGTTGTATCAATACCTACAACATTCTAATATACATGCCTATACAAAAAGTTTATAGTTTTCCAGATAATAATTATAATCAGAGGTAAAAAAAATAGGTCACGACCTTCACAATTGACCTTGACCTCATTTTGAAGATACTAACAAGAAGATGTCAAAACAGAAAACCCTATGTCATTATCTGGTCAAATAGTCAAGTTATAACAATTTGAAGCTATTTTACGATTTTTTCAAAATTAAACGCAAAAACGCGTAACCTATTTTTTATCCGAATTTTACAAAATGAACAAACTATAGGCTTAAGACCGTAGAGAAGCCAAATATCACATCAGATTTTTTCTCCAATCAGTACTTTCGGAGAAGAAGATTTTTTAAGATTTTTGCACCCCTAGGTCACCTTGACCTAGTTATGGTAGCCATGGCAACGCCACGAACAAATCTGAATTGCACTGGCCCATATATACTTCTGACAAAGTTTCATTAAAAACTGTCCAGTAGTTTCAGAGGAGAAGTCGAAAATAGGTGTTAACGACGCACACACGCACACACGCACATACACACGCTGCGCTATGCCATAAGCTCACATGACCTTCGGTCAGGTGAGCTAAAAAACAATAAAATACAAGCAAATTAAGTGAATTAGAATCTCCCATCCCAACCCCCACTTCTTTGCTTCTGGATTGTGATTAAGGCTTGTGTATAATTGGTTTGATATAATTTTGAACACAATCATAATTTGGGATGAGGATTTGGATTTGTACAATTCACTGGATAACGATACATGCACTTACAAATTTTGCTATCGAGCTTGACATACACACTTGCAAATTCAGTTATAATTTTGTAAAGGTTCCTTTTAGATTGAACACGACTGTACAGTCAAGCCTGTATTATAAAACCCACTCTATATAAGGGCCATCTGCTTTTACAGATCTGTGAAACTTTATCCTATTTGTTCTATATTTGTGTTCTTTGAACCTGTATACATGTATATGGGCCACCTGCAAATAATGGTTACTTTTACAGCTTTCATTAGATGTCCTTTATAGACAGATCTGACTACTTACATTTCTGGTTATTCAACTTGACATACACACTAGCAAATTCAGTTATAATTTCCAGTTTGATATTCTGTGATGTTGTGTGTTCTAAAGCATTAAAAGCATTAGCAAATGCCTTTGCTGCGTCCTCGTACTTCCGCATCGCACTCTGTGCTCGGCCAACTCTTAAATGTCCCTGTTATAAACAACAATAGTGTGAGCTAGCTACTGCTGGCTTAGTACACCCCTGGTTTTAATTTCAACCACTAGCCGTAAATGTTGAAAAATACTTTGTATTAGTGCAGACATATTTTTAGCGATTTTCCTCCATATAAGTGACTGGTGCATCTTCATTTTAGCACACCAACTATTTGTTTGTACTTGGAGTCTCTTATGGGTAATTTTAGCACACTTTTATTTTAGTGGAAAGATCTCACTGCAAAAAAAGCGTTAGAATAAAACTGTCGCTAAAATTTCAGTTTACAGTAATGTAGTTCTAGGTATTTTTTCAATATCATTTTTTAGTTTATTTATGATGACCAACACTAGTCACATGGTCAATAGCACAGATGACAAATTCGGCGGTTGTTAATGGTTACAAGCTCATTATGTCAGTTGACATCATTTGTATTGATGTGCTATGCGACAGTGGCAATTTGAATGTAAAATTTTGAAAACATTTAGCTGTTTTAATAATAAATATTATTGCAAAACTATTTTTGAATTAAATTATAAGAAATAACATTGTTATTTTTTTGGTTTATCATTTTTAACCCCCCAAACCCCTGTGTAAACTTTTGGTACAATCTGTTTTGCAAAATTTTACAGTTTACACACCAGTTTTGATGGGGAAAAAAATCAAAAGTTATTTCTTAAATAAACCCAGTCCATAAAATGGAAGTAGATGTCAGGCAGATTTGAAATTGGTACTTGCAGTATGGGACCTCATATTAACTCGTATATAAAATTTCAGGTGCCTGTGATAAGTAGTTGCTGAGAAAACTTACAAAAATTTTTGTTTGGGAGAGATGGACAGAAGGACAATGGTAAGAACAGATGTAAAGCAGTATACCTCCCCTCTTCTTCAAAGCAAAGGGTATAAATTTTATACAGAAAATTCTCATTCTGAACATCCTGTTGTTTGTATTTTTCATTAAAAGTGATGATTTAAAACTTAAGTAAAAAACAGGATAGATTGATTGTCTGAATAAGGTTTCACTTATATCAAGACATCACCAGCTATAGGTGAAACGACAGAATTTTTTACCTTTAAGTTAGCAGTGTGATCAGGGCAATGTGCAGGGAGTGTTCTGTAGTATGTCATGCCTATTGTGAAAAAAACAGCATCAATTTTTATAGTATCTTCCAAAGGACCATATTACTTTCATTTCTAAATGCTAAGTGCAGTTGCTACCCATTTTTAAGTCTTGGGCAGACCCAGGCAGGTTCAAAGCCCAACCTCCCACATACAAAACAAGTTACTGTAGTGGTTACCAAGATCATAAAGATCTCTGACATCAACTAAATCAGTAATACAATCCAAAACTTATTTTCTTGGAAATGTGAATAAAACTTACAAATGTAACAGGAAAGAGAAAAATTGCAGGGTCGAACCAGGGATCAAACCCAGGTCCACCAACACAATAGTTGAATGCTCTTCCACAGAACTACCCAGGTCACTTCACAAAATTGTCTATCTCTTACCTTGTACCAGTGGCCATCATGCGAGACACTCTCTACCGCGTCGTCAAACGCCTGCGTATTCATTCCTAATTTCAAATGACATTCTGCACGGTTGCTGTACAATACCGCTAACTCGTGACCGCCTTTCCTCATCCTTAAACCAACATCAATTGCCAGAGAGTACAGTTTAGCAGCCTCGATCAAGTTTCCATTTTGAAATTCTCTGTTTCCTTTTTCTTTCAGTTGTTGAATGTCTAAGTTTTCTGGTGGATACATGCTAGTTTTTGCTGACTGAAATGGCGGGGGTTTCACCGATGGTGCTGCAAAAGAAACAGAAGTAAAGTAATGGAGTGAGTGAGTGAGTAATGGTGTTTAACGTCCCAGTCAAGAATATTTTACTTATATCAAGACGTCACCAGCTGTAGGCGAAGGTGCAGAAATTTTGCCTGTGCGTTGTGCTGATGGCATTATACAGCAGGGTTCTTCAGCATGCAAAGCCTAACATGACACGGGACCTCGTTTATTTTAAGTTCCCATCCGAAAGAACTGTTACTTTCATTTTATAATGCCGAGTGCTTGACGAAAGAACAGTCACTACCCACTTTTAAGTCTTGGGTCAGACCCGGTTGGGGTTCGAACCCACAACCTTCCACTTACGGAGCGAGCACTCTACCAACTGAGCTACCGCAGTGGTTAGTAAAGTAATGGAGTTTCAAATCCCAGTCAAGATTCTTTCACTTATATTGAGGTGATCATTTCATGGATGATGGAGGAAATTGGAGTGACTTGAGAAAATCACCAAACTTCTGCAAGCAAACTAACAAATTTTTTTCACAATATGATCTTTACTGGGTCAGGGTTCATACAGACATATGAAGTCCAAATTTAATGGCTTTTTAGGGTCTTTTCAGAGTCTTATTTGCAAGTTGAAGGCCTGATCAGAGGGATAATTTTAGCAAAAAAAAAAATAGTAACGACACTTGATATTGGAGGTTGAAGTTGGGCATTCGGGAGGGCCTAGTACGTACCTTTAAATCGCTCATTTCAAACCTCAGAAAACTTATTAATTTATTTATTTATTTTCATCAGTCTGTTCACATCCAAAAGCAGACACCCAACTGGCCAAATTCAAGGGCTTTTTAAGGCCTTCAGGATAAATTCAAGGGCTTTTTAGGGTCAGATTTGTTTTTAGGGTTTTAGGGTCAGATTTGTTTTTAGGGTCCTTTTAGGGCAAACATAAAAATTTAAGGACTTTTTCAGGCCTGTACGAACCCTGTGAGTGTGACTCCAACCTAAGCAGTTCAATGATTAATTACATTTATGAGAGAACATCCTACTTTTAAGCAGAGTATCTGGAGAAAACCACTGACCTTCAGCAAACAAACTCATACACTCTTGCACTAGGATGGTCTTGGCAGTGAGAGGCACTTTGATCCATAAGCACACAATTTTGGTCAGCGAGGCCTCAAAAATTTCATTAAAGAAATAAATAAAGTGACATAATACAGCAAGAGGAATCCTTACGCTTGGTCACTTTGATCAGCATATCATACAGCTGTTTAAACTGTCCTGTCGGGTTGATGTACTGTACCGCCAGCATGCCATCTCTGTCCAGTATATCCAATGAGAATCCCTTTTGTATAAGGACCTTGGCAACCATCGCCATGGATTTAACATCTGAAGTAGGTCGTCGTTTAGTTATGACATGGAATGGAGAATCGCCGTGTTTATCTATCATGTTGATTCCACCCACTTTTGGCATGTCATCTAGGATCTTTGTGCTACCTAAAAATAGTTGATGGCATTAAAACATACAGCATAATTTCCAATAAAAAATACTTGTACAGTCCAACCTGTCTTAAAGGTCACATCTATATTAGGGCCTCCTGCTTATAAAGGCCAATAGAATTGCATCCTGATTCTTCTTTATTCATATTTTTTTAACCTGCATATAAAGGCCACCTGCCCATAAAGGACACTTACTTAGGTGACTTCATATACAGGTTTGACTGTATGACGAATGACAGTTTATTAGATTTATTCATATCCCCTTTTGTGTTTAACCCAAGTATTTGCCTGTCCAAGCTAAAATTCAGTGACATCAAAAGAAAATCACAATTTTAATTTTGCTTTAGAAAAAAAAAATAATAAGAGAGACCACTCTTGTATAAGCTTACTTTTTTGACAAATAACAGGTACAGTATTCCTTCCTTACCTCTGAAAGCATGTAGAGAGGTATCTTTGACATCATCTGTAAAACTCCATAAAGTATTCTTTACCAGCTGTCAGAAGCGAAAATTTGACAGTAGGGTGTAGAGGGGCATCTTTGTCATCTTCCATAACTCAGTAAAGTATTTCTTACCTGTCAGAAGTGAAAATTTGACAGCAGCATGTACAGGGGTATCTTTGTCATCTTCCAAAAAACTCAGTAAAGTATTTCCATTATGCAGCAGTATAGCGACAAGATCGGTAAGCCATTTATGTGTGTGAGCCAAACTCTTCTGTTTGTAGAGGAAAGGAAACAATTTTGAAAAATCCACCTCGCTTGAATTTGCATATCTTGCGACTCCGGTGTCCATGTCTGTCATGCCGAGGACAAGGTATCGGATGGCAATCCATTCTCCCATTTTTGACAATTTGCTGAGAACTGTGGACCAAAACTCAATGGGAACACCTTCCAATCCTCTATAACATCTTTGCATAAGTGTTTCTTCTGTAAAAATGAAAACATTTATTTTTTATTTCCATCAAATTATTAACCATGAGCAGCATACATGATATAGTAATACAGTTCTAAATGTAAATATATACATGTACAAAAAAAAAATAAAACCTGCTACGGCTACCACCTTTATATAAAGATCTATTCAACTGTCTGTATATCTTGGATCTCCTAGGTGTCTTTATAAACAGGTTTAACTGTATTTATCCCTGGATGGATTTATTGTACTTATGGTTCTCTTTGGAGGCCATTTTAAACATGTTTTAAGCTATTATTGGTCAATTTTGTGGAGGCCATTTTAAACATGTTTTAAGCTATTATTGGTCAATTTCTATTGGCTCTGGAAAAAGTGTTTCCTCGGGCAGACAATCCTCCATATTTCCAACCAAGGGCACTATTTTATATTATTATATAATTAATAAATTCCATCTTTCTGATTAGCTAAAACGGTAACACGTGACTATTGGATCTCACATCATATACCATGGATTTTCCGGTGAATATCAAATTTGGTGTATGTCATGATTCCGGTGAATATCAAATTTGGTGTATGTCATAGATTTTTGTTGACGTTTTCTGTAAAATGATTAGAACGTCATCAATTAAGTGTACGAAAGTGATTGTGTCTTGTTATTTTTTTCATAGAACGTTGACATTATGGCATTATTAATTTACAATGTAGTGTGTAATTGATTGTGTCTCATCCGGAATGCCATTTATTTTTCATAGAATCAGACTTAAAAAGTCAGATCAAACCAGGGTGGGCAGGGAAATCTAACATCGGTAAAATAGTTAAGATTGCCTGGTCACAGGTTTGAGAAAACATTGTCAACCGAAGTGCCACAGTGGCTAAATTATATAAAACAGTTATGGACTTTTTAGTGGTTGTATATGGTGTGATATTCACCGGAAAAATAAATATTGATCAAGGCGACAGTATAATATATCACTTAACTCTTAATTTGCTGGTATAGTGTGACAAGTTTGACCTGGCCATTTGACTTTTAATTTGAATATTCACACCCACATATCTATTGTGTAATTTAGGGACTATAAAAAGTTGATATATAAGGATGGATAATAGTAATACTGGGTGTTTATGGTAATGAAACATGCTGTCTTACCAAAATCACACAGTTTATGATCCCAATCTAATATTCAAATTAAAGGTCAAATAGCCAGGTCAAACTTGTGACGTCATACTATATTCCAAAATTTTACCTGAAACACTGCTAAATGATACAGCCGCCTCTGTCAGAAAGTTACATTTTACGTCCCGACTGATGTCCTCACTCTTATGAAATCCCTCCAAAAAGGCACTATACGCCTCTCTATGTTGCCCAATACTTCGTAGCACTTGACCTCTTCTCCAATGACCCTTAAATATAATTACATATTACTGAGATATAACTCTTAACTAAAATAAAACTTATAGAACAAAATCAAAAACAAAAACAAACCAGTAAATTGATAGAAATGGGTTTTACCTCCCAGAGAATATTTCGCTTATATTGGGATGTCACCAGCTAAAGGTGAACTCGGTGGAATTTTTAACCTTTGCAGTTAAGTTATGGCAATCTGTAGGATTAGAATTATACATAGGATAAATTTGGGACCAAATATTTTGTCTGGAATAGAGAGTAGTCTGGTTAAGAGAGTGTCCGGTCTAGGGAAGTTTCAATGTATCTGTTTTTAAAGAAAATACATTGCTTTTGTAATTGTGAATTGAACATGGACACTGGTATGTTTGTGTTTGAATACCCTATTCTAGGTAGCACCTCACACAAAAAAAATTATTACCTTATTCCATGTAGGACAGATCCTTACAGATTCAACAGCATCATCCAAAGCCAACTCATTTTTACCTAGGGCACTGTAAACCATTGATCTGTTGCTGAACAAGGTGGCCGCTTCTTTGCTGAAGTCCTGGAAGTTGTTCAGTAACAAATCAAGAGCATGACTGTATGATTCCACAGCTTTCTGGTATTTCTGTTCTTTATAAGCCTCGTTTCCTGCCTCTTTCAAATCATTCATCTCTTTCTTGAGCTTTTGAACTGCAAAAAATTGTCAAGATAGGTGAAATAATGCAGATTTTAAAAGCAAAATTTGACATCAAATGCTAACTATATTACAGTCCAACTTGCCTTAAAGTCACCTCTATATTATAAGGGCTAACTGCTTATAAAGGCCAGTAGAAAGTATCCCAATTATTCTTTATCCATGTTATTTGAACCTGTATATAAAGGCTACCTGTGCATAAAGACTACTTTTACTGGTTCCCTTGAGTGGCCTTTATAGACAGGTTTGGCTGTAGTTGTCTTGTCATAGTTTTGAAAACTTTGAAATTTTTAAATGTAAATAATTTTACCAATTTCAAATGTAAATAATTTTACCAATTAACAATTTGACCCCTAAATATTCCAAACTCAAGCAGGGGTCTTAGTAGTTGAGTGGTCTAAGCAGTGCATCAAGCAGGTTTTGAAAACTGGTAGCCACATGGCTAATAATTCAAAAATTTCAGTAGCCATTTCAAGATTTTTGTCGCCAGGTAAAATTCTTGGTGGCCAAATCTTCAGATACGTACTCTAGCCATGTAAACTCACTAAGCCATTCACGTATGAAACTTCTATTTTCACTTAATGTCTGCTTCTTTTCTTCAGCCTGTAGTTGATCTTTAAGCTGATTGCCAGAAAAACCCAAATCAAAAAGTGATTTTTGCCGTTTGGCTGCCATTATGCAAAATTAGATCACGGTCAGTTTTGCGCTTTAAACCATAAAGTCACCTGCTTTGATTCAAGCGCTTTTAAAACATTATTGATGGTGAGACTATCTGTCAAGTTGGATGACGTGTCATGAACAAAATCTTTGGATTTCCCAATTTTTAGTGACCAAACTCAAAAAAATTATTTGACATAATGGCGATCGTCTGAAAATTTGTAGTCGCAAAATCCAATTTTTGGTCGCAAATTTCGAGTATTTACTAGGCTACTTACTTGGAGCACTGCTATGTGCATGCTTATGGATTACAATGACTCTCACTGCCTCGGTTTGAATCCCAATTAAAGAGATCTTATTATGAGAAAGTTTGTCAGTACACTTGCCCAAAGTCATTGGTTTTTTTTCAATGACACAGGTTCTCCACCACTAATCATGAAGTTCCCACCTCAAAATAAATATTTACAATCGCAATACTTTTCCTTATATGAAACAGGTCTTCCTGACTATCTCCATAACTTCATGGAGAGAGTCGCGCACGCTACCAAATTCTGACTGGCGTATGAATACATAACGCCCAATACACATTACAATACACATAGCTCACAAATTTCAAATCTGCAGTTGGGTTTTTCGTTGACTTCCATTCAGCCATCAATGCTTACAAATTCAACATTTAATAGTTGTTCGTTTAAATTTTAATATGAAAATGTGACTCTTACCATTGATTATCTTTTAAGTGAAATAAAATATTTACGATAAGCTGAGGGATTATGTTTATTTTTCTGTCACCTGGAGACGGGTACGGGCGGGGCTTCACGTCAATCACGTCAAGTTACGTCAGAGTGGGCGGAGCTTCACGTCAATCAAGTCAAGTTACGTCTGAGTGGGCGGAGTTACAGATCCAATTGCTGTTCTATCAAATGATGTGCATCCAGCCACGGAGAGTTGGTAAACAAGTAAATTTAAGTGTTATCCAGAAAAACACTCATGTTTTTTCGTATATTTTTGAAAGATTGTAAATATAAGAAATGGAATTTTACTTTTTTTCTACCATGAGGTCATGGAGAGAACGAGAATGGCGCAAATTTAACATGAAGTGCTTCGCACTTCATTAAATTTGCGCCATTCTCGTTCTCTCCATGACCTCATGGTAGAAAAAAAGTAAAATTCCATTTCTTAAGTAAAAGAATCTTGACTGGGGCTTACAACACCATAACTTCACTCCAATTCATTCCACTACAAAAATTAGATCAACTTCTCACCTGCATTTTTCTCGGCCATACTCAGCATTTTGTAAGCTATATCACTGTTACTGAGGTATTGTATGGGTGATTTTCCAAATCCATCTTTTAAGGTCGGATTACATCCGTAATTTTTCAAAAGATGTAGAATTGTCTCCCCTGTTTGCGTGTTAATTTTCCCAGACTTGACTAGTCGGTGGAATCCAGTATCTCCGTCTTTATCTCGAGCATCTTTTCTTTCAGAAGTTGTAATGTATGTGAACAACAAATGTTTCAACAGATCCACCATATCTAAATACATCATAAAATGTTGTGTATAATATATATGTATGATTTATGTGATGTATGAGTATGTGAGTGAATGAGGAAGTGACTGAGTAAAAGAGTGAGTTTGTAGATAAGAGGGTGTGAGTGAGTGAGTGAGTGAGTGAATGAGGAAGTGACTGAGTAAAAGTGTGAGTTTGTAGATAAGAGGGTGTGAGTGAGCGAGTGAGTGAGTGAGTGAATGAGTAAAAGTGTGAGTTTGTAGATAAGAGGGTGTGAGTGAGTGAGTGAGTGAGTAAAAGTGTGAGTTTGTAGATAAGAGGGTGTGAGTGAGTGAGTGAGTGAGTAAAAGTGTGAGTTTGTAGATAAGAGGGTGTGAGTGAATGAGTGAATGAGTAGCAAGTGTTGGTTGGAGTGGAAAGGAGGGAGTGAATAAGAGAAAGTGAGTGAGTGTTGGTATGAGTAAAAGGAGTGAAGCTGGGAGTGAGTGAGTGAGTGAGTGAGTGAGTGAGTGAGTGAGTGAGTGAGTGAGTGAGTGAGTGAGTGAGTGAGTGAGTGTTTGGAGTGAGGAGAAAGGGAGGGAGTGACTGAGAAAATGAGTGAGTGTTGGTTAGGGGAAAGGGAGGGAGTGACTGAGAAAGTGAGTGTTGGTTGCAGTAGTGAGTGAGTGAGTGAGTAAGTGAATGAATGTGAGTGAATGTGTGAGAAAGTGAGAAAGTGATTAGATATCTTGTTCTATTTAAAAAGTCAAATTACAACAAAATCACTTTTTACTTTTACTTATTACTTTTAGTTTTACTTCGCATTCTGAACGTTTGTACTGTACGTTTACTGTGCTGGAGAGAAAGGAATAACGCTAATATCTTAAACATTTGAATGGCACGGTTAAAAATCAAATAATCATTTACTTACATGAGCCGAGTCGTTGCTAATAATCCTTATTTTGATCTAATCCGTGCATTATAACTCCTTTAATGTACCAAAACATGTTTTGGGTGGGTGTTTACAATGGTAAAAATTTTGACAAAATGGCGGAGTCTTTCGTGTGACGTAATGATGACGGAAGAATTTATTGTTTACGTAGGTTCGCGAGGGGTACAATGAAGGGTAATTCAAAGGTCGGGTTGAGTTTAAAAGTTTGAATTTACGTCAATTTTTTCAAAAGTTTGAAAATGCAGAAAGGTAGTTCACTTTATAACTTTATTTAATTGATTTTGGTCATCCCGGTTACGTAAAAATCAATCCGTTCTTGAGCTGCATTACCTACGTAAATAGTCGACTCTTTCGTCATGACTACGTAACATAAAGAACCCCGCCATTTTGTAAAAAAGATTTCCATTGTAAACACCCACCCAGGTTATATTTTGTCGCATAAAATGATATATTAAGCAAGGATGGAACCTAAACACAAATTTTCAGTTACGACTCGGCTCATGTATGTAAAAGAATCATTGAATTGTACCCGTCGTATTGAAATTTATAGAGTATTTTACGATCTTGCTTTCTCCGAAATAGGCTAAATAAACAGTAGGTGGAAAACCACATGAAGAAACAAGTGACACTACGTTTTGTCTATACTGTTGTGAATTTTAGCAACATTCCAGCTTTTGTCTTGTTTTACAAAAGTTAACAATCTGCTCATAAAAAAGTTCAGTTTCCAAGGGCCCTTTGTTCATATAAGGGTAAGAGAGATGATAGGATTTTTAGGTTGTTCAGTACATAAAATTGTCAGGCTCACCTGTTTCTAAGGCAACCTTAATGCCAACATGGACTGCTGGGCAACCAATTTTATATTCTAGGTCTTCAAACGTGGCTCCGTTCTTCAACATGGTAATGGCTAACTTCACTCCGTATTTTCTCAACTCCGACGGCTTGGTGTTTTTTATAAGAGACCCGACAGACAGTGACTGCATCGGACAATTTCTAGCTATCTCATCAAGGTCACTGATTGGCCCATTATGAATTCCCAGAACAAGGAGGCTCACTCCTTCCCAGTGACCTTCTCGACAAAGTTTCTGAAGTATCCTTATAAGTATGTCTAAACCTAGGACAGGTACTGCCTCAACATGCTCAAGTAGACCTTCTGGATCATCTATAAATAAAAGGAATATATCAAGGGGTTGCATCTAGGATTGAAGATTTTGGTGTGCCTGTACAAAATGGGAAACTACGTTTTATTCCTGATTTACCATGATCAATGGTAAGAAACAACTATGTTTTATTTTAATGCTATGTAATTACATCCCCCATTTAAATAAGGAAGTTTCCATTCATCATCTTGATTGTTATACAGTCAAACCTGCCTTGAAGTCAACCTCTATATTAAGGCCACCTGCTTTAAAGGTAAGTAAAAATTATCCCCAATGTTTTTTATTCATATTATTTGAACATGTATACATATACCGTATATCGGGATTTTTTCGTGTGTGTCTAATTTCCGCTATATTCACGGTGAAGAAAAATCGCTAAAATTTCCCCTAGCAAAAATTCCACTTGAGTAGTTGTGATATTTTGTCCATTTTACCCTTCCATACGTCGTGCCATTTCGCTACAACTCTATACACCTATGTTGAATTTGTATTTGATAGTGATTGCAAAATCGCTTGTAAGTGAAAAACGCTTAATCTGCCTGATGTTTGAACAATTAATCAATTAATATAATCGGAAAATCATAACCAGAGGCTCAGTGTGGCTGAGCCTGTATCGCTCACCTGCTTTTAAAGCAAATTTGTATATATGCTTTTCCCATAGAGTCCAATGTGAAACAATGTTCTCCGCTGGCAGCCATGTTTTATGGCAGATCAGAAAAATTTTGGCAATCTATGTAAAGGACCTTCTATACTTTATCCCTGTAAAGTTTGGTTCAATTTGCTTCAGTCATTTCTGAGGACATAGTCAAAATGTGTTTTTCCCATAGGGTCCAATGTTAAACTATGTTCCCCGCTGGCAGCCATGTTTTTAGGCAGATCAGAAAAATTTCGGCAATCTTTGCAAAAGACCTTCCATACATCATTCCTGTAAAGTTTAATTGAATTGGCTTCAGTCGTTTCAGAGGAGATAGCCAAAATGTGCGTTTTCCCATAGGGCCTAATGTTAAACTTTGTTTGGCCCTGGCGGCCATTTTTTTTGGCGGATCAGAAAAATTTGGGCAATCTTAGTAAACGACCTTACATACATTATTCGTGTAAAGTTTGGTTTAAATTGGCTCAGTGGTTTCAAAGAAGATAGCAAATATATGCTTTTCCCATAGGGTCTAATGTTAAACTATCTTCTGTGTTGGCGGCCATGTTTTTTGACGGATCAAAAATATTTTGGCAATCTAAGTAAAGGACCTTCCTTACACCATTCCTGTAAAGTTTGGTTAAATTTGCTCAAGTCACTTCTGAGGAAATAGTCAAAAATGCATTTTTCCCATAGGGTCCCATGTTAAACTATCTTCTGCGCTGGCAGCCATGTTTTTTGGCGGATCAAAATAATTTCGGCAATCTAAGTAAAGAACCTTCTATACATCATTCCTGTAAAGTTTGGTTAAAATTGGTTCTGGGGTTTCAGAGGAGATAGTTAAAATGTGAAAAGTTTACAGACGGACTGACTGACTGACTGACAGACTGACAGACTGACAGACTGACGGACTGACGGACGACGGACGCCGAGTGATGGCAAAAGCTCACATGGCCTTTAGGCCAGGTGAGCTAAAAAATGATACAAAAAAATCTTTATTACCGGTCATCAATATATCACCGGAAATACGAGCGATACTGACAATGTCGTACAAATTGCAGATCGGTGTGACCTGATCAGATGAAAAGTCAATCATCAAGCGTGGACGACACAGGTGTTTACAGTTAATACGCCCCTGTCTGTTGTAATCGGATTTAGAGATTAATGAACCGGGTTTTCAAAACGCTGTCTCATGAAGTTGATTATTAATCCAAGTAGCGCTCCATTAATTTCGACAAAGTTTGTAACATGGCTTCAGCTTGTGTTTTGTTCACAATGACTGACGGCATGTTATTCTGACAAATATTGTATTAGAGCGAAAATTGTTGAATTTTCATTTACACTTTTAAGTTGAACAAGTGGTGTGTTTGAGCTATCAAAAAGATCTTTAGTCTATTTAAGTTTAATACTTTGTTTAATGTCTGTTGTCATAATTTAATTACCGTATTGCAAACCGGTATATAGGGAATTTTTTGCGCTGGTATACCCATATCGTGAAAATTACACACAGCGAAAATTTTACCTGCCATTTTGTCTTATAAATTGCGAAAAAAAGCCTACACGAAAAATTCCAGATATACGGTATAAAGGCCACCTGCTAATAAAGGTCTCTTTTATTGGTTCTCTTGGGTGGCTTTTATAGACAAGTTTGACTGTATTACAACAAGATATTTACTGTGAAATCCTTCGTTTTTCTGGTGTCCAAGTTCCTTGCCATGGGGGGGGGGGGGGGGGGGGGGGGGATAAATTGCAATCTGTTGTTACCATTTTAGGTAGGTTTGCCATATATACTACAGTTTCAACAGTATTCCGTTGACCTGTAAATTCATGGGTCAATTTCGACTAAAACAATAATTGGAGCACCATGAAAGGATTTTACAGTATTCCCTCTTTTATGTTTGGCCTAATAATGCCATTAGGTATATGACACCTTACAGGGACCAGCACCGGGACTGAGATAGGGGCTAGGGGCCATGGGCTAACTTCTGTAACAGGCTCTTGCGACTTACCATTGTTTCATGTCAGATAAAAGCCATTTGAAACACAGGATATTCATATGGAACATAAATTTACATCAGTGAAGTAATAATGTGTTTATGGTATTTTTTTTTAATTTTTACGCATTCTATCTATTTAATACTGTTATATAAGTTGCATTTAACAAATAAGCAGGGTACCAGTTCAAAAAAGTTAAGCTTCATCCCTATCATGTGTGTAACCACTGGGGTAGCTCAGTTGGTAGAGTGCTCACTGTGTAAGTGGGAGGTCATGGGTTCAATCCCTGGCCGTATCTGACCCAAGACTTGAAAGTGGGTAGTGACTGTTCTTTCGCCAAGCACTCGGCATTACAAAATGAAAGTTACAGTTCTTTCGAATGGGAACTTAAAATAAACAAGGTCCCACGTCACGGTGGGCTTGGCACGCTATAGAACCCTGCTGTATAATGCCATCAGCGGAATGCAAAGGCAAAATTTCTGCACCTTCACCTATAGTTGGCAACATCTCGATATAAGTGAAATATTCTTGACTGGGACGTAAAACACCATTTCTCAACTTATTTAATTATTTCACTTATATACATATATGTTTATTTGCCAGTTCTGGAATGTGGGAGGAGTTTAAGAGTGCCAGAAAAACATTCACCTGCTGCATGTGAACTGGCAAATTTTCTGACAATACGATGGGATGTGCTTAAGTGGTTAAGAACCGACATGTTCTGTACGCTCCCACACTTGAACCACTAAGCCACCGAGTCCTAAACAATTTGATTGAAACATTGCTATTTTGGAATTTCATCTCAATATCAGTATTTGTATAGCAACTTACCTGCAACTTGGGGAATAGTTATTACAATTTCCACTAGGAAACTGATGTGATCTTCACTTGGAGAGTTCTGTTGTATACACATGTTGATCCCATCTAAAAGATACCTTAATGCCTCATACTGCAAAGACATTCCTTTATAGGCCTGGGCTGCTCTCCAATAAGCCTGAAATAAATTATATAATCAAAGCACTGAAAGTACTGAAGGATGATCTCATGAGACATTGAAACATGGTACTAAGGATGGAGGCTTGAGCTGCTCTGCAATAGGGCCAAAGCCCCATATTAATGCCACTTAATAATATCAAGTCCCTCAAATCCATTTCTTCTATGTCTTTCTTTATAAGCCCCCCTCCATTTATTGCCAAATCTTTTTAAAATGCGAAAATTTGACTGAACAAATGGTGGCAATGATTCAAAGTTTTAAAGTATATAGGAAGTGATATTTCACTTAACAATACTCACATAACAAACGTTAATGTGATGAGCAAGTTTTGAGAAGTGATTTTTATCTATTTTTTACTAGTATATATTCTATGGTGGCCTTTTAGTACTTGGAATTCATAAAGGTATGGAGGGTCTGTCATATTACTTTGACTTTGTCATATAAACTTCTATGTGATATTTCGTTTTTGTGATTATACAGCAGAGGACAGAAATGAGAACTCTTCTGGACTGAAGGTTCTAAACTGAATAAACAGTATAACTGTGTCGGCGCATGCGTGTGATTGTTAATTGTTGGTGGAAAATAATAAAGTGAGTTTTACTAATTTTTGTGTTATATAATTCAGGCATGTGAGTATAATTGGTCATCCATACGGTTTTCAAGTACCGGAAATGGAATTCACGATGAAATGAAAGGACACAAATTAAGTCCTTAATAATAATCTTTATTCTAGGCAGACAATTTTGACCTGTTTGTTTGACCTTGTGTGTGTTAAATGTATCCTGGACCAAATATTTTAATACTCAGGTTTAAAATTTCCCATCTTGCAACACAAAAAGCCCTATATTCCACTGATTTAATCAAACTAGTACCTTTATCCCAAAAGACTTTTGACCAGGTGAGCTAAGATGTTATAATCAAACTTGCTCCTTTATTCCAAAAGTCCTTGGACCAGATGAGCTACGGTCTTATAACCAAACTAGTAACTTTATCCCTTTGACCAGGTGATAATTTACTTGAACTTTTACCTTTATCCAGTGAGGAAATGTGGCTATACAGTTTCTAGCGTCGTCAAAAGCTTCTGGATATTTTTGCATTTTGGTAAGGACTAGTGACCGGTTACATAACATCTTAGGAAGGTATTCAAACAATGGGGGGTTACACTTGATCATCTCGATGGCATTTGAGTACAAGCTGAGGGCTGTTACATACTGGTTCTGATTAAGAGCTTGTTCCGCATCGTATTTCACAATCTGCAGTGCTTGCGCAAGATGGAACAGATAATCTGAAAATAGAATCATCAACTAACAGACTAATCCATGTCCAAACCACTATCCAAAAGCAAGGTAAAAACAAACATACCAATCCATGTCCAAATCACAATCCAAAAGCAAATTAAAAACTTTGAAACTAACAAATCAGTATTCAGATAAGTTATAACTGAAATGGGATGCCATTTTAAGTGTCTCCCAAATGAACCTCAATTGGGAAATCCGCAACCATGTGCATCCACCCAAAGAGTTTCTGTGAAGTTTTATAAAGATCTGTTAAATAACAATTTTTGACTGCATAATACATACATTTTGCCATTGTAAAAGTGTCCCCCAAACGAACTCAAATGGGAAAATTCCCAACTATGTGCATGACCAAAATACAAATAGCCAATGGCATATCTACTCCACCCAAAGAGAGTTTCTGTGAAGTTTTATAAAGATCTGTTAAATAACAAATTTTGACTGCATAAATAGTATGCCATTGTAAAAGTGTCCCCCAAACGAACCCAAATGGGAAAATTCCATACTATGTGCATGATCAACATACAAATAGCCAATGGTACATCTACTCCACCCAAAGAGAGTTTCTTTGAAGTTTTATAAAGATTCTGTTAAATAACTATTTTTGACTGTATAAATAGTGTGCCATTGTAAAAGTGTCCCCCAAACGAACTCAAATGGGAAAATTTCCAACAATGTGCATGATCAACATACAAATAGCCAATAGCACATCTGCTCCACCAAAAGAGAGTTTCTGTGAAGTTTTATAAAGATCTGTTAAATAACAATTTTTGACTGCATATATAGTATGCTATTGTAAAATTGTCCCTCAAACAAACCCAAATGGGAAAATCCTCAACAATGTGCATGACCAAAATACAAATAGCCAATGGCATATCTGCTCCACCAAAAGAGAGTTTCTGTGAAGTTTTATAAAAATCTGTTAAATAACAATTTTTGACTGCATAAATAGTATGTCATTGTAAAAGTGTCCCCCAAACGAACCCCAACTGGGAAAATTCCCAACAATGTGCATGATCAACATATAAATAGCCAATGACACATCTCTGCTCTGCCAAAAGAGAGTTTCTGTGAAGTTTTATTAAATGATGAAATTATCAAATTCTCATGAATTTTGCTGAGAATAATAATATGGAAAGTACAACTAAGGCTTCAGAAACTATACAGTCTGAAGAAATCCAATCAAACCTAACATAATATTTCATTTGAAAATCTTAAGTCTATTCATTTTAACAGTGACCCTTGACCTTTGACCTCCATAATTAACAAACTAAAGTAACCCAACTCTGTATGTATATACCTTGATGGTTCATGCCTCCGAATGGTAGACCGAAAGGAGGTACAAATGAAGGATCCCAGTCCGGATGGTTCCCTCTAAACGACATGCTTGGTATTTTATATATTATACTTCTGTTCTCAATCAATATTACCGCTGTTCTTCAATAATATCCATTTTTGTAGATGACAAAGTCAATCTGAAATTATATAATAATAGATTTATGGCCTTATGTGCATCTTCGCACGAAGAGGACTAAGTAAGTAAGATTTAAGACAAGGACAAAGTGAACACAAACACACAAGGCCAAGCAAAAAAAAAAAAAAAAAGGTGTGTTTGCAGTTTTCAGACCAACCATAAATTGGCTATAGTATAGTCAACTACAAAGTTTTCTTCATCAAGATTTTTGATTTTACAGTTTTACTGTTTTTCTTGGAAAACATGCTGCAACATTTTATGAAACCGATTTCAAATAAGTATAAGCTGTTACATGTACTAGGGTGAAAGATCTTGAAGTAACTTGCATGTTTTCTTTTTTAATATCTCATTTCATTTTTGCAAAATATGTGTGTATACATATATTGTCCAAAAATTGATTTCAAGCACAGAAAATATAAAGTTTTTGTTTGAAAAAGAAAACGACAGAAATAACTTTCATTTTGTTATTTGCTCTAACGCTTTCATGCTTTCAGCACTCTTCAGGAGCATAATCTGATAATGTTTACTTGCTTAGTAACAAGAGTAATTATGATGTCATTAATGAAAGGGGGCGTAATTACAGTTTGGTTATTGAAATAATATGAAGGGAAGTAATTATTGATTGCTGCATGCTGAGAACAAGAACTTTATATATATATTTATCTAACATTAGACTAGTTTTCTGTCTTTATTTGATGAAATACAAGTTTTATCGAACATGCGTGATACAGAATCTTGTATCACCACACTGTGGTGATACAACATTGGCGGTAAAGTACACGTGCACGTCTCATTATGACGTCATTGGGGAATCTCCGATTTGTCAAATGTAAACAATGACGTCATTACTACAAAACATGTTATAACATAGTTCAGTGGTTTTCTGTGGTAAAATGTATTTTTTTACATAAAGTATTGGGTTTTTTATTATTTTTAATAACCTAATAGGAAATGTTAGATAAAAATATCATATACTGTGTGTATGTACAACCCTTCATATCAGGTCTCGTCCTTTTTTCGTAGCTGTATCACTACTTGTCGCGCAAGCGCGACTCGTAGTGATACGGCCACGAAAAAAGGACTCAACCTGATACTGAGGGTTGTACATACACACTGTGTATATAATATGTATATATTGTATAGTTTAATCTCTAATACTACCCTCGGTGGTACAGAGTGTAATTAAGAATCTTGAATCTTGCAAAGAACCAAAAAATTCTGTTTCAAGTTTCACAATCATTCCTTTACTTAATTTTAGCAGTTTCTGACAATTTTTACCAGCACCTTGAATTTATGAAAATTTTGTAAATTAACAAACTTATTCAGATTTCAAATTTGCCAGACTTAAGTTGAGGAGAATCTTCAGTGACTTTGTTACATTTTTAAAAAAAACTACCTTTTGTCTTAAAATTGTGAAAAATTTGGAGTTCTGAAATGCAGCAAACTGCATTTAACTTCCTGGCAATAGTTTAGAATCCTGTATACAAAGATGTTATATTGTTACAATATCTAACATGTCATGAAGAAGACCAACTTGATTTAATTTGCTAGAATAAGTACTTGTATATCACTGTAGTTTTGGGAATTTTAGTGGTCAAATTGGAAAATTTATCTCAATTTTTACACATTATATCTATTTAATACTGTTATATAAGCTTCATTTTACAAATAAGCTGGGTCCCCAACTAAAAATAGTTAAGCTTTATCCCTATCATGTGTGTAACCATTTGGGGAGTGCTTGCTCTGTAAGTGGGAAGTCGTGGGTTTAAACCCTGACAAGGTCTGACTTGACTTGAAATAGGGTAGTAAATTCTTTGGTAAAGCATTCGGCATAATGAAATGTATAATAACATCAGTGCAATACACAGGGATGAAAAATTATTGGACACTTTCCACCACAAATATCTCAGAGGAATCCTCAAAATATACTGGCCTGTAAAAATTACAAATGAGCAAATCAGAGAAAAAACACAAACAAAAAAGATAAGCGAGCTTGTTAAACATCGGAGGTGGAAATGGATAGGACACATATTAAGACAGAAGCCAGATGAACATCCAAGGATTGCTCTGCAATGGACACCAGCAGAAGGAAAGAGAAGAAGAGGGCGGCCGAAAGAGACCTGGCGCAGGACTGTTGAAAGGGAAAGATCGGATTTTGGACTTGGGACATGGAATGAAGCTGCTAAAATAGCTGCCAACAGAAATTCTTGGAGGAGAAAGATATCTGGCCCAATTCTCCACAAGGAGAGATGGACTTAAGTCAAGTAAGTCAATACACAGGCAAAATTTCTGCACTTTCGCCTACAGCTGGCGATGTCTCGATATAAGTGAAATATTCTTGACTTCGACATTAAACACCATTATTCAACTCAACTTATGTGTATTTGTAAAAGTATGTGCACTTGTGTGTATGTTTATGTGAGGTGTATGGGTGTATGTGTATGTTTGTGTAAAAGTATATATGCATGTGTGTGTTTATGTGATGTGTGCGTGTAAAATTACATATGTGAGTGTATGTCAGAGAGAGAGAGAGAGAGAGAGAGAGGAGAGAGAGAGAGAGAGAGAGAGAGACTTTATAGTTACCATAACAGAGTACAGACAGTTTTTATCTTCTTATATGTAGGAGTAAGTTGAGTAATTAAAAAATATACAACGGGTATCCTTACACAAACACAGACACATAAATATATATAAATATATACACACCATACCACATATATATATTATACATTTATCATGTTTAAAGATAAAAATCTATTTGTCAATTTTTCTTCCTTACGTAATTACACAATGGTGGTTAAATATAACATGTACTACACCAGGAACTTAAAAACTCAAAAATCAATTTTAACATACACTGAACTGAAAAACTTTTTTTTTAAATGTCAAATCAATTTTGACATACTTGTATTGAAAAACTTATTTTTTAAAAATTAAAATCAATTTTACATATACTTAACTGAAAAACATTTTTTGTAATTTATGTCATATCATTTTTACATACATGTAAATACATGTATTGAAAAACAATTTTTTTAAAAATGTCCAAAAAAAATATATACAAAAAAAAAAAAAAAATACAAAACAAATCAAAACAAAAAACAGATAAAGTCATTTAAATCAATAAATACTATGCAGTATTACCTTCTAAATAAGAATATTACTTGGTTATTAGTCACAAGAACAACTGAAACTTGATACTGAAATACAGTGCACAATGTACATGAATATTCTAACTCTTTTATTTAGTAAAACGCACCTTAATTTCAATTTTCAGAAAATTTAAATACTACTAATTTGAATATTCTAATTCTTTTATTAGTAAAAACACACCTTAATTTTAATTTTCAGAAAATTTAAATACTACTAATTTTACACCTGTACATATATTTATTTATATCTATATCTATGTTCATATCATTTACAGGAAATATAATCAATGACCTATCTACATCGGTTTTCAGAAAATACAATTGTGTATTTACAAGAAGTAGATAAGTTACTTTATTTATAGAAAATCTAATAGTGATAAATCTATTGATCTAGGATTCTTTAAAAGTGGGTATTTTCACGATTATTAATATTTTTGCACTTGTTCAATTTGACAAATCTTGTTTTCATTCTTGGAGGGAGTTCAGGGGTATAGGGCAATTTATCCCTTTTTGCCAAATGACCCCATTATTAAGGCCACAGTGGGCCCTATTTAACATTATATAACATGAAAAACAAAACATAATAGTGTTTTAGAAAAAAAATCTTTGACAATGTACCCTCTGAAAAATTGTAAATTAATCACTGCCTACTAAGACTTTACCAATGCAGTCATTTTGTAAAATTAGGGACCAATGGCCCTATGGCCCCTTCTAGAATGAATTCTAAAATGAAGGAATGGGATTAATTTCTATAAATATGTGAGTTGAGTGGATTAATGGTGTTTAACGTCCCAGTCAAGAGTATTTCACTTATATCGAAACGTCGCCAGCTATAGGCGAAAGTGCAGAAATTTTGCCTGTGCGTTGCACTGATGGCATTATACAGCAGGGTTCTTTAGCATGCCAAGCCCACCATGACAAGGGACCTGGTTTATTTTAAGTTCTCATCCGAAAGAACCTTGACTTTCATTTTGTAATGCCCAGTGCTTGGCGAAAGAACAGTCACTACCCACTTTTAAGTCTTGGGTCGTACCTGGCCGGGTTTTCAGGTCATCTGAAGGCTATATTATGAATTCTAAACAGCCAATTTAGCCTGTTTCATAATTTGAATTTCAGTCAGCAATGTTGGACGAATTTAAGTTTTGAATTTGCATCAACCAAGGATCTCTCACACTAGATAGTAGATATTCAATTTTACCACATTGTTACACATGGTTCATAAAAATTTAAATGCTCTAGTTAAAATTTCAAGACTTTTTCTCTAAGGACTTTATTTACTTTTTAAGGACCTCAAGGTTTAAGTTGCAATACTACTTGCCAATGGTGACGGAGACTAATAAAATCTGTTTGTGACCGATGCTATATGATCTCAGTCGAGGGTGATGTGATGTAAAATATATACCAATCAAGGCTTTGCCGAGATTGGGATATGTTACATCACATTATCCGAGACTGAGATCAACCCTGTATTGGTCCCAAACAGGTGACAGATTCTTTTTCTCTTACCATTAAGTGTTTATAACTGGGATACGTACAAAACAAAACACATACCCTCATGAGGCCTCTTGCATTCCATTGGGCACCTAATCCATTGTAAAAATCTGCCATTTGATATTAAACACAAAAATGCAGTGCATGTCCAAAAGCAAAGCAAAAACTTTGAAAACCGGCAAATTAAGTTAAAAACACATGAACTTAAATCAAAGATGTGGGGCGAGTGGCTCCAGAAAAGTAAGCATTTCCTGTCTAGCTAGATAACCTGCCACATGTAAAATTGACGATATATCTTTTGAACTCATTTTTTCCCAGTCCAACTAGGGACCTGGCTTTCCGCCATCGCTTTGGAGAATTATGTTAGTTTTTTTCCATCGAGTCATCACTGGCACCGAGTTGTAGACAAGGTCGTTTCTTCATGGTCATTGATAGCATTAGAATTCTCGAAGCTTCTGGTTTTTTATTCGTATTCCTGGCTTGAAAAAACATAGCACTGACGTGCTGTTGTACGGCGTAGTTGGGAAAATGGTGTTGTGGCAAGACAGAATATGGGGGGGGGGGGTCGATCTATGCATAGTTCGACGGATGTTTTTTGGAAAAAGAAACAATGTACCAAACCATGTATTGCTCAATTAAATGGTAGAAAATAATAATTTCATAAATATATGAAAAAGACAATCAGTAATTAAAATTTAATAAAGTCATTACCAATCGTTTTGTCATTTCGGATAGAGAGAAAGTAGAGTTTTGCAGACCCTACCGTCGCTATGAGGGGGTACATTCTAGTGGTTGTATGTAACTAGATCATTTGCTGTTTAAGATCCACATGTGTTCATTTGCACATTACACTGTACGAATTATCTCCCTTTCACAAAAGTGAAATATAATCAGTTTTAAAATATGACACAATTGCCTAACATCAAAATACGTTATCATAACCTTCAAAATAAATTTAAAATACTGTAGATTTCATGAAGAATTAATTAAATCAACCTGCCATTGATGTTTATTTCATAAAAAGTTATGATTTTACATCATAGGACGCAAACGTCTCAGACTACTTTTTATTGTAAACACGAGATCAGTTCGCCAAATTGCAGAAATTATTGGATGCATACCGTCGCAATATTTTACTAGATTCCGAAATGTATTCCGAAAATTTATTCCAAATGTGCATATGTAACCAAATGCATTACCCGTCTCAGAATACATATCTCACGATAAAACATATATTTCTTTCACGCTCATTTACCAGGCGCACTATTTCCGTGCGTATTCATATCTTATAATTTCATAGCAAAGAAGCTCGATATCTTGGAAGAAAGCGATAGCAAAGTACGCGTTCACTATCGTGAAACGCTGTACAATAAATATATTTGCCAATTTTGTTTACAACATTGACACTTGAAAACATGATCATACAAATGCTTAACAAATTAACAAATTGCAGTTTTATGATTTCAAGAGCTTTAAAGATGTTGCCTGATGAGAGTAATTTCGTTGTCAAAAACGGAAAGGGAAAATCCGGATTTGACTTCCTACTTTATACTTGCACATGGGGGAGTGAATTTGACATAGCCACTCGCGTTTACAATTAATTACTCGCAAATGCAAGTGTTTTACTCGCATTGTAGAGCCCTGGTATCTACTCCAGTTAACAACCCTTTGTTAACTAAAATAGATTTTACATTTGCTAACTGTAATACAACTCACACAGTCAAGAACACCTTTTGCATCTAAATGTTTCAAACTACATAATACAAGATTTTGAAACTTTTTGGAACTTCTCAAAAAATTACAAAAGCTGGAATGAATATATTGTAAACTGAGTTCAGGGTTTTTCCCCCAAGTGAAAAATAATTTTTTGCTGATTTTTATTTAATTTAGACTTTTTTTCATATTAGTGTCATTCAGAAAAAAAATATAGATTGATTGATTGATTGAATGAGGTTTTACATCCCAGTCAAGAATAATTCACCATATCGAGATGTCACAAGCAGAAATTTTTACCTTTACAGTGCAATGTGAAGAGAGGGGGGGTCTTTAACGTGCCACACCTGTCGTGACACAGGACTTTTTTCTAAAGGACCATGTGATTAAATGTGACTTATTTATTTCCAAAAACAGAGTGTTTAGCAAAAGAACAGTCACTACCTATTTGTCAAGTCTTGGTCATACCCTCATCAGGGTTCGAACCAATGACCTCCAACATATGGAGAAAACAATCTACCAACTGAGCTACCATAGTTGTCCATGCAGATCTGAGAAGAAAATACAGTGCTTCAGATTGTTTTTACAGATAGTGGGCCACAAGGGCCCACCAGGTCCAATAACAAGGGGTCATTTTTTGTTATAGTGGGTCATGTTTTGACACATAATTAAATGTAATGCCACGTGACTGAAAGTGAAAGTCAGCACTTGACATCTTCATATAATGCACCAAAAACGATCTTGTCATCTGCTGATTTATATTTGTTAACCTTTACGATATATTTCAGGGATTTATCAAGGGCCTATTTAGGGCCGAAATTCGGCCCCATTCCCAATAGAAAAACATTGATTTTTTCCCAAAATGGGCTGAGAAAATTCCCAATTAGTAAACTGTACCAGATACATAGCTGAAGTCTGGTCATAAATTGGCTGCTTTTCTCAATCTTCAATCAACTCAATACACTAAAATCATTAGATTTAATCATTAATGGCACAAAAATGATGTCAAAGTTTTCCCAAAATGAGCAAAAAGTTGATAGTTTTTCCCAATTTTTAGTTTAGGGCCTTTTCCCAAAAGACCCTGATAAATCCCTGTATTTTAAACCTTTCCACCTCGATGATTCATTTTATGTGTAACTACTTGCCTGCGCTTTGTGTTGTTTTAAAAAATGTGAATAGAGTCGTCTGCATCTCGTAGCCATGATTGCCGCAAGTATATTAAATGAACGACAACGTCCGAGGTCATAACAAGTTTTATTACGAGTTCTCCCCTTTTGAATATTAATGTTAATAATTGATGCATAGAGCGAAGAGAAGGGGCTTGTCGGTAGTCCTGTCTATATGCTGATTATGAGATAAACAAAGACGCTAGAGATTTTCCGATAGAAAACGAAAACAGAAAGTCAAATCGGAAAACCCCATGGAATCGAATACCCCGGTAATTAGTTTTGGGAAGAAATTATTAATGATCAATTTGGCTAAGAAAAACCATGCGCCACGTGGACCCATTAGAAGCAAATGTTATGCGCAATTTTTTAAAATCCTGCGAGGATGATGCGGTCGCACCATAAATCCGAAGCTTTGAAAATGTAGATTTTAAGGACTTTTTTCAGGTCTCTTGGTCGAATTTCAGGACCTTGATCTGCTTTCAAGAAATTTTAAAGCCAATCTTGAAACTTAAGGACTTTTTAAAACTATGATGTCTGCCAGTATTACATTCGTCTTATTTCTACTGTTGCAAGGAAAAATTGTAGGCGAGTGGATTAATGGGGTTTTATACCCTATTCAAGATAATGCACAGTTCTGGTGTGGTAGAGAACACATGCAGAAGTGTCTGGACAAAACCACCACCTTCGGCAAGCGAACTGAACTTTTTCAGTTAAAAATTGTCTCACAGGGGATTTGAACCTAGGCACTTTGATCTGTAATCTGCCTCTTTAGACCACTTAGCCCCAGGTCTCGTACCATTAATAAATTCTTTGGCAGGTCAATTGACATATACCACTTGACCGCAAAGGTCACATACGATTCCTAGACGGGTCAATTGGCATATATAAGTATCCCTTAATATTGAAATTTAACACATTGAAAAGAAATTTTGTGACCGAAATTTAATCCACTCACACCCACACAGTAACTTGTCTACTTTCGTTTTACGTTACCCCAATGTTGAAAAATTGGGATTTTTCCTAGTTTTACGTGTAGATTGTGTATATAGCGATTTAGGATTTCAAAAATACATTTCTATATTTTTTCAATTCAATATCAATACCTTTGTCATCCATGCATCATCATTTTGGACTGTAAACCCTGTTCTTGATGAACACCTGTCAAACTTTACATTCCCGCCATTTGCTGCTTTCGGAACTCGTATTTATTCGTTCTTAGTACTATACACACGGAATACCTCGGATCTTTTCTAACACATTTTAAACAGGACATTTATTTATTTATAAGTAAATATTTTAATTTAGTAAATTTAACTTGCAGTTCATTTGAAGAAAAGAACTCTAATAATCAAAATATTTAATTAAATTGCGACGAATAGACTATTTGAATCTAAAACGTGGGATTTAAAACCAGATGTCTCTGTTAAAACCAATTCACCATTTCGAAAACACAAAGTCTCGCGTCTACCGAAGTCTCGTTTAAGTCTCGTGGGGGGCAAGTCCAACAGGTTGCTGAAGAAAGACTACATTGAGATGCGGTTACGCTGTCGAAAATTGTGAATTAGTAGTTCTTCGTTATCGTTTTCACCAACAATTATGACGAATAAAAGAAATAAAATAATACAGAAAGTGAAACAGTGTGTATTAATCGTTTATTTGTAGAAATTATTTAAATTACAGCAACCAAAAAGGAAACCGAAAGTTGACACGGCTGTTAAAAAAAAAGATGTCCACGTTTGTAAATTTATCTATAGTTGATATATCTTTCCTATATGTCAAATAAAGTGGTATATAAATAAGTAAAAACAGTTATTAGTTGAGAGTAAAAACAGTTATTAGTTGAGAGTAAGAACTAGTAATTGTTTCTATTAAAAAAAATAAATAAATAAACCACTCACTTGCCATAGTACAACTTTTCCTCATCGATAGACCCCGAATAGCTCAAGTTCCGATTTACAGTAATTAAATTATGAAGGAACGTGAATGAAATCGTTGAAAAAGTATTTTTTACCATTAAACCATCAATTTGTTATCATAAGTTATAAAAGATCGAAATAATCCCGTGCCTATGGTGTAAAAATTATTTTTATATCTGATGTCTTTCCTTCTATTTTTTTTTTAAAAAATTGCCTTTATTTCACCCTTTTTCCCTTATAGTATCCAAAATCTTGATTATGGTTACATTTTTCGACATTTGTTTTTCTCAGGATATTTTTACATTTTTATAACGACTTTTTGCTTCCAATTTGCGTTAAAGATGACAAAATTCTACGCCGGATTTTTACCGGTATTTCACAGGTAACCGGCATATCGTTACAGAATTTACACCCAAAGTTTTCCGTTTTAGAAATTAAAGAATTTAATTTTATTTTATTATAAAGTCTTTTTAACAAAAAATAATAATAGTAATAAAAATTAAAATTAAAAATCATTTTGAGAATATAGTTCAAACATCTATAATTGTAGCTTGTTCAACGTCACATAATTTTATTTCATGTGCTCTTCAACGGTAAGTTTAGAATGAATGAATGAATGAATGAATGAATGAATGAATTATTTATTTATTTATTTATTTATTATTTATTTATTTATTTATTTATTTATTTATTTATTTATTTATTTGAATACACAGTCATTAACTATACGAAGTCATGAAATTAGAAGTATTAATTCACGGCAGTTTCAAAACTAGTGTGGGTACTAGTAATTCAGAATCATAATATTCATCATAAATCAAAGTAATTAATTAATCTGTTAATGAGATTAACACCATGTAGGTACATTTTCCACGTATAATATACTATTATCTGATCCAATGGGAATTTGGAATTTGCTTCCGTTATCAATAAGTTACCGCGTCTGTTGATAAGGTATGCAGATTATCAACATTAATTAGCAACCTTTACCTGTGGGTAAAAATATGTAATATACACTTTCGTACAAGTCAAAACTATCACTTTTGAAATAAAGTTTCTCGGTTCCAGTAATTTTCTATTACAGAAGTTCTGACTTCGAGAAATATTTACAGAATGAAATTATGATAATAAAAAATAATCAAAATATAAAATTTTCAAAATGAACAGTTAAAAATGTTTGTGCGGTTTAAATTTGTTTAATTTTTCAGAACCTCTTAAAATGAAAAAAAAAGTTAAATAAGGAAGAAGAAATGTGATATATATAATCAGCGACGTTGAACACAGAATACTTTAAAGACTCTATTAAACGTCACGGGCGTTGATCAAATTAAATATGAAGATTTTTAGAGTAAAGTTTCATTCTTTCGAAAATTTTTGTTTATTTTACCTTAAAAAAGACTGCCAAACTGATTTTAATACATTATAAAATATTAAATTTTACATTAGCCATACACAGATATAAGGAAAACAAAACTGGCCCCGGTTTCACAATCATTCCTTAGCTTAGATTTTCCTTAACTTAAATTTAGCAAATTTTGTTAATCCTTTTTGGAACTACTGGTGAATATTTTTATCAAAATTAAATGCAAATGTTTTATTCTAGATGTGATCTTACAAATGACACATTAAATTCCTCCATATCTTCAAAATTAACAAAATTATAAAGATTTGAAATTTTGCAAGGTTTAAGTTAAGGAAAATCTTAGCTAAGGAATGATAGCGAAACCGGGGCCTGATTATTTAAATATAACCAGATTAAGAATTACATCACAGATAAAAAATTGAAATTGGACGTTATTCAAAAATAGAAAAAAAAGATAAATTATGCACTAAATGTTATAGTAATTCTATAGAAGATGAAATCCATTTCTTGATATCTACTGTCTAGTAATTTTGACAGATGATTTTCGGCTGTAATAAATACATCAAATAAATGCTTTAATAATCAAAACTCTTTAACAAATATTTTTGGATTATAAATTGTGAAGATTGTGATATACTTAAGACTTTTGTACAACCTGGGGTACAACAAAAGTCTTTTTTTCTCCGTTTCAATCGTCATATTCTACGCTGCAACTATACTGGACGGATGTAGCTTGCCCCCCCCAAGCCTCGTTTTCGTTCATAGGTGTTATCTCCCCTGTCGTGTTTTCGAAATGGTCAATACGGTCTTCTACTTCATAATACACTGGACACATCATCAGATATATATATATATATCTGCTCACGGTCCACTGGCTGTCATAAACTATTTTTTTAAATTAAAGTATTTTTATTATTATTTATTTATTTATTTATTTATTTATTTATTTATTTATTTATTAAATTAGTTTATGTATGATGATGATGATGATGATGACATCATGTGAAGCTTTCCTGTGCTTAATTTTCTATTTTTAATACTTTATTTCATATGTATATTGCATTCTGAGAAAATATTTTATATATTCTAGACTGAGCGTTATATGTGCTAAATGCTCAGTGCACCAGGTGTTCTGGGAATCACGGATTTTGAATTCAAACATAAAATAAAAAACACCAAAAAATATATTTTTTAGTTCAGCGTATCACTTATAAGCAGAAAGAGTAGATTCTCTTTTTATATAGAGTATGTGATATGCTATATTCGTCTATAAAATTCTTAAAACCGATTCCCCGACAACCTGTGAAATGCTAAGTGTAAGCTTCATTATGCTTATTGAGGACTTCAAAAAGTTTTATGTCGTCGTCCTAATAATTTGTTGATAAACTTGTATGATGTCCATGTATCCAAAATAAACATGCATATGGATACATTTGACGTCCCGTAACCACATATCGTCCCTTTCATTCTCAATTTTGATTTCACACGTGACGTACGGTTCACGCAGCTACATGTAGCTGGACAGGAGGAGCTTAACCTGATTCAGAGCACCCGGTCTCATTTCCCTGGCGAAAGTTCCCGTGTAATTTACTAGTGTTCAAACTTTTTCATTTGCTCTTGGGTTTATGGTTTGTACATGATCTCGTATGTTTGTTATGCATTTGATATGTCAGAAGTGGTTCGTGAAACTCCAGTCGTGGATTCAAAAGCATTATTTATTTATTGACTTTGACGAATTGACGAATTACATTTGGAAACAAAAAATAAAATGTCCTGCTTTGAATTTCTGTGAAATACAACTGTATCCGTGAAGGATACACCTACAGATGTTTGTGTAAAAGAAAGTATATGAATACGTCCCGACACTTAGACTGTGTCGTGAGGAATGCAATGGCCGGTCTAAAAAACGCGCCAAAATGCAGTGACCTGTGAAGTTATGTATTAAGCATGCTCATTAAACATAAAGTTAATAAGTAGAACGGTGTGTTAGGAAAATACATACTTAATTAATACCTACCCCCAAAGTAATGTAATATAATAAAGCAAATAAAAGTTAATAAATATATCTTAAGCTAAAACTTAACTAATGACTTAATTATAACTTAAGAGAAATTTATAATTATATAAATAACTACCTGTGACAGATATACATTTCTTGCACCCCAGATAGAAAAATCCATAAAAAGAGAGGTGCAAGATATCTCCATCTTGTACCCCTGTGCGAGATAGCCTACACGCCGTTTTTCCCGCAAATTTTTATCAACAAAATCAGAGGTGTATCGAAGGTTGAAATTGGTTTTAAATTGAAAAATTGTATTTTTTGATGCAAGAAATAGAATTAATCACTACTTGTAGTGCCAGATAAGGAAATCTCAACCCTCGTTCTAATATATTTGGTCCAAAACTCGGCAAGCCTCGTTCTGGACCAAATATATTAGAACTCGGGTTGAGATTTCCCTATCTGGCACCACAAGTTGTGATAGATTCTATTAGTATTTAATATATAGAACATTAATATTTTTTCTAATCATAAATAAAGAAAAAAAAACGAAAAAGACTATTATAGCCCATATTACTAAAAATAGCGCCATACTAGTAATCGGAGCTAATAAAATATACACAATTACTATAAATATCTAGTCAGGTTTTATTTTAGAAGTTCATTTAGTCGGTAACTATAACTATGGAATCTTCAAAACACTGTTTTATTCATTCCATACTGTACTAAATTTTAATTTGACTTGCAAGTTGAGCAGTTAAAAAGACGTCTTGCACACACGCATACGCACAGAAAGAGAGAGAGAGAGAGAGAAAGAGTGAGAGCTCTACAACATTTCAGCCACATCATACTTCGATATCATTTAGTACATAATACTGCATTATGATTCAGATTTCCGGAACTACAGAGCAGACCTGTCGAAAGTTTAACACTAGGCTATCGAATCGGCGTATAACCGGCCGTCCATCTTGATACCCCGTTTAGTACATTTCCAACAGTTGCGATATCTCTCGGCAGTTTTTCGCGGGCCAATAAATTCGGTTACTCAGCTGCCGAGAGTTGACTTTGTTTCGTTACTATGGTGTTAAACTTTCGACTGGTCTGTACTGTACAATATAGAATAGATCGATAACTCTTCATTTAGTATTTATTTCATGGACACAAAACGTGTTAATGGCTGCTCCCCCTAGGGTCGTCTGCTCCCTCAGGACCGTCTGTCAACACGACATTTAAAACATAACTGACCTTTCGATGTCGTGAGATGACATAAATACAAGAGTTGTCAGAAGACAGCGACGCTCGTTGGCTTTGCGATAAATTTTAAAATATATCTGAATCAAGTATTTGGTAATTGATCACTATAGTGATATTAAAACATCAACATCGAAAATTTAAACAAACTTTAACAATATGACCTTTTGGCATTTGGCTTTCATCATCTGCTTCTGCAACGAAATCGCATATCATCTATGGCTAAGGGATGTCATCTGTATCAAGTATGTGATAAGTGATCACTCATATCAAGAATAAATGTTAACGTGTAACTTTAACAATTTGATGTGACCTTTTGACCTCCTTGTGCTTCCATCATTGTCTTTGCAACGAAATGCATATCCTCAATGGCTTTTAAAAGTATCGTCTGTATCAAGTTATATGTGATAATTAATCATTTATAACATGAAAAACATCAACTTTTAAAACTTTAACAACGTGACCTTCCGGCCTTGACCTTGACCTTAACTTTCCATCATCAGGTTTTGTAACTGAATCGCATATCCTCCATGGTGTAAAGATATCACATGCATGGACTGATTACTCATAACACGAAAAACATCAACATTGAAATATTTTAACAAACTTGAGCTGTATGACCTTTTGACCTCTGTTACGAAATCGCAAGAAAAAATGTTAACGTGTAATTTTAACAATTTGATGTGACCTTTGACCTCCATCATCAGGTTTTGTAACTGAATCGCATACCCTCTATCGTGTAAAGATATCATAACAACGTGACCTTCCGGCCTTGACCTTGACCTTAACTTTCCATCATCAGGTTTTGTAACTGAATCGCATATCCTCCATGGTGTAAAGATATCATATGCACGGACTGATCACCCATAACACTAAAACATCAACATTGAAATTTTTTAACAAACTTGAGCTGTGTGACCTTTTGACTTTGGGCTTTCATCACCTGCCTCTGCTACGAAATCGCATATCATCTATGGCTTAAAATATTGTCTTAATTAAGTATGTGATAATTGTTCACTCATAACATGAAAACATCAGCATTGGAAAAAAAAACTAACTTTAACAATATGACCTTTTGACATTGGGCTTCCATCATCTGCCTCTGCAGCTGTTGAGTCGTATATATTCTCTATGGATTAGAGATACCATATGTATCACTTGTTCATTCAAATCATAATAACATCAACTTGGGGACAGGATTAATTATTTTCATTAATTTTTTACAACCTTTACGTATGAGAATACAAATAATCAGCCAGAATCTAAAAAACAAGATTTGAAAAAAAACTTTTACCAATAAATTTGTATATTAAAGCAATTTATTATATCAGTTAAAATTATTTTTTTAAATCTTGTTTTCATTTGATTCTGGCTGATTATTTGTAACTTCATGTGTATAGGAAGTTCTTTTTTCCAAGAAAAATAAAAAACTGGAATCAAATACCAGCAGATACGGTCTCGGCAAAATCGATCATTGCCTTCAAATAAAAAATTCAGCAGAGTAACACCATAGATGTAAACAAGTGTAGTTTTAAATGGAAATGCGCCTGTCAACAGACAGTCTTTTAATATAAAAAATTGATATGCTTGCTCAACGTGGCAGAATAATCAACTCGTTGATGGTGGCCACTTTGAGGCAGAAGAAGATAAAGCACTCAATAGAAATGAGTGTTTTGCATGTGCGTATTCAACCAATGAGTTGCCACAAAATTTTATCCCTAGGTATGATAACAAAAGGGCAAAACTTCAAATTATTTTTAATCAGACAGAATTCCACGAGCGATTATAAATGTTAAAAGTAACACAATATCTCTTGTTGCACATAATTCTGTTTCAAATTACAATGTATTTTGTTTTTTATTGAAAACGGAATGTTTGGCATATTAGCAGTATCTCTTGAGGTCGTCCTCTCTCTCTCTCTCTCTCTCTCTCTCTCTCTCTCTCTCTCTCTCTGATACCGGTAAAATAATATAGCACCAAAAGATGAAATATTGTTGATGGATGATAAAGTACACTTATTAAAAACCAGTAAAAATAATTCACTAATAATTGTTATATTTGTTATGGTTGGTAAAGCAGCATACAAGTAAACCTTTGACACCGGTTTAAAAGCAGCAGAATCTAACACTTATAACTGAAATATTGTTATATGCGATAAAGCAGCATGCTATTAAGACATTGATGCAGCTTAAAAAAGTAGAATCTGGCACCAAAAGCTAAAATATTGTTTGTTTATGGTTGGTAAAGCAGCATGCTACTAAACCATTGATACCAGTTAAAACCAGAAGAATTACATGAACATGCCACCAAAACATTGATGAATAGTAGACCAACATTTTTTTTAACCACTGACATCGATATCGTCAATAGCTAAAATATTGTTAATCATTGGTAGAACAATATTCTTTAAAACCGTTGACGAGTCTGTCACCAATAGCAAAATACTGATAAATAGAACTAAACCAATGACACGACTTTAAAACCAGAAGGATCGTCCACCAACACCTATAATATTGATAAGTGGTAGAGCAGAATATTTTAACCATTCATACCAGTTTAAAACTAGTATAATTTGCCATAAATAGCTCAAAATATTGTTAGTGAAAGCAGCATACTACTAAACCATTGACGCCATCGTAAAACCAAAAGAATCTGCAACCAAAAGCTATGATACTTATGGGTGGAAAAGTAACATGTTACTAAACCATTGGTACCAGTAGAATCTGTCTCCAATAACTGAAATATTATTGATGAGCGGTAGCACATCCTTTTTTAAAAGCCATTAATACCAGATTAAAACCAGAAGAATCTGTCACGAATAGCTATTATACTTATGAGTGGTAAAGCAGCAGCATGTTACTAAACCATTGATACCAATAGCATCTGACATCAATAGATGAAATATTGTTGATGGTTTTGGAAAGAAATATTTACAAATATGTCTGTATGATAGTCATGTATTTGCAAAAACCCACAATAATTTGTCAAAAATATTTTAAGTATCTGTAGATGTTGTAAATTTTGTGGAAAACAGTCAAATATTTATATATGCCCCCTCTATGTAATGACTACCTGCATTCTTATATACAGGCCATGGAGACCTCTAATAATAGTCTATATAAAGACCACCTACCTATATACAAGTCATGGAGATCTGCTGATGAAGCCATGTATTAGCAAGGACTCTGTTAATTTAGCAAAACTAATTGTAAAAAGTATCATAAGAAGCGGATACTAAACTATTGATACCAGTTTCAAACCAGAAGAATTTCTTGAATTTGCCATCAGAAGCTACAATACTGATGTGTGGTAGAACAACATTTATAAAACATTGACACCAGTTTTAAACTACAATGTGCATTGGGATTTCTGGTATCAATAGCTGAAATATTGTTCATGGGTGGTAAAAGATGCTACTTCTAATTACTAAACCACTAATACCATATTAAAACCTAAGGAATTACAAAATCTTCCATCAGAAGCTACAATACTGATGAGTGTAAAAAAAACATTTTTTGCCAATGACTTTAGTTTAAAACTAGTCAAACTGGCACCGATACCTGAAATATTGTTGATAGGTAGTAAGGCAGGGGCTACTTAACAACAGCTAAAGTTTTAAACTAGAAGGAGCTGTCACTAATAGCTTAAACACTGGTGAGTAATAGAGCAACCACTGACACCAGTTTAAAGCAGTTTAGAGCAAATAGTTTAAAACCAAAAAGAATTACTTGAATTTGCCACTAAAACCTATAATACTGCAGTATTTTTTATCATTGACGCCAGTTTATATTACAATGTATTATAAACTAAAATATTGTTGCACCATGACACCAGTATAAAACAGTTCAGTATTGATTATCTCCCTTATTCAATTATCTTGATGTGTGTTTTCGCGTAACCATTTAATCGTATATCATTGACATTTCTGTCACTAATTAAGCACCAGAGGTTAGTAGATCTGCTGGTATATCATTTATACTATAATGCTACTGGGAATATTAAATATTTATATATTGTATAATAAGTAATTAATAGAAATAGCTCAATACACACCATAATCTTTGTGATGACAGCTACAGTACAGACCTGTCGAAAGTTTAACACCAAGCGAGCTTACGAATAGGAGTCTAAACTCGGCTATAGAGTGGCCAAACTATGTGTATTGCTAGTGCCAGAAAAATGCTAAGATACGAGGGGAAGTCAGAACGTTCATAGAACCGCGTATTCAGCCAAGCGTAACACACATTTTTTTACTTATTTAGACAACACAACATTCCGCCATATTAAACATATCACGTTTATTTGTCAAAACATATTTGTGTAATTCTCAAAAGCAGTCAAAGTTGATGACCATCAAGCAATGATGGGAAATTAAAATGTTGAGGTAATGGGATCAAATGCCAAAGAAATTCAGCGGCGAATGGCCGAGGTGTACGGTGACAGTGGTCCTAGCTATTCCACAATGGTAAAATGGTCAGGTGAATTTAAACGTGGGCGCACCTCACTGAAGGATAACCCACGGTCAGGTCGGCCAGCTGATGCCATCACAAAGGAAATTGTCACGTCTGTGGAGAACCTCATCATGAATGATCGTCGAATTAGGATTGATGACATAGCTAGGGAATGTGACATTTCATTTGGAAGTGTATACACGGTTATCTATGAGCATCTTGGGATGTCAAAAGTATCTGCAAGATGGGTCCCAAGAAACCTTAATGTGCAGGATCGCTTCCAAAGACTCCAGTCAAGTCGGGAGCTTCTTGGCATTTATAATGATAACCGGGAGAGCTTCCATTTACGTTTAGTAACTGGTGATGAAACATAGATTCATCATTGGGACCCAGAAACCAAAAAAGAGTCCATGCACACCCACCAAAGAAATTCAAAACCCAACCATCAGCTGGCAAAGCCATGGTCACTGTGTTTTGGGATTCTAAGGGTGTTCTGTTAATCAATTATAAACCTGCTGGAATCTCTATTACTGGGGCTTACTATGCTGATCTAATGAAGCCGCTGAAAGCTGCTATTAAATTAAAAAGGAGGGGAAAGTTGAGCCGAGGGGTATTGCTTCTTCACAACAATGCTCCTGTGCACAAGTCAAGGAGCGATTCGTGAATGCAAGTTCGAACAACCTAATCACCCACCCTACAGTCCCGATTTGGCACCCAGTGATTATTTCCTATTTGAAATCCCATTTACGGGGAATCAGATGTCCTGATGATGATGATGATGACGATGATGGACTTAAGGCTGCCACAGAGATGTGGTTTTAGGATCAAACCGAAGACTTCTATTTCAAAGGTATAGACAGTCTGAAAGAAAAGTGGGTTAAGTGCATTGGGGTAAATGGGGACTATATTGAAAAATAATAATAAAATGTATGGTTTGTTGCGGCAATATATACCCCGTTCTATGAACTTTTGACCCCCCCCCCCTTGTAGCTGCTGATAAGCTGTCTAGATAAAGGTAACAAGGAGCTGAGAGTTCATGCTGATTAAGCACCAATTCGTTAGCTTAGTGTTTAACTTTCGACAGGCCTGTACTGTATAGCTAAAGCTGTAAACAGAAATATTAATTTCAATGTTTATTGTAAAGACATTGATCTCAGCGTATTAGTTTATCCTTTGTAGAATGGTGATAATAGGTGATCCATGCACTTTTATACAAAGCTTGCAAAACACCATAACCACACCTTACTAATTTAATCTACTTTCCCAAAAGAGTTTAACAGTCAACTTTTCTAAAGCTGTAAAAAGAATTTGAATGTTTTATTTTTGGGAAATAGATTTCAGTGTATTATTTTATTTTTGTGGAATTATGACAATTGGTGCTTTTGCGATCCGTGCAGTTTTATACACTGCCTGCAAAACATTCTGACAAGCTAATAACATGGTTGATCTTATTAAATTAAATCTACTTTCCAAAAAAAAGTTTAACAGTAAACTTTTCTAGTTAATACGAAAGCCGCATTTATTTACATAATAATTATTAGGCTAATGATCAAACACAAACATACCCGTCCATGTTTTAATCACCATCCTTAAATCAAAGTAAAAACTAAAAAATCGGAAAGTTTATCACATGAAATGCAACTAGGGGAAAGAGAAAGTATATTCTGGAAGGCTAAGGCTCTTCGGTCCTCCTTCACCCGGCATGTGTAAAACCAAAATCGAGAATGAAAGGACTGTCCGACTCCAAATATATCCAGGGCAATCTAAAAACGTTTTAACACAAATATACTGGTCCACATCATGTTCGCTACACACTAAAGCTGTTAACAGAATGTTTCATTGTTAGGACATTGATCTCGTGTGTATATAATTAAATTTGTTTGTATATTTAATTAAAAATATTTATTTTTGATTATTTTGATTATTGTGGTATTCGGTGTTTTTGTGATCCATACAATTTTAATCAATGCATGCAAAACATCATGAAAAAGCTTAATTCGTGGTTGATCTTAAACCAGTTAATTTACTTTCCATAAACACAATCAATTTTTCTAGTTAATACGGAAATTGTCATTAATTTACATCTTGAGCACAAGCCACAAAGCAAGTGAAGACTTTAAAAAAGGCTAATGCAGTTAAACACAGGACTTCCACTGGAGGGGTGAGGCCGGGTGTTCTGGAAAGATAGGGTCCTCCAACACCTCCCGCGTGTAAAACTAAAGTGTAGAAAAACATGGGATTATCCGACTTCAAATACACCCAGGACAACCTTAGATACAAAAACATTATACTTATCAACAATATTGTGATGACGACAATCAAACATTCTAGAGTCTTGATAATCCTGGCTTGCACTATCCCCGAGTCAACTGACCCAATAACTGGTGCAATTGCAAGTTAAATCACAAAAATATATTTAAAAAAAAAATAAATAAAGAGAAGACAAAAAGTAGACAAAGTAGAAGCTGTGAAAACCGGTAATTTCGGTTATACCTATGACCTTCAACAAGGGAGTGAAGAAATCAAAATTTATTTCGTGTTCCTTGGATAATGTAAAATAGTAGTATGAAAGATCAAGATCAAAATTTATGCCACTGCTCATAAAAAAGTGCATAGTTAAGATCAAAACGCTTCTCCATTACAGTATTCCATGGTTTACCAAAATAGTGATGCTCATTACCCTGACATGGTTTTCAATATGGAAGAGTGGGTAATTATAAAGATCAAGAGCAGAATTTATGTGCACAATACTCCTGTTTCACATATTCTACATTTCATACTAGTGTGATCAAAACATAGATAAATTGCATTTATGAGGTGTAACGCATGCTATTTTTGAATTATTTTGAAAAAGTGTTCACGTGTACATATTTAAAATATATTTTAACTTTAAGGGTATGATATCGTATTCACTATTCCTGAAATTATTAAATATGATAGTATAAAATATTGAAGAGTAGTGTAATTTTAGAGATCAAAAGCAGAAGCTATCTACTAATCTCACATCTAAATCGAAATAAGGAACAACAAAATACTTCTGTAACATGTATTCCACATTTCATGCTGGTATCACAAAAGCATGACTGAGTTTTTTATTACAGTGTCACTCATTTATTTGCAATTGCATGTTTAGTTTGTATTAATTTTAAAACGAATTTACATTTATAGATTTCGAATAATACTCAAACTTCCAGCAATGCTTAATGTGTGCTATTTTGGAAGTCTTTTTTAGGTTTTGCTGAATTTTACAAAGAATTGACATTTACAGACTTCAAAGATATTGTTTTTGAAAAACATCTCACTGGTATCATATTATTTTTTGTTTAGTTTATTCTAGTCAACTAAAACATTAGATGAATATATAATAGTATTGAAGCGTTTGACAAAAATACAATGCATAGTAAAAAAGTAACGCTCTTTTGGAATTGTATTTTGATTTTAGGGTTTGCTGAATTTTAAAACGAATTCACATTTGCAGACTTCAAAGAAATGATATATTGAAAAACATCTCACTGGTATCGTACTATTTTTTTCAGTTTATTCTAGTAACTAAATCATTATATAAAAATATAATATTATTGAAGCGTCTGACAAAAATACAATGCATAGTAAAAAAGTAACGCTTTTTTGGAATTGTATTTTGATTTTAGGGTTTGCTGAATTTTAAAACGAACTCACATTTACAGACTTCAAAGATAAGATATATTGAAAAACATCTCACTGGTATCGTACTATTTTTTGTTCAGTTTATTCTAGTAACTAAAACATTATATAAAAATATAATATTATTAAAGCGTGTGATAAAAATACAATGCATTGTAAAAAATAATGCTATTTTGGAATTGAATTTTGTTCTTTTTGTCGAACTTTAAAAATGAATTCACAGATTTCAAAGCTTCAATAATTTTAGTACACTAAAGCACTAGATAAAAATAACTAAAGTGAAATGTTAGTAAAACTGGCAATAGCTCATGTAAGTTGTGATAATATTGGGAATATGAGTAGCGCTATTTAGAATTGCATTTTGTAGTTTTTGCAGATTTCAAAGCGTGAATGATTTGGTAAACTTAAACATCATATAAAATATCACTGGATGAAATGTTACTATAACTGATAATAATTCTTTAAGTTATGATAATACTGGGGATATTTAATATTAATATGTTTATTAGGAAAAGGTCAACGCACACGCTTATCCTTGTAATGAGAGCTAGCTACAGCTGTAAAAAGAAATAATTATTTGAAAATTTTATTATTTTGCCATTGACCTCGGTTTATTTTATTTTATCTTATTCTCTTTTTTGAAATTTTTTTATCCTTTTATTTTATTTCTATTTGTGATTTTATTTTATTTCTATTTTTGATTTTATTTTAATTTTTCAAAAAATATATTTTATTTTATTTCGATTTGGGGATAATTGTTTTTTTAATTGTCTTATTGTAATAGTTGAATTGTTGTATCAAATGAATGATTCCAGTAAACAAAAACAAAGACTGAAATCCTTAAAACTCAGGTATACTCCCTCAAAGTATTTCCTTCGCTAAATGTGATCAATTTTCGTCCTTTTGGTATTTTTTCAACCTCTTGAGGAAATTTTGGTTTCACATTTTTAGTCCAAGCACTACTGATGAGGAATATTATTCCTTAACGGCCGTCTAGTGCTGCAAAATTAAAACTTGTATAGTATGTAACGTGTTACTTATACGTGTAATTTTTTACACATTTGCCACCAAAAAATTTAAAATTGATGTTAAATTATGCAATAAAGTTACTTTTTCTTGGAAAATTTAAGTCAAACTTACTAGTTAATACGAAATAGAAATATCAATTTACGTTTTTATAATTAAGTTAATGATCTCAATCCCAATCGCTTGAAGTGTGTGTGTGTGTGTGTGTGTGTGTGTGTGTGTGTGTGTGTGTGTGTGTGACAATCATATTTTGAAAGGCTTCATCTGTATCTTCGACTGAAATTTTAATTGTGGCATATAAAGCCTAAAATATTTAAAAAAATATTTCATTAAAAAAATTACATAGGTTTCAGTGGGTGGGTTATAAAACGAACCCCTACAATATATTAGCTAGTTAGGAGGCGCCTTAAGCCTGTAATGTACGTGCTGTCATCAATTATGAATCATCAATAATACTTGTAAATCATGCTTTTTTAAAAATAAAATGTTCACGTGTACATTTACATTGTAAATTTGGTTTAAGTATTTCGTAATCAAAAGGAATTAACTGTAACTGAAATATTTTCAACTAGTGGGATTAAATATTACAGAGTGAGAAATTATATAGACCAAAAGTAAAATTTATGTCACAGCTTAAACAGCGCAAAATTCTGCACCACGTATTTCATATTATATGTTGGCGTAGGTGACAACATCAGTGATCTAGTGCATCTTTTTAAAAGTAACGGTTGCTATTTGCTGAAATTTGAAAATGAATTCATAGATTTCAATTCTTCATGTATAATTTATCTGAATAAATGTCACAGGTACATTTTGTAAATTAAGTTTATTATGTATATAGTATAAAGAAAATCATTCCGCTCAATGATTAAGAAACGTTTTGAGGATTTTGTAAGGCACGTGCTCTACAAAGTCATTAATATTCATTGTTAATAATGTTTTTTCGAAATCAAAATAGATTCATGTGTAAATTCACCATATCAAGTTTTGCTAAGTATACAATAAATAAAATATAAAAAAAACTAATTACATTACCTGGACCCAGTTGTTCGAAGCCTGATTAGTTTAATCAATAATTAACAAAAATTTAAAAAGACAATAAGAAACAAAATTACATTATTAAATTTAAAGTTTTATAATCATATAGCTAGAATTGATGGAATTCTATTTACTTTCAACATTTTCAACTTTAATTTCCCATCGGATCTGAAATTATGTCAAATTCAAATTTTGACTAATCAACTGATTAAACTAATCAAGCTTAGTGCAACTGGCCCCTGGTGTTACATAATATTGTGTTTTGTTTTCTTTTGAAACAATAGAAGTCAATGTATAAGAGTGAGAAATTATACAGACCAAAAGTACAAATTATGCCACATCTACAACCTAAAAGAACAAATTCAAATTCAAGTACAAAACGATTCTGCACCAAACATTTCATATAATGTTTTGATGTGGATGACAAATCATTGATATGCATGGTGAATTGTGCATTTTCAAAAGTAATACTTGCTATTTTAGACATTATTTTAGTCTTTTTACAAACCTACATGTAAAATATTCCCAAACACATATCACTTCCATAGTGTGTAAATCAACTTCATTATACTGCAAAGTTAATTAACAAAATCATACCGATAAATGGCTAAGGAACTCTATGAGCATTGGTAAATTACGTGCTCTACAATGTAATCAATATTAATTTTTCCAAAAAACAAAAGTGTGCGTGCATATCCCCCTTGTCAAATTTTGTTAAGTATAAAATAAATAAAATATAAAAACTAATCGCCTGTTACATAATCATGTGGTTTTGATTTGAAACAGTAGGGGTAAATGTAGATGTGTTCGAAATTAAACAGACCAAGAGTAGAAAAATCATGGGCCTAAACAACGCAAAACCCAAACATAACCATTCTGCAACAAGTACTTCCTATTGAATAGTGTGTGTGTGTGTGTGTGTGTGTGTGTGTGTGTGTGTGTGTGTGTGTGTGTGAAGATAATTGATATATTGCCTATTTTAAAATCAGCACTTGCGTTTTTGGAATTACATTTAAGACTTCTTGTTTTATTTTGAAAAAATATTTTCAAAAACAAAGGTTTATGTGTAAAGTCACCTTATCAAATTTGGTTAAGAATAACATAAATAAGATATAAAAACAAATTACCTGTTACATAATATTGTCTTTTTGTTTCGAAATAGTAATATTAAATATGGACTAATGAAAACAATTTTGTGAATAAATGTTGGAGAGTGAGAAATGAAACAGAAAAAGAGCAGGATTTATGTCAGACCTAAAGGCGAAAAATTAAGTACAAAAAATTCCGCACCAAGTATTTTATGTTGTATATTGGTGTAGATGACAAATCCTTGATATATTTCATGTAAAAAGTAACATTTACATTTTGTACTTTTTGTACTTTCAAAGCTACATGTTAAAATAAAAAACAAACATACTTATCAAAGTCCGAATCACAATCCAGAAGCAAAGTAAAAACTTTGAAACTGACAAGTTAGTTTAAGATCATGAACTTTCACCAGGTAAGTGAGACCGGGTGCTCTGGCAGGTAAAATATTACAATAATAGTGCATAATACTGGTTGTCTGCAGATTAAGTTCATTATACTATAAAGTTATACAGCAATATTTGTCAAATTGATACTAGTTCACAATTAAACTATCAATAAATTGAACCATCGCCATGCTTCAGGACTCGGTTGTACAAATCCCCATAAGCCTTGTCAAGCACTAACACCCTGGTCAATGACTACAATAGCAAAACTAAGTTTACCCTGAAAATTAGCCAATTATGCTAAAACGTGAACTTTCACAAGGGAACCCCAATCTATTTAGCTATAACCACCACTTGTAAAAATCAAAATCGTGATTGAAAGAAATAAGGAACTATAGGACATTAAATAGCTATGGAAAATAAAAGGGGTTCATCAGAAGTAAACAATTGTTATAGAACCAAAAAATAAAGATTACTTTATAGATTATTTTCACAATCCAACGTGTGAAAACAACGGATTTTAGAACAACCTAGTATTCTGTTATACCTAAGTCCAATTTTCTATCCAATACCATTCCAAATAGGGTGAATAAAACATAACATACCAGACAATGTTCAATTCATAATCCCAACAGCAAAGTTTTAAACATTAGCTAAACACGTGAACTTCTACTAGAAAAGTGAAGCCAGGTGCTCCGGAAGGGTAAAACACTTCGGTAAGTAGCCTAAATTCGTGTTTATCTGGTCTTTTTCTTCTTATTATTTTGTTTGGGTGTTTTGTCGCGTTGTTGATTACATTGGTAATTATATGTTTTTCAACTACAGTCAAACCTATCTATAAAGGCCACCAAAGGTAACCAGTCAAAGTGACAGGAGGTTTACTAACACGTAGCCTTTAAGCTTTGTACCATGTTATTATCGTTTATCTGTTATCACTACAATCTATGTATTTACTTATAATGCGTTATAGCAGACGTTTGTGAAATAACAGTAATTTGCTTCTAGTTTTAACGAAAACGCTAGCCAATATATCCGGACGTTGACTTTGTAACACAACACCTAGCGTTTATCTTGTTTGTTTGGTTTCAAATTTCTGTCGTGTATGTTTTTGTATTATGGATTGTAATGTTATTCCTTGTATTGGATTAATACATTCAACCATTTCTTGTGGTGTCAGATATGGAAAATCGCGACCAAAGTTCTAATGTGTTTGGTCCAGATCGAATTAGGCCGAGGGAATTGTTTTTTACAAATAATTTACACATTTTGATACTATGATTTCACTTTTTTTAATCTAAGGTGTAGAGGTTTGGATATGTCATATTGCTATAACAATTTAACTTCTTCATATCAAATATTGTAAACGCAAAACACGAATAGTGTTAAATTGTGTTATTGTTATTGTTATTGTAACACAGGTGTTTATGTTAATCAAATAATTTAAAAAAAATAAATTGCGATAATATTTTATTATATAATGTTTATAATCTATTACTTATCGACGCCGATATGAATTGTGTAAATATAATGGTCACCACCATGCATCTCATGTTATTCTTTTAAATCCATAAGTTGAGCATTTATGAGGACGCAAGAAGGTATATTTTTACTAGCCAAATTAAAATAACAAGATGAGTATAATTAACAATGTAAAAATCTCATTCCGTGGCAAAAGTTCGTGTGTTTTTACCTAATTTTTTAGTTTCATACTAAGTCAAGTGGACAGGTCAAAATTGTTTGCCTGTACTAGCATATTAAATAAGGTTTTTACACTTAGCTTTTCTGGTCTTATAAAAAGATAAACTGTAGACATTAAAGACCACTCAAAAGATTAACAACGAGCCAACAAATTGTTGTCGAATCGACAGCTCCTTTCTAACTTATGTTACCTGACAGCTTTCGGCGACGTCTATCTATCTATTGGTACAGTCCCCGGCACTAGCTATCCCTAACTTGCATGCCCGATAGCTGAGCTCCGACTTCTTTTCGTTGGCTAAGTGTTAATCTTTCGACAGGTCTGTATTTTACCTCAAATAAAACTGACTACGGCGTTCCATACTATAGAGGACGATGGACTATCGGTCAGCGACTATAAAATGTTAGACATGTATATAACATTATTTCATATAATATTTTATTTATTCCCCATCGGGGTCTTAATTATTCCCATAGCAGTTTAAGGCTGATTTGTTTCAAATAACAATCTTTTTTAAACGGCACTGATCACCATAATCCGTAATATTGATGTGTCTACGGTCGAAATATTTGAAACAAGTCCAATTTTGTTACTCTACCTCAGACAGAGTATGATTCGACCATCTAGCTCTTTCGCTTTGTGATTGTTATCACTTTATTGTTGATAGGTATGCTGTCCCTGTTCCCACAATTGTCATTATCCTCAGTATAGTAAAGTCAGATAGTTGACTAAATTTCCTGCAAGTTAAAATTTGAAATTTCTCAAAAACTAAGGTATACTCCCTCATGCAAAGTATTTCCTTAGCTTAATTTGGTAATTATATTTTGGTCCTTTGGGTAGCTTTTCAACATCTTCAAAATCATTTTGGTTTTATAATTTTTGTCCAAGCACTTCTGATTAGGAATTGTATTCCGAAACGGCCGTCTAGTGCTGTAAAATTAAAACTGGTATAATATGTAATAGTTCTGTTGTCCTTGAATTCATAATTCTTATTTCACACGTGGTGGGTGTAGCTACCTAAACATGAGGTGTTTTCTCTATAGAACACCCAACTCCTCTTCTTAGTGAGGTGCTTACTCTACAGAAACACCCAACTCCTCTTCTTATTGAGGTGCTTACTCTACAGAAACACCCAACTCCTCTTCTTAGTGAGGTGCTTACTCTACAGAAACACCCAACTCCTCTTCTTAGTGAGGTGCTTACTCTACAGAAACACCCAACTCCTCTTCTTAGTGAGGTGCTTGCTCTACAGAAACACCCAACCCCTCTTCTTAGTGAAAATTCGCGTGTTGTCTGTTTTTTTTTTTTAATTTTGATTTTACGTTTGAGAGTGCAATCCTTAACATGAACCGGTAAGCTTGTGTTTGATTTTATAAATCCTTATTTATATACACAAAATTTGAAGTTTGAATAATTTCTAGTTTACAATGGCCAATACTACTAAAGAAAAGTTTGTTTTTATGGCTTGGCTTTGGCTATGTTGACTATTATGAATGTTTTTTCAGATACAAATGGAATTTAGTAGCATACCACTTAATTCCACATGTATTTGTATATATTCATTATTAGATTAACCTCGCAAAATTCCGAAATAAGGTAGTTTTACCGGAAAATCGTCATGTTATGCGATGTCACATCAAAAGGATAAAAGTTTGAGATATATAGTAATTGGTACGCTGGTGAGCACCACTGCATTTAGTGCAGCATTTTACAAATGGAAATGCCATATATGATATTAAACTGGAAATTCAATTTTTACCACGACGCGTAGATTTTTTATTTATTGTCAAAATCATATAATTTTAGAGTTTTCACACATACAAGTACGCATATATGAAATGCGCGGAATTTTCCGACTCTTATAAAAATTTTATTTAATGTGTATTTAAATGTTCCCAATAACATCATAAACAAATGTAATAATGTTAGACTCAAAACAGTTATAAAATCAGAAAATCTCAAATACTTTTTCTTTTTATTATTTCTATTGATTTTTTAAATAATGGAAGTAGTTGGTGAGTTAACACCCACGTCTGCTATGTAGAGCAGCATAGCTTAATAACAGGTACCGGGCAACTAACAAATCCCTGAGCAGATAGCAACAAGGGACCTGGTTCCGTTTTTCAAAAGTCCGTCAGTTAAACCAAAACGCTAGTGAAATTTTAAAATATTATAAAAATACAAATCAAAAACAAACATATCCTTATTTATTTATTTTTTTATTTATTTTTATACACTTTTGCCTAAAATCGTTTCTTATTGATAATATCTATTGCATACATTTCCTTTTGATGAGAAATTTCAATTATTTTACTTTCTACACAAGATACATCATTTCCCTAACCAATGCTCTGAATATCCTGGTCCAGAATAATAAAAAAAATTATTAACGTATATTGATACATCTGATTATCGGGTTCTTGGGTTTTTTTTTACGGATGTTAGATGCACAGAATGATGTCAAACGTCTTTTCCAAGCTCCGAACAGCGGCCAACATTCGTACCGAGACATACGGTGCTAGGAGGTGGACCCTGTTTCGGAGCTTGCGTCTTTCCGCGTTACGTAAGGGGTAAGTTCACGAAGAGGTAAAATTGGCCAACTTGCAATCTCTCATAATGCTGAAATAACCCACATCTTGAAGCTTTAAGTAAAGAATTATGAAACATCATTTATCCCATAATCATCAAAGAGGAAATTACGTTTCTCTTTCACTTTTGTCCTATACCGTGGTACCATTTTTGAATCTAATTATTAAATACATTAAAAACAGTATCATTGTCATATCCTAGTACCATTTTTAATGTATTTTATGATTAAATTTAAAAAAATGGTACAGTCAAACCTGTCTATAAAGGCCACCCAATGGAATCAGCAAAAGTGGCCTTTGTGGGCAGGTGACCTTTAAAAACAGGTTAAAATAATATGAATAAAGAACAATTGGGATACAATTCTACTGGCCTTTATAAGCAGGTGGCCTTTAAGGCAGGTTCAACTTATATGACACCGTTATCAAACTTGTGGATGCATCACCGATCTGGTGTCAAATTATAATTAGTTTGCCGACATAACAGATGCCTGTTATCTAGAACGTGTTCTCGAGGGCGATATGTACTGTCTACAACATGTTATTACGTCATCGAAAAGTGTCAGTGAATTTGAGTTTTCAAAATGGCGACACACCATAAGTTAATCAGCGTGACCCAAACGTAACCGTCTGTTAAAAAAGTCATTAACTAAGCACGCGTTAAAAATATCAATAATGGCGACAATGTTAGTTTCAAAATGAAAAGCAGCTTTCAAAATTACTCAATGGTAATAGCACCCATAGATATGCACCATCAATTTTGATAAATTCCATTCACGCTTTATTCCGATATTCAATTGACTTGTCCTAAAAAGAGCGGGAAATTGTCAGAATGATGAATGTGTAACAGTCATGATAATCGTGTAATAAAATCGATCGATCAGGAAATATAATTGTATTTTCATCCTGTTCTCTAAAAAGCATTGTTGTCGAAGATTTGTTCATGATGTTGGGATATAAATGGGAGGAAGAAAACATACCCTTGCTGGAGTTATCGACCCTTACATTGAGTAATAGTTATATTTGTAATTGGAACCTTTGGCCCCATATAGTTCTCTAAAAGGGAATGTTGTCGAAGTACTGCCGATGATATTGATGTTAAAATGAGAGGGAAACGTACCTTTGCTGGAGTTATCGATACTAACATTGAGCACTAGTTATATTTGTAATCGGAGCTTTTGGCTCCTTCTAATGTGCACATACAAGTTTACACCATACCACGAAAACCGCTAGATGCAATTTAGACTATACTTGTTTCGTATTCCCGATGTGTTTCTGGCTTGTTTAAAGGGTGTTTACGGCTTTTGTCAAGGGTCATTCCTGGCTTTTTAAAGGGCGTTCATGGGGTTTTGTCAAGGATCGTTCCTGGTTCTTAAAGGACGTTCACGACTTTTCTCATGGGTCGTTGTTGGTCTTTGTTAACTCCTGTTCTTGACTTTTGTCAAGGGTCTTGGCTTATTAAAGAGGGTTCACTTCTTTTGTCAAGGATCACTCTTGGTCTTTATTAACTTCTGTCCTTGACTTTTGCCAAAGGTCGTTCTTGGCATTCATATAGAATGTTGACACGGTCTTTTAATTACTGGACGTCCGTGGTTGTTTAAAGCACTGGGTAACATACTACAGTGCCGCTAACCCAGTGTTATTGGAACATTGTCTAACACATTATGAAAACCGAACTCATCGGTTATTAAGAAATCATTCTTTTTCTCTAATTTCTAAGAATGAAGCTAATTAAATGAAATGCTTCGCAACACCCCGTGATAGAGAGAAAAATACAAGCAAAATGTTTGTATTAACATTTACAATTATTTAAACTTATACGGAATATATATATATTTTCTCCGTACGGTAGTTAATTTGCATTTGAAATCATTCATGTCTGAATGCATACCATTTGCTGGAATAGCATTTGGTTTGACAGACGTAAAGCTCCGCCCACATCCGTTCGTCACGTGATGGAGAATCTTGTTTGTGGCTTTTATGACAATTTGTTTTATGTAAGAGAAAATAAAATATTTGATGATATTTAGACTTAAACATGTTTCATAATGGAATATAAAATTTGTAAAGTGTAAAAACCAATGCCAGACAACAACAACAACAAAAAACACAGGGAAAAAACAAAAACATAAACACATTTTCAAAGAACTAAACTAAAACTCCTGACAAACATTTAATACAATGGTGTAGTTTAAGTACCCTGGTAAACTAACGAACCCACTACTAGAAACATGAGAACATGAACAAAACCATTGACGATTGCATTTTCTAAAAAAAAACACCCAATAGCTAATTATTTGTTACTATATATAGAATTGTAGTCGTCTGCTACTTTTTTGCCATATGGCATATGGCTCACTAATTAAAGAAAAAATCTGATACGTTGGATGTTGTTACTGTACATAACAATTGTGTTTACACCTTCTGTCTGGTCAATCATGATATCTGCCAGATCAGGTGTGGTACACACCTGTTAAAAATTTAACACTACGTTAATGAATCGCCAGCCCATCTCGCCAACTCATGAGCTATATCCCGACAATGTTTAGACAGCCGTTGTCTTTATCTCGCTAGCTCTCCGGCACATGGCTAGCCATATCTCCGTCACTCAGCACCAAAACTTCGACACTTTTTGTTAGCTCAGTGTTAAACTTTCGACAGGTAAGTACCGTACGTTTGACCCCTGAGTTTGTCCACTACTAGGTAAATATTTTCATCCTTAATCTGTCTATTCCTGTCATTAAAATATCAAATACACACCTTTAGTTATATCGATATAATTAATAAACATCGTAAAACAGCTGCCTTATCGTCGTTACCTCTCACCTTTTTCTTTTTAATGCAATGTTCACTGTTTGTCTAGAAAGAAAAATAAAGTACACATGGATGGAAGTTGTTTTTTTATTTATTTATTTATTTATTTATTTGTTAATATTCACTTATTTGTTTGGTCGCTTATACTTATTAATTCATTTAATTTTATTTTATTCATTTACTTTGTTTTTATTAATTGTTTGTTCTATTTTGTTTATTTATTTCTTTTTTTTTACGAAAGTGTCCCTATTTTTGTTTATAGATTGTTTGTTATCTATATGTTTGTTTTTTTTTAATTATTTATAGTTTTTGTTTTTATTGATTTATTTCTTATTTTAATTAATTTATAATTTATTTATTTACTTCATTAAAATATCAAATACACACCTTTAGATATATTGATATAATTAATAAACATCATAAAACAGCTGCCATAATTCATTAGCTCTTACTTTTTGGGGTTTAATGCCACTTTCATGGTTTGTCAAGAAAGAAAAATAAAGAACATATAGATGTTGTTCAAAAACTATTTAAGATGGAATTTGTTTATTTTTTCACTGTTTTGTTAACATTTATTTATTTGTTTTTCGCTTATACTTATTAATTTATATTTGTTTATTCTATCTATTTACCAATCATTTATAATATTCTATTTTGTTGATTTATTACTCGCTATTTATTTTTTGATCTGTTTATTTATTTATTATTTATTTATTTATTTATTTATTTACGTATTTATTTATTTATGAAAGTATGTATCCCTATTTATTTGTTTCTTGTATGTTGTTTATTTGTTTGTTTTTTATTTATTCTATTTTTGTTTGCTTGTTTTTATCAGTATATTGATTGATTTAGTTATTATTTTATTCATTTATTTATTTCATTAACACACCGTTAGGTATGTTGATATAATTAATAAACATCATAAAACAGCTGCCTTATTCGTTAGCTCTCACCTTTTGGGCTTTAATGCCACGTTCTTTGTTTGTCAAAAAAATAAAAAATAAAAGTACATATAGATGTACTATAAACTATTCAAGATGGAATCTGTTTGTTTATTTATTCATTTGTTTGTTGTTTATTTATATTCATGTATTATTTTATTTTTTTATTTCGTTTATTTAACAATTATTTATTCTATTTTAGTTATAAATTTAGTTGTTTATATTTATTAAATAATTATATTTTTTTATTTATTTATTTATTTATTTATTTATTTATTTATTTATTTCGTGTTGTCACTATATCTGTGGCTCGTTAATATTGTTTTTGTTGTTGTTGCTTTTAATTCCATTATGATAAAGGAATTTATTGTTATTATTATTATTATTATTTGTAGTAGTAGTAGTAGTAGTAGTACTAGTAGTATTTTCATGTGTTTCAATGTTTTCTATGTTTCAATTGTAATTCATTACTAAATTGTACCCCCGATACCGGGCTTCTCAAAATTTAAACTGTCATATGGCATCTCAATGCCTCAACAATTATCAACCAGAGTGCAGAAAAGTCGGCTTTATATAATTTGTAGGCGTCAGAGTTACGTTACTATACCTATGATATTTAGTGACCTTTGTGTAAACATGGTGTAAACATGGTGACAATTGGTGAAAACCTTAATAGGATAAGATCGCCACCTGCAGGGTGTCATAGCCACGTGCAAATCGCATGTAAGGAACCTGCAGTGTTCGATAAGCAATTCCCTTGTCTATGTTTGCAAGGAATTGAAGGGTATGTGAAATAAGAGGTATATATTTCTCCCACGCCGTTCTGTATTAATTACTTATCACACTTATCTATAGTTTGTTTAATTATTTCCGACAAAATGGAGGCAAGTAACTTATTGTCATTTTTACACATTCAAATTGTTCGCATGATCAGTTTTCTTTAATCATATTTCAATTTTAGAGGAGCAAATACACTTGAAATGTTAATAAATTATTGACGTACCAACATACAGTGGAACATAAAACTATATGCAATATAGTTAGGTTTCTCGAAGGTTTGGCATTGAGCTAACGGGAAATAGACAAAGTTGTAGCTAATTCATGTGTTTTGCAGTAAGCAATGGTACAAAGACCACGACACAGCCAAGGAATGCTCAAACACACACTTATGTAAAAAATTAACAATAAACCAAAAACAAACATACCAGTCCCTGTTCCAATTACAATCCACAGAAGTAAAATTGTTAAAAACTGACAAATTTAGTTAAACGGGTGCAATTTTACCACGGAAGGAAATGAGCTCGTGGCCGCAAGCTTACCTACAGGCAAGCACCGTCTATATTTTGCATTATTTGCAAATGGGTTTCGCCGCTGTAACAGGTGAACAACACCCCTTAACGTTTGTGCGGGGCGTTTACGGAACGAATTCTAAAAAAGTGAACTGACATGACCTCATATCCAATGATTATAATACTTCAGCACGAACGAACATAATACACTTTCAAACTTGTCTTCAAATGCCATTTTCAATCAATTTTGGTTTCGTTCCATTATAGCCAATCTGGATTTTTTTAGTATCACTTACTTGGTGTCTGTATTGAAATTGTTTTGTTTATAACCCAAATGTCTTCAATCAAGTTAAATATTTTAGTAGGCATAAGAAATTAGGTTACTACTTCATAGCTTTATTTGGTTAGATATGTTTTGGTCCTTGGAATATTTTTAACCCCTTGAAGAAAATTGGTTTTACAATTTTGGTCCAAGTACTTCTGCTGAGGAATTATATTCCGAAACGGCCGTCTAGTGCTGTAAATTATTCTAGTATACATGTAGTAAGTAATCCGAATCACAATCCAGAAGCAAAGTAAACACTTTTAAACTGACAAGTAAGGTTAGACACGTGAACTTCCACCAGGGAAGTGAGGCCGGGTGCTCCGAAAGGATAAGCACATCCTGTTTAACTAGCTACACCCACCACGTAAGTAATCAAAATTGTGTGAAAGGAACATTGAACTATGGAACGTCAAATATATCCAGGGCAATCCTGGACACAGAGACGTCAAACTTATCAACAATACTGTGATGACAGCCATAAAAGTTTTTGAGGGCCTTAATAAGCCTAGGCTTACAATATCCCCAATTTATTTGCAAGCAGCCTACTTCATTGTACAAAGTCCCTGTAGTGGGAACAGGCTCTTCCATAGCGTATTAATTGGGCTAGATTTTAACCCATTACACATAATGCTGACATATTCGACCTACTACGTCATTTCAAGGAGGTGACGTTACATCATGTTTCTATGGAATGCCATAAATAGAATGCCCTTAGTTCTTGATATTATGAAGCTTTGTCGGTCGTAGGCAGAACCTGCAATCTTTTAAAAATATTCCACTCCAAAAAGTCAAATATAAAACCTATAAAATATAAACTCTGAGATTTGGTTTCATAATTTTGGTCAAAGCACTACCGATGAGGAATTGTATTCCAAAACGGCCGTCTAGTGCTGTAAAATTAAATGTGATATAAAATGTAATTATTACAATAACTATAAATGAAATCTAGCTTTAAAATATATTTTGTATAAAAATTAAAAGATGTGCTGATGTGATGTATGTTTAACGAATCAATAGATTTTATCTTCTCACGGTAAAAATATATCTTACAGACGATGTCCGTGTAATCCATCTAGTCGCTTATGGGCAATTATGTTATGATTAACGCATTGAGCGAATAAAACAAAATCAAGTATTTTTTAAATTTTATTTTTTTAAGTTGTAATACAAAATACCTAACAAAAGTATAAAACTTCTAAAGACGATGTACATCTAGACAGTTAAAGTCAATCTGTTATAAAAACATCTAGTAAACAACATGGGTTATCTTGCTTCATTTTTATTTAGTTACTTTTTAATTAACTTTTTTTTTTACTTAATTTTGATCTTTCAGAATGTTCTAACAATGACAGCTTTTACTTGAAACTATTTCTAGAAACTAAATTATTGTTTGTTTATTAGAATTTATTTATAAAAGAAAATTGTCATTATTGCCATTATTGATTTGTTTCAATTATTTATCATGTGTTTTGTCTGTCTATTACCGAGAATATGTTGCTGTGAAACTATTTTACAAAAACAACGACGTACTAATAATAATTATTACTTCAAAAGGCATCCAAATTATCATTTTAAATTAAATTAGACACTTGAAACAAAAATTTTAAAAATAATCCAAAAATTATTATTGGAATAATTATAGTGTGAAAACCCACAACATAGTTGACAGGCGATCACTATATAATTAGTATTATTTTCTCTGGCGGGAGCCAAGCCTTTTCACGTAGGCCTCAGGTGTCACGTTATACGAAAATGCTCATAAAATAATCATTAGTTGTATATCCCCATACACGCATGCTCCAGTATATATATATTTATCACTTAATATATCTTGTCCTCTCTCTCTTAATTCAGAATTAAAAGTATACTATTGCTTGGCAACTGGTTGGGAAGGTAGATAGCAAGCGATATACAGATTTAGCTAAGAGCACCATAAGGGATAAAGCCTTGATAGAACTATCGACGCTAAAAGCAAGCTTATTTTAGTTTGAGCATACAAGGTAAGAATAATGTTTATGGTTTTTTTTTACATTTTTATATATTTGTAGACCAAGGGAAGTTTTCTTTACTTATTTTAAGTATCAATTGTGGCTTTTTTTTCTTGCTAAATGCTTCTATTTGTTTGAGAATACAAGGTTTGTGTAATTTTTATGTTCATATCTTTTAATTTTTTGTATGTTTTAAAAGTTTGTTTTAAAAGTCTCTGTCTCATTTGTAATTTTGATGTTTCTGTTTCTTATTGTTTTTACTTTTTTTTATTTCATTTATTTTTACATTTGTGGCATGAATGCATTTGTTTTAACCAAAGGCTGTCTAATTTTATTTTTTTCATTATGGTTTTTTTCGAATAATTCTATTAGTTTGACCAATTAATTGGGAATTTGCACATGACAGTTGTAGCTAGCAAACATGTCTCTGTGTCCAGGATCGCCCTGGATATATTTGACGTCTCATAGTTCCATGTTCCTTTCACACAATTTTGATTACACACATGGCGGGTGTAGCTAGCTAAACAGGAGGTGCTTATCCTTCCGGAGCACCCGGCCTCACTTCCCTGGTGGAAGTTCACGTGTCTATCCTAACTTTTCAGTTCCAAAGTTTTTACTTTGCTTCTGGATTGTGAATCGGACATGGATTAGTATGTTTGTTTTTTATCCTTACTATTGCTTTTTGAATTGTGATTTGAACACCCACTGGTATGTTTTTTTTGATAATTGGAATTTTCTGCTTTATCAATTTCTCTTTAATTAACCACAAACATACCAGCCCAAATTCACATCACAATCTCAAAAGCAAAGTTAAAGTTTGAAAGCGGTTAAACACGTGAGCCAGCAGAGCAAGACCGGTTGTTACGGTAGCTATAGGGTTAACATCTTCTGTCTAGCAATATACAGCCGTCAAACGTGGAATCGAAATTGAAAATGACAGAAATATGTAGTATAAAATGATATGCATCAATATATTTGCTATGCAATCTGGTTTTAAATCATATTTAGCTGTAAAAAATTTCATTTTAAACGCAATTTATAGAAATTATGCAAGTGCGTAAAAGTGAGTCATAGAAATTTGCAGCATAACGTGTATAGAGGAATTCATTCAAGAGCAACTTAGACTATTTAACAGCAGATACTAATTACATATAAGATATGAATTGGGAGTGGATGAAAAAAACAACAACATTAGGTTCGGTAAATTATATATTTCTAAACTGGTTACACTTATTAGGTTTTGAATAACTACTAATTTTTTTTAAATGGAGGAACAGAATAAATAGTTATGATTAAGAAAGTTAGGCTATTCAAGTTCTATCAGTACAACCTAAAGTTTTGTCGCGGACCACGTTTAATCTTGAATCATTTGACATAAATCGATGCCCGTTATCATTATATTTAAAAATAAAATTAAAGAGAGAAATCTGTCACTAAAAGACAACCTTAAGCGCAGTAAAACCTTTGAAAAGTGGCAAATTATGTTCAACACGTGGACTTCCATCAGGGAAGTCTGACAGATTTGCTCCGAAATGCTAAGTAGCTTGTCTAACCAGCAATACTTGTCACTTGTGAAGTCAAATTTGAAGATGAACGGGAAATCGAACCAAAGTACGTCAATAATATCCAGGATTATTTTAGGGTACAGATACCGGTACTTCATACTATGTATAATGTATGTGATGAAATGCCTCAAAAGAACAAATTACGCCAGAATATACTTTATGAAAAACCAACAATTAAAATTAATTTTATTTGATTTTATTTTATTTAGTTACAAATTATTTCAGTACTGATTTTGGTCATAATCCAAGCTATGGAAATCTTATTATTATTTAGCTCAAAATTTTAGGGTATCTAGTGTTCATCAACTCAAAAAAAAATTAAAATGTATACGTTGGATTTTAAAGCAGACTTAAAAATCATAAACTAATTTTTAGAAAGGCCGCATTATGTTTCCTTTTAATATCAAAAGTGAAAACAAATACTTTGGCATAGATATATCCCAGACACGTGTCTTATGACACCACCTAAACGTTTAGTTTTGATTTCGGGTTAATCAGACTAGTTTTAAGGAAAAGCAAACTTGATACCTAATGACTGTTTTGAAATATTACATATATGTATCTTCATTAGTCGTTGTAGTTTAATCTAGTTTTTAAAACTCCTGGATATCACTATATTGATACATATAGTTTGCCTCCCGACATACATCTAGCTCTTGTCTTAACTTTTGTTTGTTAAAGTGAAAATCATCTGAGCAAGTGCACTCTTTTAATCTACTTTTCACTACTGATAAATATGATACCTCTGTATCCAAGATTGCTTTGGATATATTTGATATCACATGCTCTATATCCCTTTCATTCCCAATTTGTTTTCAATAGATACTAGTATTTAAACCCTATGCATATCAAACCTATAAAAGGGTTTATGGTCATCATCACAATATTGTTGATAAGTATGATCACTTTGATTCTAAACGTATCTTGAATATATCTTTGATATCGCATATTTCCATTTGTTTTCTTTCCCAGTTTTGATATCACACATGACGGATGCAGCTAGCTATATAAGAGGTGCTTACCCTGCAGGTACACCCGACTTCACTTCACGTGTTTAACTATATTTCCAGTCTTCAAAGCTGTGATTAGAATATGAACCCCAAAGTAGACTTTAAAATATTATGTTACTCTACTTCAGAAGTATCAAATATACATATGCTAGTACACATAATCCTACGATAAATATAACTCAAATTGTTTCATTTCATATATAACTTTATATGTTAAACCACTGCGGTAGCTCAGTTCGTAGAGTGCTCGCTCCGTAAGTGGGAGGTCGTGGGATCGAACTCCGGCCGGGTCTGACCCAAGACTTGAAAGTGGGTAATGACTGTTCTTTCGCCAAGCACTCGGCATTACGAAATGAAAGTCACGGTTCTTTCGGATAGGAACTTAAAATAAACAAGGTCCCGTGTCACGGTGGGCTTGGCACGCTAAAGAACCCTGCTGTATAATGCCATAAGCGCAACGCACAGGCAAATTTCTGCAATTTCGCCTATAGCTGGCGACGTCTCGATATAAGTGAAATATTCTTGACTGTGACGTTAAACACCATTACTCACTCACTCACTTTATATGTTAAGTTTTTCTTTGTAATTTAGCTTACATACTATTCTAGTGTTCATTTTACAGAACTAGACGGCCGTTTCGGAATACAATTCCTCATCAGTAGTGCTTGGACCAAAAGTTTGCAAATAAAATTTATTAAATGGTTGAAAAATATCCATAGGGCCAAAATATATTGAACTAAACTTACCTAAAGAAATACTTTGCATTAGGAGTATAACGTAGTTTTTTGAGGAATTTCAGTTCTTGAATATATACTTAATAAATAAAAGAAAAAATATATCACTTGGCAAAAACAATTTTAAACAGTTATAGGTGGATTTCTGGATTTTTTTAAAATACAAATAACAGTAAGTTCTTTTTTGGAATTGTATATACCAATGCATAGAAATCTTTGAACATAGTTAAACAGTTTGCATTTTTAATCAAAAACATCCATTTTCGTACATTTTTTCAATGAAATTGTTTCTGGTGTTAAAAAAGATCAAGATAAAGAAAAAATGAATTCCTTTCCTACTTGTGTGCTTTGGTTCTTAAACCTTTGTTCCTATAATTCTCAATTTTTGAATAGACGTTCGTTTTGTGGCTTTAGCTAGATACACGAGAGGAGCTTCACATTCTGAAATACTACTCCAAACATCTTATTTTCTAATGGAAGCTCGTGTGTTTAACGTAATTATCTAGTTAGTTATCACTTATACTAGAGGAATAAGGCTTTAAGTTAATGAATAAGCACCTCCTGTCTTGCAAGCAACACCCGCTTCGTTTGAAATCAAAATTGATTTTATAAGACGGACACTATTAATCGTTAAAGGAACGTATGCAACATTCAATCCTTATTACCTCTTTTGTACATTGAGTGATATAGCTGATGGTTTTTAATGAAGAACCCGTTCTCTACGGTGTTGGTGGGTCTTGATAACTACCCTCTCTTCATATCATTAAGACTCCAAGCAATGTCCCTTAACTAACTTCCTTTAAGTTTTTAACTGTGTTTACGCTCCATTAAGGCAGTCAATTTAGTTAAGAAAATCATGGTTCCCAGGAAAAACAACTCTCGTCAAGCAAAATGACAAATTTTTTCGCACAAAGTTTTGTCCCGTGAGGGATTCAAACCAAGGTAGTTTGAGGCCATCTCATCAAAAAGTGCGCTCTTAGGACCACTTTGCCTGCGATGCCTCTCTACCTGTAAGGATGATACTTTTTGTTCAGCATATTAATAAAAAATTAAAATGGTAAAAATAAATGAAATATAGTTCAAAAACCCCCAATAACACTATTGCCACAAAATCTGGCATTCTCTAGTAACTATCTTAAGTCGCGAATTTTATAACAACTGGTTGAAATATGTTTTTGTTTTTTCTTGTGTCTTCATTTTTTGTTTTTTCTCTTTACTTCATTCAATTTGTATTACACAGGTGTCGGATGTAGCTAGCTAAACAGGAGGTGCTAACCCTTCTGGAGCACCCCGCCTTACTTCCCTTGTGTAAACTCATCTGTTTAACCTAATTTGTCAGTTATAACTTTCTTTCTTGATTGTGTATCGAACATATTTTTTTTTTTGCAACGCGGTCTTTGTTACATTAAGTGTTGCCAAATTCATATGTTTCAGTTGTACTTTTCTTTTTAATTGTTTCGTTGATTTAAGTTTAATACATTTTAATGTTTGTGACATGTACCATCATAATTATAATTAAAATTAAATGCCAATATGTCAATTACCATTTTGTGAATTATTAAATGATACAATTTAAAACTGGTGCATGACACATGCGTTAAAAACTTTCACTTGAACAATGTTCAAATGAATCTAGAAATAATGTTGTCTGAGTGCCATTTAGTATATCTAACAACTAAGCATGTCTTTCAACCATCCATCAATCATACGTCTAGTAATTCCATGGATGAATGGGTGTCATACAAAAACGAACATCAGGCAATGCCATTACAGATGTAGTATGAATTGACGTCTTAATAAAACGATAACCATTGAGCACGACGAAGAGCAGATCTGTTTAAGTAGACGTTTAGTGTTTCATTATATGCATTACTAGTATACATTTGATTCTCGATATTTTGAGCTCCACAGCCACGGATATAAAAAAGTTTGACTGATAATTAAAAGTTCGAGATAACTGGAATTGATAACGACAATTTGAAATATCCGTGTTCGAGATTCTGGGAATCAACTTAATATGAAATATAATGTTTTAAAAGACAGTTTGTCATTTCTGAGAAATAAACATCGCCTATTTAGCTATAGAATTTGAAATATTCGTGTTTGAGATTCCGGGAATCAACTTAATTTGAAATGATGTTTTAAAAGACAGTTTGTCATTTCTGAGAAATAAATATCTTCTATTTAGCGATAGATCCCGAATTTCCTGATTTTTCGATGATTGTTCTGAGGACACAGGTTTCTATATTTTTAACAAAAATTTTAAACTTCAAACTATATTAGTGATTGTGACAGACAAAACTTCATCACCATAACTGAATTGCAAAAAGCAAAATCATTGAACAATGAATAGAAGACAAGTAATACCATGGTCAAATATGGTTAGAAATATACAATCAAACCTTCTGACCTCTTTTTGAATACGTGGTTGAACCAATCAGGGTGCTTTGAAGTCATTAGGCAAGCAAGTCAATATAGAAAAAAAAATTTAAAAATCTTCACAAACCAACGATCATCTCTTAAACAATAGTGTCGTGTTTTAAAATTGAATAATTAAAAGCTATGATGGAAAATGTTCAAAATTTGTAGTGTCCTGAAAAATAAATGAAAAGAGATATGGGGAAAATAATTCTAGAATATTCCATCAAAATAACACCAAGAAGTCTCCCACTTCATCACGAAAAGTAAGACTGATTAATAAAAAGCATTTTATGTCACTCTATTTTTATAAGGTTATAGAATGTCATTTATAGTTTATAAATATCAAAATATAAAAATATAAATGTATATGAACCGGTACTTTTGTGTTCGATTGTATCAAAATGAAATTAATTGAAAACAAAATTACACTCCACACTTCAAATTTTGACTTTTCTAAATGACTTACAAATATTCTGGACATATAATGTCACGCTCAAAGGTGTTTGTAATATGACACAGCGAGGTCGTTTTACAATTAATATTTAATACCATGCTTTCACTAATGAAATCTCCTTTGCGTTGCTGAAAACTATAAATTAGGTTTAGTGTGTACATCAGCGTATTAATTTTGTTTTGTTTTAGACTTTGTGAAAATACATCATAGTTCATCAATTATTGGAAGAACAAACGATTTTTTAATCATCTCCGTCCTATAATCTCTCTTTCTTTCTCTTTTAGGCTTGTTCGATCTTTTTTCTATTTTTGTTATTTTTTTCAAATTGAAAAAGTGTTTTAAGGTAGATCCATACCATGGTGACCTCGTTGTTATGTGCGAATGATCGCAATGTCTGATTTGACGTCTAGAATATGTGATCTTGCAGCGCCTACAAAATTATGGCGGGAACGTGGTTACGCACATCATTTAGAATTATCCACGTCTACATTCATTTAGTTGGAGTCTAGATGCATTTAAAAATAGTATTTAGTAAAATATAGTAAATATTATTTTTACGAATAGCAAAAATGAAACACAGTTTTAATGAAAGTCGATCATAAAAGAACTACATTTTTACCGTGACATGATCAACAATACATATTTTTAAATATGTATATGTTTCCTAAATTTTATATACATGTAGTTGATTGCAAAAGATATTTTTATTTGTTTGTCCTTAGCCCTAGAAACATTTGATCATTTAATCAAAAACAAACATATTTATCCGTGTCCAAATCACAATCCAGAAGCAAAGTAAAAACTTTAGAACTGACCAGGGAAGGGGGGCCGGATGCTCCGGAAGAATAAGCATTTGCAGAAATATTTAAAAATGATGCAATTATTTATAATTCCAATTATTTAGTTTTATTGAGCAAAATTGATATTAAAGTCCGTCAGCGATATTGTGACAGAGTGTTTATAAACATGTAATAATCTATGTAAAGTAGATAGCCTAAGATAGGGATATATAAAGGTGGAATTGACAAATAAATGCATGCAGGCGTGCATATACGTATACGATAACACGGTACATATAATAAACTCGCCTGTGTTTATAAACACTCTGCCACAATATCGCTGACGGACTATAGCTGCAAATGTCATTAAGCCTTAAATGTGCATGTTTTTTTCTCGTTACTATACATGTAATGTAATTTATTACGCTGTTCTAGCGTTTAGGCACCTAAGCAGTATTCAGTTGTTTGCACGTCAGTGGTAAGTAATACAACTATAAACAACTTTTCTGGATACACCAATTGTTGATTAAACTAATCGACTTTATAGAAGCCATTGGATATTGTTTGACATTATCTTTATAACAAACATGACGTTAAATATATGTTTGTGTTTTAGTTCTTTGAAATAATGTTGTTGTTTCTGTTATAGTGATGTCAATTTTTCTATGTATATTTTTGTTGGTGTTTGTATACATAGTTTGTATCGATATGTTTATATACTTTTGTGTTGGCGTGTCATATATTTTTATGTTGGTGTTTCTCTGCATATTAGTGGTAATGTTTTTATATATAGTTTTGTTCATCTTTGTAGAAGTATTTCGGTACGTCTATTCCCCTGTGTCGGCGTGTCTATACACTTTATGTGGACGATTCTATATACCGTTCTGTATACTATAATGTGGATTGTTTTCGCGGGGGTGAAATTTTTTTCGATTTCTCAACTCTGACATTTCGCGTGGGTGTAATTTCCGCGTTACCGATAAAAGTGAGTTTATATTCTGTATATTATGATATATAAACCTGTATAGTTGTCAATTCCGCGTGGGTAAAATTTTGGCGGTAATTTCTTGAGCGCGAAATAAGCGAGAATTTTACCTACGCGAAAATTTCCCCTTTACAGTATATAGATGTAGTGTCTTTATATTTATGCTGGTCTGGCAGTATATTTGAGTTGGTGTTTTGTATGTGTTTTGGCGTTAATCGTCAAAACTATCCTGTTTATTTTTATTATTGTTTTTCCTTGTTAAGAGATACATCATGAACTAACAAACTCATTTGAGCAATACGTGTCGCTCCCTAATTTCCCGATATGTTACATTGTTATACTGTCCGAAATCAACCCTTTTAAGTGCAGATGGAAGACAAATGCTTTGCAAATCTAACGAAATCGGGAACACCTGCCAAACCCATCGGTAAAAATATCTTTCATTTCAATGAAAACAAACATCTACTTTTTACAAATAAACAATCCGTCAAAACTAGCAAGGTTAGCCTTTTCTTAAAAGTTGATTTGTTTCAATAACATATTCAAACACAAGAATACTGGTCTAAGTGCAAATCGCAATCTAAAAAGCAATGTAAATACTTGGAAGTTGGCAAATTACGTTAAATGCAATGACAGTTGCGTGTTCCGTAAGGATAATACCTTTTGTCTAGCTACCTATGCAAAATGTTTTGTTAATGTTGCAGTATTCACGTAACCACCTTAAAAATATATGCATTTGCAGTGTAGGTGGAACCTATATCCTTTCAATAGTTTGAAGAACAAAAATAAGTGGGAACGCCTGTTAAAATCATCTATGAAAACAACATTTTCATCAATTTAAAAAATAACATCTACAACTTGGTCTTACTAATAAAAATTAAAAATCACCCTGGAAAACAATATTTTTATCAATGTTCAAAAATAACATCTACAATTTGGTCTTACAAATAACAAAACAAAAAATACTACAGCAAACAAGGTCAGCCAGTTCTTAACTTGTTAACACAAGACAGCATTTTGACATATTGAGACATAAGATAAATCGGGGCTTCGTTCATCCTGATATTTTTATCATATTGCGTCAGCAATGACTCGGGGCTGACATACAGGGGAGTACTTAGCAAATCTTAGTTTTTACAACCTTCTGATATTTTGCATGTTGTTCCTTGAAGGAAATAAAAATGATGTAAGGTTTCCATCAATTCGGTTTTCGCAAAATTGTTATTTAATCATTAAAAATAAGTTAACATTTATTTAATATACATTTGTATATTTATTTATTTCAAAACAAGCAAAACTTCTACCCCGGGGATGTAAGTGTTTTATATATATAGTAAGATTTCTTTCAATTAAAGCTAAATTATCATTATAGCTTTTGTTAGTATCGTGTGCTATATTAATCATTGTTCGTTTGTTTAGCAAACTTATTCTATAACTAAACGACACCCCGGGATACAAATTTTTTGTTATGTTGTAAGGTATCTTTCAATTAAAGTTTGAATATCTTTATTTTCGATATTAAATGTTTGTGATAAAGCCTTTTGTTTCATTTTCCTTAAAGCAATCATTAACTATTTTTTTAAAAATTAAATTTAATATGTAGTTCATTTAAAGGTTAACATGCTCCGGGATATAGATGTATTATATGTTGTAAGATATCCTTCAATTAAAGTTTAAATACTCGTTTCTTATGTGCTATTTCTATCTTTTTTTTGCCCTTTACTAATTTAAAATTTTGTCATTAAAAATTCAAGCAAACTTTTTTATATACTTTCAATTAAGTTTCTTGTTTATTCTATATTTAAAACAAACAATACTTGGCTTTTTATGTTGCAAGATATCCAATAATTCAAGTTTAATTATCCATATTTTCGATATCAACATACTACATAATACATCTTTTCTTATGTGCTATTTCCATAATATTTCTTTTCCTTTTACGCACTTGCAATTTCCTCATTTAACAATAAGCCAAATATTGTTTAAAACTCTTCTTCAATAAAACGATAAGCCAAATATTGTTTAAAACTCTTCTTAAATGAAATCTTATGATTAAGATTATTTTCTACATAATATAAAACAAACCATATCCCTTGGGTGTAGATGTTTCATATGTTGTGAGGAATCTTTTATTTAAAGTTTGAATCCATATGTATCTAGGTTTTTGAGATTGAATTTACGTGATAAAGTATTTTGTATTGTGTGTTATTTGAGTATTAATGAAGTTTCAATTGTGATAATTAGAAACACGTTAACTTTATAGGAAAACATTATATCAACTTTGAAAAGGCCATTCATTTATTTCGATCTGAAATAAACTCAAAACGCAATGACTCAAAAAAAACAATTGTTACCTTTTTTATTAAACCAAATCCATTTCTATAAATTTAACATTTCCTTTGTTTTTTATATGGAATTTTAGTGATTTCCTGATTCGAAATTTAGATGAAACTTTTATGTTTAAAGCGTATTTTATTTGAGGGTTAGGGTTATGTGATATACATTATTGCTCACTATAAAAACCTCCACAAAATCAGAAATTTATATCTTCTCATTTGATCTTATCGAATGTAAATGTTTTGAAGGATCATCACGTTAAATGAAAGTGTTATTAGAAATAACAGGAAAAATCGGAGACAAATATACCAATCCATGTCTAATTCACAATCCAAAAGTAACGTGAAATCTTTGATAACTGGTTAATTTAGCTAAGCAAGTGGATTTCGACTGGGATGAAATCACGTGCTCCGGAAGGTTAAGAACCTGTTGTTTAGCTAGCTACATGCGGGGAGTAAGTAGTCAAGATTTAGCATGAAAGCAAAATTGAACTATAGAACATCAAATATTTTTAGAGATATCATCCTTTTAATAATATTGTGATTGAAGAGAAACTTTAATGGCATTGAAAAGCGAAATCCTACTGTATCACTCCGTCAACATTTATTTGCAAGCAGCTTGCTTTGTATATAAAGATCCCGTTATGGGAACAAGCTCTGTCATAGCTTATGTTTTAGATTCTCATTTTGTTTTTGTTCTTATCTAATCATTTTTTTATTTCTGATGTTTTCTAAAAATAATTTTAGCATTATTTTAGTATCACAATTTCCTGAACTATGAAGCGATGTGACAATTATATTATTGTTATTGTAAAGGAATAAGTATTGAATGGGCTATTGAAGATAAAAAATAACATATAATAACAAATACACATTCATGAATGCTTCAATATTAAAACATTAGCAACCAAACAACACGGAAAAACAGCTGCATTGAAAACCGTTCATGGATTACGCAATGGCTATAAATATTAAACATTGGCCAAAAGGAAGTATTTCTGCACTAAAAGATCAAAGTGAAACAACAAGAATGCGTAAAACCACATCGTTTGATAGCTGTATGTGTAACCGTCCATGGGGAGATATTCCCAATATGTGATAATGTTAATTTGTTAATGTAATCCGTCTATTGATTATATACATTTGATATCTACAGATATTCTCACTTGATCACTGACGTAAGAAAATTTACTATTTTCGTTGAATGACGTAGACTAAAGTTACTTATAGCAATTAGGCTTACAGTTTAAAAGCAAATATCAAAAATTAACATGCTAATCTATGTCCGAATTACAATCCAAAAGCAAAGTTAAAACTTTGTGACTGACAGTTAGGTTAAACAAGAGATCTTCCACCTGGGAAATGAGGCCGGGTGGGTCGTACGGGTAGGCACATCCTGTCTGGTTACTACACCCACCACGTGTGTAATCAAAATTGAGAATGAAAGAACATGGAACTTTCGAACGTCAAATATACACAGGGCAATCCTGGACACAGAACATAAAAACAAACATACTAATCCATGTCAAAATCACAATCCAGAAGGAAATAAAAACTTTGGAACTGATATCAAACTTATAAGCCTTAAAATTATTAAAGGTTGTGGTCAAAATGCCTTCAATAGGCATAGGACCTCATTAGATGATTAGACAATTTAGGTATATTGAAGACATTAAACTGACCGACTGGAAGATTATCTCTTATCAAACTGGTGATCCATTTTGGATCACACTTATTGCTATTGTTATGGTTATAGTCCATAATCATTTTTTTAGATCTCTTTTAACTTTTTGTATAAGTTGTTTCTTGATTTTTTATTTGTTTATCATTATCACGTTCTTATATAATAAAATAAAATAAAGATAGAAATTTCTAAGTTGGTGTCCTATTGTCTAGATTAACTGCTTGTTAAAATCTGAATTCCTAAAATACTAAGGTATACTCACTCATGCAAAGTACATGTATTTCCTTAGTTTTTGGTCAAGTATATACTTTGGTCCTTTGGGTATTATTTTAAGATCTTGATAAAAAGTTTGGTTTCACAATTTTGGTCCAAGCACTACTGATGAAGTGTATTACGAAACGGCCGTTGAGTGCTGTAAAATTAAAACTGGTAAAATATATACATTTTTCTACCTACCCGTTCTGCTTATTGAGATCGCACGCTAAAACAGCATTATGATAATTGCATCAGTTATTAGTTTTAAAGAGATTAAAAACTATAATTAGAACATTTTATATTTTCAGAAATATTGGAACTAATTAAAAATTAATTTTTAATGAATATAAACATTTTGTTAAAAATAAAAATTACGGCAATCGAACAAATAACTTCTAAATGTAATGAAAAAGTTGGAAATTAGAGTATTATAACACTGCAGGTCACTAATAAATGTAATTGATAGTTCACGGCTATATTGTGTTAAATATAGTGTGACAATTCGAAAATAGATCAGGTAGTAATGATAATCATTCAATTATAGTTTACCAGTCATAGGGGCATTAGTGTTGCTTTTGTAGTTTATCTTGTACATTTAGAGATTAATTCATTTAATTAATAAAAACTAATATATATATCGTCAACATAAAGACCAAATAGAATAATTCTCTGTGAGCTAAAATGATTCTTTGATAACAGTCAGATGGGACCTGCTACTCTTTATTTGGGTTAATAGCGAACAAACATGTAATCGTTGAAATAAAACGAATGATCTTTACAGACATGCCTTTTTGCAGCATGAACATGCAAAACCACACAAAAGCAATTAAAAAGATATACTCACAGACACTACATTGTCAATAAGCTTTTGTGACTTTATGTACCGAATGGCTTTTTGTTTTGCATATTTTCCTACTAAATTTTTATTTTAACATAATTGCAGGTTTGTAACTCCGTAGTCTGTAATATTTTTGATAAAATCCTTATATGTTCTTAAAATCCATCCGTTTTATGTACAACTGCTTCCGAAGAGACTCACTTGTTTAATTCTTAAAAAGTTAGGCCTAATGCAAAATACATATTTTCCTAAATTCGGTTAAATACATTTTGGATGTTTGAATATTTTTCAACCCCTTGAAAAATTTTGTTTTTACAAGTTTGGTCCAAGCGCTACTGATGAGGAATTGTACAGCCGTTTAGTGCTGTAAAATTGACACTGGTATAATGTGTAATTAATTACGTGTGTGTCATTTTATATTCATTTTATTCTTGTTCCTTTTTCACATCATAACATTTCAGTTTTACTTAAGTGGCTCAATACTATTGTTTAAAAAACGACGTATGCTCTTTGTTCTCGACTGTTCAATGGTTTATGACTACTAGTTACGTTTGTGTTATGTTATATTTTTCCAACTAAATTATTCTAATAATTCTTTTTACGGCATTATATCACAGTTTTACTTAAGTGGCTTGCTTAGTATTCTTTTAAGAAGGTATATATTCTTTGATATCGGCGGTTTAATTGGCAACTGCTTCCCAACAGGGTTACTGTTTTGTTTTTTCGTTGGTGGCATATAATATATATTCCCATTGTATTATTCTTGTTCAGATTATTTCAACATAACATTTCAGTTTTAAGTAGGTTGGGTACTTTTCCTTTTAAAAAGTATGTGCTCTTTGTTTCCGGTGTTTCAATGGACATCTGTTCATTAGTTTTGTTACATAGGTGTCATGTATCTCATTCACATTGTATTATTCTTGTTCAGATTAAAACAACATAACATTTAAGTTTTACTCAAGTGATTTCCTTTTCCTATTCTTTTGAAACGGAATATTTTTTTGTCGCGACAGTTCATGGACTGTTGCTTCCGAACAGGGTTACTTCTTAAGCTATGTGTGTTTACCCATGGAATTATTAATATTGTTTTCCTTTTTTTACAACCTACGATCTCAATTATTGTAAACGAATATTTTAGCGGTATAGGAAATTTAGACATGTCGGCGCAGTTTAATTTTTTGCGTTTTTGAAATATGCACTATATAATAAGCATAACATAATTTTCGCTTATTATTAATTTTCGCGCAAAACAAACGACCGCGAAGTAAATGAAACTTAGTACACCGCAAAAGTAAATACATTTACATTATATTTTGGTGGGTTTGGTATTTTTCTGTTAAAAACGGTATATAATCGGCTGTTCAATTTACTATTCTCTCTCAAGACGATTACTTGTTAGGTGGGTTTCATGTACTATTAATTCCCACTGTATTATTCTTATTACATCACTACATCTCAGTTTTAATTAAAGGGGCCATTAATTCATCAACTGAAAGCTAATATGCGTCATGAGACAAAACACATTATAAATTCATTAATACTAACTGTCATGCCTTACCATGGGTGATTGTATAGAAGAATTTCGTAAGGTATTAGACGCATTTAATATCATCTGGTGAATTTAACCATTCATTAGACCATGGTGAATGTGCCGTTTGTATGGTAATAGTATATAGTCATGCATATTTATTGTCTATCAATTCTGACACTCCCTCATTAGGATTTAACTCATTTTGAACCGGTGGTAGTTTTAATAGATGCTATCAAAAACAAATACACTAACTCATGTCCAAATCACAAACCATGAGTAAAAACTTTGAAACTGAAAAGTTAGGATAAACACGAGAACTTCTACCATGAAATTGAGACCGGGTGATCCAGAACGTTATGCATCTCTGTTTATCTAGCTTTACTCGACACTCGTGGAACAATGGAACGTCAAATATAATACAATGTATTTTTCCTTGGAGTGTATTATGAAAAGGGTTCCACCTGGGAGTGAATCAAATTTTGTTAATGCGACTCAACTAAACTATTTAATACACTCACGGCACTCGTGACTCTCGACAATGATTTGTAATAATATAGTTACTCCCACTTAACTTTTCCTTGTTAAAATAATTAAATCAGCACATTTTCGAGTTTTCGCAATTCAGTTTCATTCGCATAGAATTAAGCACAAAGGTTTCCAAATCACAACCTAATAAGCACAGCAAACATTTTGTAAACTTTTAAATTAGACAAAACACACAATTTCTGCAGGGAAACGAAGCCAGGTGTTTCGGAAGAGTTTTGTTAAACACATAATGTTTAGTTAAGCTACTTGTTTAACAACCCGTGAAAAATTTAAATTAAGAATAAACAAACCATTGGTGAACTATATGACAATTTTGGATACACACATCATACTGCAATGTTATGATAACGTTCAATAACTTGGAATAAGGATTTGTCTAAATTCCTAAAGCATTTATTCTGAGGTCTTTAAATCTTTTAACCTGCATCCATACCCATTCATAGTCACAGAAGCGCTGTACAGTATGACCTTTTTTGTTGTAATTTTAGCGGCAGTTTTATTTTTTGGCGCTGACACTCTTATTGCCAATTGCGCTGAAATAAAACTGCCGCTAAAAAAACAAGGGTTACAGTACTTGAAATCAATCATGATTTATTGCTTGTCTATAAGTTTCAGTACTTATTGTTACGCTTGGCTACAATGTGTCAGTTTTCGAAAAGCCTTATTAAGCGAGTAAGAATACAATGAGTGAAGACGCATTACCATGGTCAATGATTGACTTCCCTAATACCGTCTGCACTGTGTATGTAAAATCCAATCTATAACAAAGTTATACATCAGAATGCCTTCCAAATACATGTAAATCAAATGAATTAACCATATGGCGGTATTTTACGGTGACTCAAGGATTATTTATTGATAAACTAGAAATATAATATTTTCTAAATTTCATTCGAGATAAAGTTTAAAATTCTCAAAAACTTAGGTACTCTCCCTTTTGCAAAGTATTTCCTTAGCTAAATTTATTCAAATAAAGTTTGGTCCTTTGGATTTTTGGATATTTTTTTTATCCTTGAAAACATTTTGGTTTCACATTTTTTGTCATAGCACCACTGATGAGGAATTGTATTCCGAAACAGCCATCTAGTCCTGTAAAATTAACACGTTTATATTCTGTTATTATATATTAACGGTTAATAACGTTTCAAACTTATATAAATTGGCGATAGGCACTGTTTTGTTAGTACTCAAATAATAGTAAAAGAAACGCATTACTGTTAAACACTTTAAAATTGCTAGTACTTTATTTTCGTGATATTCGCAATCTGTTTAGGAATTATGAAAATGATGTACGCAAAAATAAAATTCTTGTATAAGGTTAAAGCCATCGACATTTATTGACACATGTTCTAAATCAATTGTTAGAAAAGCTAACTTTAATTTGGGGTTTCCACATGGTGTATTGCATAAATTGAATGTCGCTAAATTGTTTTCATCACGGAGTCGCGAAAAAAGCTTCGCGATGTTAACGTGATTTACAGTTTGCACTATATATAGGTATTAAGCATAGTGCTGTTATCGTCTAAAATATACTTTTCGATAAACTACTCTTCATAAAAAAATCTTTTTTTAATTTTCGTATGGGTAATATATACATTTCGAACCATTGCTTCATCTTTTAGTAACACAAGGGTTATATTCAAGTTTTAAAAAATGCAATATAGTAGGGATAGGCAAATTGTTAATAAAGTGAATACAATATCTCATCAGTAGTCATTTGACCAAAATTGTGAAACAAAACATTTTATTGCAAGATGTTGAAATGATTGAGTGTATTTAAAAGCACATTAATATAAGGCATAGTTAAAGACCGAAGGGTCTTCACATAATTTTATATCGCTATATCACAATACACATCTAAATACATAAAATGGAAGTAGAAATGTGTCTTATTTACAATAGAATGAACTACATTTATCATGTGCAAAAAATTCATAAAAATTCAAAACATTATGATACACAATTGGCTATGCAATTAAAATTTTACTGGTGTTTAATTTAGCACGGAGCATTGTTATAATTAAACTTTATTAAAAATCAATATATAAAGCAACATAAAAGACAGAAATATATTGTTCTCAAATCCCACGCCTTAACGGTGATTTTGTAATAATTACGAATCATTATAAGGTATTCCAACGAGTACCGAAGGCATAATATATATAAAGTTGTCACAACTGTTCACAAGGAAAATCATAAGGTTTCTGATATAATTTCCCTCGGAGGAAATAAATCTTCAAAATATCGAAAAAGATTTTTCTTGGAAATTTCACTCACATTTCATATTGATTTTTACATAACGTGTTAGAATTATTTCCAAATATTTTGTATAATTATTGCAATAAATAAATTAATACTTAATAAAATCAAAAGTTCAATAAAATACACATTGTAGAAATATTTTACAAGTGTGTTACGCAATTTTAGCAACTTAATCAAGAGAAATTATCCTTGTTTGGCAATTATATTCCTAGATGTTAAATACTTGCATGGTACGGTGCGAGGCCATCTAATGGTACTTTTGGACAATATTTAATGATCAAATACAATTGTCCGCCCTATTGAAATTTATATTCAATGCCCTATTATGTCTTTTTTGTCTGTTATTATACCCCCGCTTAAAAAGTGGGGGGTATATAGTGATAGGGGTGTCCGTCCGTCCTTCCGTCCTTTCGTTACACCTTAGGGTACCTATCTCTTATCCACAACTCCTCCTAAACCCTTTTTATGAAACTTTCACACAAATTTTGTGATATAATGTAGATGTGCATCTCCTATTTAAAAAAAAAAAGATCCGATGGATTTTTTTATCTGGGAGGAGCGGGGGGTATGTTTTGTGAGCTTATGGCTCGCAGTTTTTCTAGTTTTCATAAACTGTTATAATTGTAAAGTCACAATTTTTTGCAGGGGTGAAATATTTCCATTTTAGTGCGTTAGGAAGCACCATTGAATTTAATGCCAACAATAATTTTAGTTATCAAGGATCGCAACATGGTTCACTTTAACAAAACAATATCCAAGAATTACTTTTTAAATACAAATCCCTGAAATGAAATGAAAAACATGAAAATATAGGACGTCAAATATATCGTTGCTAAGTAACCATTAACACGACAATAGATATTAATGAAAAACAGAGTCAGACGTAAGTCAGACGTTCCAAGAAAATAATATTCAATATTTATGTGTGTTTTTTAAATTAAGGTTTTTATTTTATCTTTTTTTAATTTTCTGTATTTTTTAATTTTTGATTTTTTAAAAATAAAAAAAATTCTTTCCTCTTTCATGTTTGTCAAATGTACATCATTCAGTATAAATATTTCTGTTGTGTACTTTATCGTTATTATTTACCTTCTGTATTGCAGATGAAATCAACATGCGTATCAACCACCATTGTCGCCATTTTCCTGATGTGTATATTATCAAGTGAAATAATAGAAGCAAGTAAGGGTTGTCGTACTCGCTGCCTATTATCTGCCTTTAAATGCAAGAGGGAAAAACAAGCTGCAGCAAAGACTTCATATGACATGGAATTGGCAATGAACATCTGCTGTAACAAATATATCGCTTGTCAAACCAGTTGTGGAATTGAAAATCCATCGTAAGTATCAGACACAAACAAACATATCTATGTTCAAATCACAATTTTAAAAGCAAAGTAATCTCTTTGAAAACTGACAAAACTGACATTAAACTGACTTAAATAAAACATCCGTTTTATCAAAGAAATGAAGTCTGAAGCTCCGTGAGGGTGAGCAATTTTTTCTATATCCGAAAATGTCCCAATTGCTTGAAAAAATTGTGATTAAAAGAAACATAAAACAATGAGAAGTCAAATATATCTAGTATATTTGGATAAATTATCATGACATTTAGCAATATTATAATATTGTGATAATTTTTATATATATATCACAATTTGTGCTTCTTGTTAAGTTTTCTTTAAATGCTTATTCATGGACCACTCATTGTAAGTCGAATAGTTGAGAATATCCATGTGCAATTATAACCACGCCATTGTGTTTTCTTTTGTGCCATTAAACAAATTTACTGGTCGAAGTCGAGTTGAGCAGGTCCAAATATGTATTTCCCTTTTTTTTGCTTAGTTTTTTCTTTTTTTTTTTTTTTTTGTTTCTCGGATTTTTTTTACATTTTATTTTTGTATTATTTCTCCCTGGTGCAGTTTCACGTGTCTAACCTTATTTGTCTGTTACAAAGTTTTCACTTTGATTCTGGATTGTGGTTCAGATATGAATTAGTATGTTTGGTTTTGATTCATTCAAAAAGATTTACTTTCTATACATGATCTTATGGTATAGTTTAATAACTAAAAAAAATTATAAAATCCCTTAAAAATCCCTTAGTATATTGATGTAGTTCTAGATCATGCCCATGTACTCAGAAAATAAGCGTAGCAGAAACTATAGTTATTTTTCAAAATAATAAATCGTCATTTATATTTCATCAACAGTAATTGATATGATACACTATTGCATTTTAATCGTTCACCCAGATGAAAAAAGTATTCGGAACAAATAATTGTACAGTGCAAATGTACTTAATTTTAAGAAGCTAGTTTAGATCATTGTTTGAATGAATGAAATAATTATAACAGTTATAATATCCTATACATAAAATTGCAGAGCAGAATCATTAATATTTAAACAATAACGTCATCAGTTAAGTTAAATACAATAGATCAGCTATGTTTCATGGCCAAGTTTCCTTATTTCTCTATTGAGGATCCAATGAATAGCTAAAATAATGTTAATGTGACTTTTTGCAATAAATCATTCACTTTTTATGGAAAAATAGTTATTTAGAATATTTTTAAACAATAATTGTTCTATATTTGTATATTTTATTCATACATATATTTGTCTTTTATAGATGTGGCATGAAAGGAAAACGAGGAAGCTGGAATAAACGATTCGAATACGATCCATTCGCCGAATCAGAATCATATGGTTACGACTTGTATTAAAGTAGCCGTCCATGAATTGGTCGAACTTAATTTCACCATTTTTCAATTTTTCCATTACGTCACAAATAAACAATAACGGATAGTTACCATTCGGCCAACCATTGGTCGGACATAATAAACTAATTGAAAGCCTTAGTTGACACCAACGATTCTGCGAAGAGGATAAAATATGATTTATATTTAATGTCATAGCACATTTATTGAACAGTTTTATAATTTTGAATTACTTTCACGTCAGTTTAAGCTTAAGATAAAATGCTTAAAAACTAAAAAGGGTCTTTTTTCTTCTCTCTTACTTTACATTCTTTATTTTGTCGACATTGTCATATTTTTGTGTAAATAAAGTAACTAAATATGTAATCTAAGAATATGAAATGGAAATCTCATTTATTTGATCTAAGTGAGAGTTTGGTTAGTAGTGGAGTTAAGAAAATCAGTTTACATGTACCTGTATCGGCAACTTTACAGTTTTTTCGATAACATTTATCTTCCATAAATTAAAACTTCAATAAAATAGTCTTGATATTAGTTGTTTTTGTTCGAATCTACTTATTTACATATCAAAAACAACATACTAATCCTTGTCCGAATCACAATCCAGAAAGAAAGTAAACACTTTGGAACTGACAAGTTAGGTTAGACACGCGAACTTGCACCAGGAAAGTGAGGCCGGGTGCTCCGGAAGGGTAAGCACCTCCTGGTTATCTAGCTACACCCGCCACGTGTGTAATCAAAATTGTGTGAAAGGAACATGGAACTAAGATACGTCAAATATATCCAGGGCAATCCGAGACACAGAGACGTCCTATTCATTCCAACTAGGACAGTAAAGGGCACCAACAAGCTTCCTCCATTTGTCTCTGTCCTTTGCCATGTGGTGTGCTTGTCTCAGGGGTTTCCAAGCTCCTGTAGCTCTACTTATTTGGTTCTCCTCAAAGTAATACGAGGCTGTTCATATCTATGTTGATGTAATGAAAACCAAAAAATAAAAACTTTGAAACTGAAAACTTAGGTTAAACACATGAACTACAACCAGGGTAAGCACCTCCTGTTTAGGTAGCTACACCCTAATGTGTGTAATTTGGTAAAAAGAACATGGAACTATGGGACGTCAAATATATTCAGGACAATCCTGGACACAGAGCCATCATATTTATCATCAATACTATGATGACGACCATAAAATATTTTGAGGACTCTGTTCCAATAATTCAGAAAGAATATTTTGAAGTTTGATGTATCAGGGTCATAAAGTAAATCAAGCAACCATCATTAGAGATTAGAAATGTCAATCTAGCCCATCATTATAAAATCTTTTAATAGAACTAAGTCATTTCACAGTGAAACGACTAGACTCCTTTGAACATTGTACGCAAAAGAGTTTTATGTATGACAAATAAAAATAATTACAAAATTAACAAAACTTTCTGTGAACATCTCCGAATAAAAACTACAGGTAATACGGGTACGCTTCAAGTATAGCGCATTACACAGGGGGTTAGTTGTTCGAAGCGTGATTAGGTAATTAATTAGTTATTCAAAATTTAAATAATGCATAATTTCAAATCTGTTGAAAATGTCGCAAATGAATAGCATTTCAACAAATTGAAAAACATGGCCTTAAATATGTGGATTTGAAAATGATATTTTGATTTTTATTGATATTTTAAATCTGTGTTAATCATTGATAAAGCTAATCAAGCTTGGAACAACTGGGGCCTGGATGCATAAACCAAGTACAATTCATTTTTAGGGGAAAAAGTGTTGAAGCAAGCTACACATTTTCAACAAAATATTAAAAATAGAATGAGCGGTACCACTTGTCAACATATACAGGTCAATGTCAAAATTAACGACAAACGGGCGTGGAATAAAACATAATACAGAAACATGGACGTTTAATATAACGAATAAAAAACAAGGTTTTAATTTATATTTTTATATTTGATGAACCATAATTAACTAATAATGTTACATAAATAGCTAATATTCTTACTTTAGTTGGTTATTTTTAAATATATTTACAATTGGAATTGACCTTCTTTACATGAACAAATTTGGTTTCAAAATTTTTGTCAAAGCACTACTGATGAGAAGTTGTATTCCGAAACCGCCGTCTAGTGATGCAAAATTAAAACTAGTATAATATGTAATTACATAAACATATTTGTTTTTGCTGGCATTCAATTGCTCATGAATACGGTATGGATTATGACCCCTAATAACGTAACGTTTAACTATCCGATGACGTCATAGAATGTCATCCAAAATTACGTCATGCATTGTTTGATTGGTCAGCATTCCGACCTTGTCCCGACGTATCTATCCTTATTTGAAAAAAAGTCAGGTCCATCAATTTTGTATCTTTGTCGGTATCTTGGATAAAATAAATTATTTTAGCAATATTTTTACATTTCTGTCATGCTGCCAATATATTTATGACTGTAAATATAAGAAATAACATTCTGTTTCATTCGGTATTATGAATTAGTTTTAGGAAAAGCATATTTAACATGAGCTGCTTCATAATAACGAATGAATACACTCAAATATAATGTTATTCCTTAACTAGTATATGACCCGTTTAACACACTTGCGTGCATTGTAAAGGTTTTGTCTGTTTTGACTGTTTTGCATTGTTTTTGGTAACTTTAAAGGACACTTAATCTTCTAAAGTTGAATAGTTGGAAACCCTTAACATGAATAATTACATAATATACCAGTGTTAATTTTACATCACTACTTCAAAGGCACTTGACATGCTATTTGGACATGTATTGCTAATCAAAAACCACGATTGAATGTACCTTTTGGTTTTCAGAATATTGCTCTCCATATAATTTATCTTCCTTTATGAACTACACAATACTTTGGGTTTATTTTGAATCCTAAATATATATTATTGTTCTTTCTGAAGGAATAATTTATACGATATGATACCTATGGTTGTTATAACGTAATGCTTGGAGATTTATATTAAGATTTTACAATAATATAATAATAATTAAAGCTTTAGGTCTGGTTACAGGGAACACATTTTATAATTATGTGTATTTTATATCTCTCTTTAGTAATAAATATTCCAATATACATAAAGTTATTTGAGTGTTAAAAGGTTCACTCACACGTGACCTGTAAAAAAAGATGAAAATGTTCTGTATTATTAATGTATACAAGCATACCCTTTTTATGTGAATCATGGCAAATTTAGTTGAACAAATGAAGTGAGACTAGATGCTTCGAAAGGGTTAGTCCTTCACTTTTGAAATCAAAATTTCACGAAAACAAAACATGAACCAGAACCATGCCTTAATATGCAAGCAATATGCTTATCATACAAGGTCTGATTTAAAATGTTCGCCAAGCCTGTCATGATTTCACAAATGTATATAAGTGTATTCCATTTGAAACGGCTAAGCATTCCATCTTAGTTTTGCAGGTCCAAGAATATTGTCGAGGAAAACATAAAAAAATGATTACATAGGCCTTGGTAATTTTTAACATATCCATATAACCAAAAGGAGGCATGAAAGGAATGCTTCAACATAATGAAGTACTCCAACACCGATTATATATATATATAGGACTAAATAAAAGGTATAAACTTATGTGAGAATTGATTTGTAAATCTGAGGAATGGTGTGTGAATGTGTGCTACATATGGTTTAAACAGAAAAAAAGAAATGCGATCTTATATTGCGTTGAATAAACTGCAATAAAACAAACGACACATTGGCTGCCAAAGACAGAAATATTTTACCAAATAGCCCTACCAAAATCATTACAATGATAAAAAATGATTAAATACCCCTCGATGACTAAGTCGAGTTGAGTAATGGTGTTTAATGTCAAGTCAAGACTATTTTACTTATATCCAGACGTCGCCAGCTATAGGCGAAGGTGCAGAATGTTTTGCCTGTGCGTTGCACTGATGACGTTATACAGCAGGGTTCTTTAGCGTGCCAAGCCCACCGTGACACGGGACCTCGTTTATTTTAAGTTCCCATCCGAAAGATCCGTGACTTTCATTTCGTAATGCCGAGTGCTTGGCGAAAGAACAGTCACTACCCACTTTCAAGTCTTGTGTCAGACCCGGCCGGGGGGGGATCGAACCCACGACCTCCCAGTTACGGAGTGAGCACTCTACCAACTGAGCTACCGCAGTGGTCCCTCGATGACTAAGGCAAATCACCTAGCGCCACCGTATTTTAAAGCTTTTTATGGTTTCTTTATAAGTCGCTCTCAAACTCTTTCAAACTGCCAATATCTAGCTATACAAATAATGACAATAACCTAATTTGTATTATATATTTAGCTATAATTACTTTAGTAAGCCAGAAAATGTAAGTTGGTTGTTATATTAAAAAGATGTTGACTTTTCAAGTAAAAAATAAAGAATCTTTGTTTGAACATGTTGATGACGATTAATAGTAACCATGACGTATCTATCTGCGTAGAACTTTACGATGGGCTAGTTATTGTTGCCTTCCAATGTTACAGGTCAATATACAAGAAGAAATATTAAAGTTCATTCATAAACTGTAAATTTGATGAAATAATGAAATACTGAAAACATTTTCTCAATAAAGATAGTAAATAATCCTTGTTTGAACAAGCCAATGACGATTGGGAGTAATCATGACGTATCCATCTGAACTTTAAGTTGGGCTAGTTATTGTTCCCCCTTCCAGTGTTATAGCTCAATGTACAAGAAGAAATCTAATTTTTAAATAAATACATTCATAAAAGTCATGCTTGCGATCCACTATTAGAAACATTGTATACCCACTCATTGAAAGCATATATCATAAAGTATCAACATTTAGAACGAAACATACATAAACATCATTAAAATGTCCACCGATAACTATGACACACCGCCTAACACCCTAATAATCAAAAGTCCTTTGATGTTTTTTTTTCAGATGTCGTTTTTAATTAATGACCAATCTGCTTATACCAACAAACAAATCATAAATATTACTATTTAAAGTCAAACCTGTCTATAAAGGCCATCCGAGGGAAACAGTAAAATTGGCCTTTATGGGCAGGTGGCCTTATATATACAGGTTCAAATAATATGAATAAAGAACAATTTTACTGGCCTTTATAAGCAGGTTACCCTTGTATAGAGATGTCCTAAAAGGGCAGGTTGGACTGTATTTTTATTCAGTATTAGTACTTATGGGAAATATCAGTTTGATGAAATACTGAAAACACGATTTCAAGGAAGACAGTAAATACTCTTTGTTTGAACAAGCTAATCCTTTTGTAGTTGTAATGGTCTATACACCCGCGCACAGAACTTTAAGACCGACTATTTATTGTTTCTTTCCTGTGTTATAGGTTAATGTACAAGGAAAAAAATACTATTTTCAGATAGCATTTATTCGTAAATATCATGCATGCAATCCATAAATAGATACATTGTAAACTTTTTTATATATATTAGTTTAAAATCTGTGTCATAAAGAATCTTCTATGTACTTTCTGATTAATAAACCAATTTATTTTGGATGCAAACACCTGGCAATAGATTTTAGAACAATGTCATTGGTGTTATTTATTTAAATACCAGTATTCGACAATAAATAAAATAAACAACCCATGGCCAAATTACAATATATCATTTTCTAACAATGGCTTTTTTGGAATGGATTTATACCTTAATGATAATTTATCACTTTCGAGATCAGGAATTGTCTTGAAAGGGGAAGACATGTTTAAAAAGCTGCATCTAGGCTAAATAGGTAAATTTCTGATAAAGCTCAAAGAGCTAATTCTTTTTTTCAATAAGCGTTGGTGTCGTCAATGGGATTTCATGATTTGCATACAATACCTATGTATGTAGTTCATATTTTACTGTATTTTTCCTGCAGTGTATTATACGGACTGTTAGAAAAGGAAACTGATATTATTTTACCTATGCTTACAATTCTACTATACTGTTGGGGACCATCAGTACAATGAAATGTCGTTATGTACATCGGGTATTTCATATTCTTTTCACCAGTATCAATGAAAAAAACAAACTGCTTGTTGTTTAACCTAATTTTTCAGTTCATAAAATTTTATTTTGCTTTGGAATTGTGGTTTGGACATAGATTGGTATGTTTCTTTTTGTTTGCGTCTTAATCTCTGAATGTATGTGAAACAACTTTTACATCATCTACATTAAAACACCGTAAACTCTTCACTACAAATAAAACGTTTCGTTGATTATGCCAGTCAATGTCAAAATCGAAATCCCAAAAGTAAGGCTAAAACGTAAAAAACTAGTGTATTAAGGTATACACATGAACTTCCAATTAAGAAGGGGGACAATAAAACTATTTTTTAGAAAATTCTTAACGAGTGTATGGTTCTGGTGGTCAACCCCTTGTGTTTCATATTAAAATATATGTCAACATTCTAAGAATGAAATAGTTTCAGTGGTTTATATTGCATTTCTGAACTTCCTTTTGTTGGCCATACTAAGCTGATCTCCTTTGTCTTTTGTTTAAAAAGATCAGTATCAAATCAACATTTTCAGTCTATTCCCTATCCCTACATTGGCTTGTGCATTTCATTTGGTTTTATACAACTGCTGTTGATAAACTTCATCTCTTAAAACCTTTTCTGCCCAGTGTGCAATTTATTTAACCATTGAATTGTCTAGAAATGGCATTTTAAGCGATATAACTTCCATTGCCGTGCAAAGCAAACTGAATAATGCGCATCTAAACAGCTCAGTGGTCATTTTTGAAAATCCTATTTGGGTTTTTTAAATACTTTAATAAATTAAAACACTATCTTAAACGACATGAATTTCTAATCGTTTGAACAGCACACGTATAGACAAGAAAAGAAGCTGCGTAATTTTAGCATATGTTATCATATTCCTAATGTAACATCATAAGAAGGTGATCATAAAATTTCAAAACATTTATTATTTTAAACAGAAAACATAATTTTTCTAATAACAAGCTTTTGTGCAATTTCTATTAAATTATAAATAAATGTAAAAATCAAGGAACGATATACTAGTATATAGATATTTATAAAATGCATTTCAAAAACACAAAAGAAGACATTTTCATGTTTAAAATGGGTGTATTATGTCTTCGCTTCGAGTGGATAGATTGTGGTAAAGGTCAATGACGAAACAGAAACCATTAAAGAAAGAATACTCCCGATTTATCTGAACAAATCATGTGACTCGAAAGTACAAGCAATTGCTCCCCTAGTTTATTAACGTATGTGTATATTTTAGAATAATATAAAGAGCAATAACTCTTTGAGTTCCAACAGCTTTGTTGTTTCTTATCCAAATTTATCTTGGATATATTCGACGTCAGATAATTTCATAATCTTTTTATTCTCCATTTTGATTTTTACAGATTGGGTGTAGCTAGCTAAACAGGGGTGCTTACCCTTCTGTGTGGAACACCCGTTGAAAGTTTACATGTTCACAACTAAATTTGTCAATTTTTCCTCGTTCATTTGGGATTGTGAGTTGGAGATGGATGGGTATGTTTATGTTTGGTCTTTGTAGGTCTTTGATAATCTTACATAGGAACGCTAACTAATGATTTTCACACATAGATGAAAGTTAAGAGTTCTAATTTCTCTATTTATAATTTTAACATTGGTCCTCATCATCTTTTGGTGATGATCATTGTTCTGTCCATTCTTGTTTATTAAAGATACAAAGCATCAGAAGTTAAGGAATGTCTAATGACCATGCCACTGCCATTATGTTGCTATTGTGTCATGTTCCCTCTCACACTCAATCCTATGATCAGTGATGTCTTTATGTTTGTGTTGTCTTCTTTCTAGTCTAGCCTTAATATTTGCTTTACTGTTCTTATATACATAAGTTGTAACCAACCTCATGCTTTAGCAATGGTTGTATCAACTCATTGTTTTTAGTCATATCGGAATTGATGAGCAAGTTCTTCTTTTAGACAAGAGTTTCTACGACCGCCTTCTATCACGTACGAAAATGGGCCTAAAACATATACCAAAAGACCCATGATGGTTCTGAATGGTCATCTGAAAATTATTTGGATCTAGCTTGATCAACGGTCAACATAAGTATATATACACTTGATTTATTTAATGTTAAAAATTATTCTGATAATTACATTTCTGTTTTTACATATTTTCAACATACTATAACCCTTATATAAGCTTAAGATTTCTTCCGCCAAGATCTTTCCGAGTTAGTTTAGTGGAAACTGGCTTCAACATGGCTTCCAGTGTAATCGAGGATAGTGCTCGAGTAAGCTCAATCAAATCAATTACAAACAGGCCGTGTTCAAAGCTCAATGCCAAAATTTAAACACAAATATACCGGTCCATGTTCGAATCATAATCGCAAAAGAAAAGTGAAAAATTTGAGAACTGGCAAATTCAGTTAAACACTTTAAATTCGATTTGATGATGATGGGGAATTTGACGCCGGTACAGCATTATTACAATTCCTACAAGAAAACTACCTGACAAACATTCTCGTGGTCATGTCAAGAAAATCAGGTGAAAAATGAAAAATCAAGTAAAAAGGTAGGACCTCTAAGATTTAAGCGAATTGTAGATTGCGCTAGAAATGCTGCACTTATACTTTGACTTTATTGAACTCGCTTTTTATATGTTAAAAATGTTTCCAGTGTTTTTCTTTTTTATTACTATTTTCTTTTGTTTTGTTTTCTTGCTTACTCATGTGTGAAGAATGTATACGGATATAGTCTGTCAGCGATATAGGTAAACAACTTTGACCTGTCCGCTTGACCTTTCATTTAAATATTTATCGCGGACCAAGTACATCTGTGTATAGGTAACATAGGTATACATCTGTATATATCGGCCATGAAATATACTTACCTCATAGAGTACACTTGTGTACTGTGTATCTATTAAGTTGGATCTTAACACTACCTATTTAATGAGTAGACCCTTCTAAATGAAAATTTCTAATGAATGGTCAAACGGACAGGTCAATGTTGTTTACCTATACTGTGACAATGTGTTTATAAATACGGGCGAGTCTAATATGCTCGGGTAGATATTGATATCGTGTAGTCGTATAGTATTCACGCCTTGAATTTGTCAAAAATACTTGTATATATGGTCCCTATGTTGTAAAGTGCTTATAAACACTTTGTCACAATATCGCTAGCGGACTATAGACCGATCGACAATAATATTAGGCCCAGTCCATTGTATTGGGTATCAAAATGTCGAAGTAATAGAGCGTAACCTAGATAAATTGGCATAATTTAAGCAAATATTAAATCTATAATATTGCTATTGAAATACTGCACTTAAACTTTGACTTTATTGAACTCGCTTTTTATGTGTTTAAAATGTTTCCAGTGTTTTTCTTTTTTATTACTATTTTCTATTGCTTTTGTTTGCATTCTTGCTTATTCGTGTGTGAAGAATGTATACGGATATAGTCTGTCAGCGATGTAGGTAAACAACTTTGACCTGTCCGCTTGACCTTTCATATCGTGAAGTCGTATGGTATTTACGCCTCGAATTTGTCAAAAATACTTGTATATATGATCCCTATGTTGTAAAGTGCTTATAATCACTCTGTTACAATATTAATAGCGGACTATAGACCGATCGATAATAATATTAGGCTTAGTCCATTGTATTGGGTATCAAAATGACCTGTCGAAGTAATAGAGCGTAACCTAGATAAATTGGCATAATTTAGCAAATATTAAATCTATAATATTGCTATTAAAATATCAAAGTACTGAACATACTGAAATTCGCGAAAGATAAGAGACAAAGAGTTCAGTGTCTCCATCAATGTAGTGTCAGGTATATGAAGTTGTCAGGTAACTGAAAGGAGGTTGTTATGTTCACCTTGCAGAGCTCCCAAGGCAACACAGTGGGTTCATGTAGTGCACAATATGCAGACTATGAGCATGGGGCTGAAGCTATGTCTTAATTTTCACACATTAGACCAATTCAGGAATTATGTGGGAAATAGTTTAATCAAAATAAATGCATGTATGGAACCATCAAGGATGGTCAAAGTTACTTCCATCATCAGGGAGACCCTAATCTAAACAAGAGGCCCATGGGCCTAAATGCTCAATGCGACAGAGTACATATTTCATGCAGAGGTTCAATAGTCAATGACATTAAGTAAAATTTTCAGCAGTAAGGGCCAATTATATGTAAAGATTTTTGCAAATTTATATAACTTGTCCTAAGAATGCTACATAAAACATATCTGAAATCTAGCTACAATAGATTATTTATAAACAGCTAAAAAGTAAAAAAAAGTTTGAACCCATGACCTTAATCTATATACCAAAATGATTGTTAGGTCAATACCTACAATTTACAAGCCCATACAATAACTTTATAGTTTTTTTAGATAATTAACCATGTCAGTATTGGTTTGCATTACATATTATACCAGTTTTAATTTTACAGCACCAGACGGCCGTTTCGGAATACAATTCCTCATCAGTAGTGATTGGACCAAAACTATGAAACCAAAATTATTTTGAAGATGTTTCTGTGACCTTGACTTTTAAACTCGTGACCTTCATTCATATATGAAAATGAGCAAATGTCTAATACCTACAATATTCTAACATATATGCCTATACAAAAAGTTTATAGTTTTGAGATAATTAACCATCCTTAAGATAATGAGTGAGTATGTAATATTGGATGCTTAAGATAATGAGTGGGTGTATAATATTGGATGCTTAAGATAATGAGTGAATGTATCATAGTGGATGCATAAGACAATGAGTGAGTGTATGATATTGAATGCTTAAGATAATGAGTGAGTGTATAATATTGAATGCTTAAGATAATGAGTGAGTGTGTCATATTGGATGCTTAAGATAATGAGTGAGTGTATAATATTGAATGCTTAAGATAATGAGTGAGTGTGTAATATTGAATGCTTACGACAATGAGTGAGTGTATAATATTGAATGCTTAAGATAATGAGTGAGTGTGTCATATTGGATGCTTAAGACAATGAGTGATTGTATAACATTGGATGCTTAAGACAATGAGTGGGTGTATGATATTGAATGCTTAAGACAATGAGTGAGTGTATAATATTGGATGCTTAAGACAATGAATAAGTGTGTAATATTGAATGCTTAAGATAATAAGTGAGTGTGTAATATTGAATGCTTTAGATAATGAGTGAGTGTGTAATATTGAATGCTTAAAATAATAAGTGAGTGTATGATATTGGATGCTTAAGACAATGAGTGAGTGTGTAATAATGAATGTTTAAGATAATTAGTGAGTGTATGATATTGAATGCTTAAGATAATTAGTGGATGTATAATATTGAATGCTTAAGATAATAAGTGAGTGTGTAATATTAAATGCTTTAGATAATGAGTGAGTGTATGATATTGGATGCTTAAGACAATGAGTGAGTGTGTAATATTGGATGCTTAAGACAATGAGTGAGTGTGTAATATTGAATGCTTAAGATAATAAGTGAGAGTATGATATTGAATGCTTAAGATAATGAGTGAATGTGTAATATTGAATGCTTAAGATAATGAGTGAGTGTATAATATTGGATGCTTAAGACAATGAGTGAGTGTGTAATATCGAATGCTTAAGATAATAAGTGAGTATGAAATTGAACGCTTAAGATAATGAGTAAGTGTGTACTATTGGAAGCTTAAAATAATGAGTAAGTGTGTAATATTGGATGCTTTAGATAATGAGTGAGTGTATGATATTGAACGCTTAAGATAATGAGTAAGTGTGTAATATTGAATGCTTAAGACAATGAGTGAGTGTGTAATATTGAATGCTTAAGACAATGAGTGAGTGTGTAATATTGAATGCTTAAGACAATGAGTGAGTGTGTAATATTGAATGCTTAAGACAATGAGTGAGTGTGTAATATTGAATGCTTAAGACAATGAGTGAGTGTGTAATATTGAATGCTTAAGACAATGAGTGAGTGTGTAATATTGAATGCTTAAGATAATGAGTAAGTGTGTAATATTGAATGCTTAAGACAATGAGTAAGTGTGTAATATTGAATGCTTAAGACAATGAGTAAGTGTGTAATATTGAATGCTTAAGACAATGAGTGAGTGTGTAATATTGAATGCTTTAGATAATGAGTGAGTGTATGATATTGAACGCTTAAGATAATGAGTAAGTGTGTAATATTGAATGCTTAAGACAATGAGTGAGTGTATGATATTGAACGCTTAAGATAATGAGTAAGTGTGTAATATTGAATGCTTAAGACAATGAGTGAGTGTGTAATATTGAATGCTTTAGATAATGAGTGAGTGTATAATATTGAATGCTTAAGATAATGAGTGAGTGTGTAATATTGAATGCTTAAGACAATGAGTGAGTGTATAATATTGAATGCTTAAGATAATGAGTGAGTGTGTAATATTGGATGCTTTAGATAATGAGTGAGTGTATAATATTGAATGCTTAAGATAATGAGTGAGTGTGTAATATTGGATGCTTAAGACAATGAGTGAGTGTGTAATATTGGATGCTTAAGACAATGAGTGAGTGTGTAATATTGGATGCTTAAGACAATGAGTGGGTGTATGATATTGGATGCTTAAGATAATGAGTGAATGTATCATATTGGATGCTGAAGACAATAAGTGAGTGTGTAATATTGAATGCTTACGACAATGAGTGAGTGTATAAGATTGGATGCTTAAGATAATGAGTGAGTGTGTCATATTGGATGCTTAAGACAATGAGTGATTGTATAACATTGGGTGCTTAAGACAATGAGTGGGTGTATGATATTGAATGCTTAAGATAATGAGTGAGTGTATAATATTGGATGCTTAAGACAATGAGTAAGTGTGTAATATTGAATGCTTAAGATAAGCAGTGAGTGTATGATATTGAATGCTTAAGATAATGAGTGAGTGTATAATATTGGATGCTTAAGACAATGAGTAAGTGTGTAATATTGAATGCTTAAGATAGGCAGTGAGTGTATGATATTGAATGCTTAAGATAATGAGAGAGTGTATAAGATTGAATGCTTAAGATAATGAGTGAGTGTATAAGATTGAATGCTTAAGATAATGAGTGAGTGTATAAGATTGAATGCTTAAGATAATGAGTGAGTGTATAATATTGGATGCTTAAGACAATGAGTAAGTGTGTAATATTGAATGCTTAAGATAAGCAGTGAGTGTATGATATTGAATGCTTAAGATAATGAGTGAGTGTATCATATTGGATGCTGAAGACAATGAGTGAGTGTGTAATATTGAATGCTTACGACAATGAGTGAGTGTATAAGATTGGATGCTTAAGACAATGAGTGGGTGTATGATATTGCATGCCTAAGATAATGAGTAAATGTATCATATTGGATGCTGAAGACAATGAGTGAGTGTGTAATATTGAATGCTTACGACAATGAGTGAGTGTATAAGATTGAATGCTTAAGATAATGAGTGAGTGTGTCATATTGGATGCTTAAGACAATGAGTGATTGTATAACATTGGGTGCTTAAGACAATGAGTGGGTGTATGATATTGAATGCTTAAGATAATGAGTGAGTGTATAATATTGGATGCTTAAGACAATGAGTAAGTGTGTAATATTGAATGCTTAAGATAAGCAGTGAGTGTATGATATTGAATGCTTAAGATAATGAGTGAGTGTATAATATTGGATGCTTAAGACAATGAGTAAGTGTGTAATATTGAATGCTTAAGATAGGCAGTGAGTGTATGATATTGAATGCTTAAGATAATGAGAGAGTGTATAAGATTGAATGCTTAAGATAATGAGTGAGTGTATAAGATTGAATGCTTAAGATAATGAGTGAGTGTATAAGATTGAATGCTTAAGATAATGAGTGAGTGTATAATATTGGATGCTTAAGACAATGAGTAAGTGTGTAATATTGAATGCTTAAGATAAGCAGTGAGTGTATGATATTGAATGCTTAAGATAATGAGTGAGTGTATAATATTGGATGCTTAAGACAATGAGTAAGTGTGTAATATTGAATGCTTAAGATAGGCAGTGAGTGTTTGATATTGAATGCTTAAGATAATGAGAGAGTGTATAAGATTGAATGCTTAAGATAATGAGTGAGTGTATAAGATTGAATGCTTAAGATAATGAGTGAGTGTATAAGATTGAATGCTTAAGATAATGAGTGAGTGTATAATATTGGATGCTTAAGACAATGAGTAAGTGTGTAATATTGAATGCTTAAGATAAGCAGTGAGTGTATGATATTGAATGCTTAAGATAATGAGTGAGTGTATAATATTGGATGTTTAAGACAATGAGTGAGTGTGTAATATTGAATGCCTAAGATAATAAGTGAGTGTATGATATTGAATGCTTAAGACAATGAGTAAGTGTGTACTATTTGGATGCTTAAGATAATGAGTGAGTGTGTAATATTGGATACTTAAGACAATGGGTGCGTGTGTTATATTGGATCCTTAAGACAATGAGTGAGTGTGTAATATTGGATGCTTATGATAATGAAGACGTTTATGAAAAAGTTTGTCCGTATTTCATATTTATGATACAGGGAAGTTAAATCATTTGTTAGAAATTTTCCTGTTACTAAAAAAGGCTTATTTTTTGAAGATATTTCGGACGCGCAATTAAATATGTTGTTGTTCATATTTATTAAACAAGGAAGATTTGTTAGACATCTTCCTGCTACTAAAATTAAGTTTATTATCGTGTTCCACAAAATGAGTTTAAAAATTAAAGGTTTTCAAAGGTTATCCTGTACACGTGATATCAAAACTTTAAATTTCTGAAATCATTTCTGTAATGATTTTAAGTCATCCAAAAACTTTATTGCATTCATTTTTTTTATTTTATTGCTGAGTTCCTTTCAGACCGTCGATTTTTTTTTTTTTTTTTTTTTTTTTTTGCTGGGCTCTCCTGTTTTCTACCAATCTAAAACTTGTCGCCTTAATATAAGTGAAATAAACTCTAATATGGAAGCCTTGTATAACCTTTATTATAATGAGTTATTATTTACCAGCTAAATGTGTAACAATATACATGTCTGTATGTACAACTACAGTAGCTCAGTTGATAAAGTGCTCGCTTTGTATGTTAGAAGTGTAGGGTTCGAATCTCCATTCGGGGTCTGACCACGACTTAAAAAACAGGTAGTGTTGTGGTTGGTTTCCTAAGCAAGAGCGATTCACTGTGTCATGTTTGGTGTTGCAAGCTAAAGAAGGCTCAATGCACATTGCCCTGAGCGCACTTCGAAGCTAAAACTGATGCCTACATATGGTGACGTCTCGATATAACCTGAAAATTCTTGACTGGCATCATTTGATCAATTAATCAATTTAAGCTTGAATAAATGGTTGTTAAATATCTAATTACATATTATACCAGTTTTAATTTTACAGCACTAGGCGGTCCTTTCGGAATACAATTCCTCATCAGTAGTGCTTGAACCAAAATTATGAAACCAAAATTATTTTGAAGATGTTGAAAAGCTACCGAAAGGACTAAAATATATTTTACCAAATTAAGCTAAGGAAATACTTTGCATAAGGGAGTATACCTTAGTTTTTGAGAAATTTTAAATTTTAACTTGCAGGAAATTTAGACAATTATAGTATATTTCTGACAATAAGACAAAATTATTGCCCACTGTACTGAGTTTGTGATATCCCCGGGGCACCAACCAACAGCAGATATATTACCTCAGGGATTTAAATTACATATTATACCAGTTCTAAACTATAAAATCATGACATTAAATATTCAATATACAACTTAACATAGAAAACAATTACTCCATGTTGAACAGTGGATTATTCTACATTGAATGTTCACAAATATTACCCGTTATACATAATACAATCTTCAACCAGCTGGTTAGATAAAGAATCTTTCAACTTAAACATGATAGGTTATATATAATCATTTAGTATTGACACACACTGGGGATATCATTTCATTTCCTTTTATTTAATAAAGAAACAAACTTGAACATTTTGTATTTTTTTATTTTTATAAAAGGTGAATCCTATAGTAGCTGAGTGTTATTATTTTATAATAATTATAGTGTTATAATTTTATTTTTTAAAAGATGAATTTTAAATTGACAGGTGTAATTAAGTGAGTTTTATAGTTATAGAGCTTTATTATTGCCAAGTTTTAAAATAACGACTTTTATAAATGGTAGGTTTATAATTGACGAGCTTCAAATTGAGGAGTATCATAATTGGACAGTTTTGTAAATAGCCACTCCACTGAACTGGTACTCCGGTGTCTGTCTAAATATGTGTATTTCTCCCTTTTTTGGGGGGTATTTATTACTTGTTTGTATTATTTAATCTTGCTGGTTGTAGTGTCAGGTACATGCTTTTAGTTATATTGAAGACTACTTTTTCGAACTTTCATACAATGAAAAACTACAGTACTGTAATATTAGACATATTTTTTTTCATTAAAAGAGTTTGGTACATATGCTTTTACGGTTTTAAAAATTAAAGTAAAGCAATTTCATTCCTTTATCGTTCTGGTATGAAACATTTTAAGTCCAAGCCCTTATCTTGTAAACTTGTTCACGACACCATTCTTTATCCTCTGATTTAACTTTGTAATATTTTCTTAGTCATATGTTGGTAGCTCAATTGGTAAAACACTCGTCTATAATGCGGTAGGGGGTGTCTCAAGTTCAATCCCTGCATATTTCACTTCCTGTTACACAAAAACGGTGTGTTAAAAATTCCCTCACATTTGCAAGTAAAACATTAATTATCAAAGTAATTATTGACATAATATCGTCAACTAACTAACTTTATTTGATGAAAATTTTGAACTCCAACGAAAATATATTGATTATCTTTTTAACATCACAGCAAAGATTTTATAAATTCGATGAAATCTGATGCCACAAGTAATGCAATCCTTTGCAGTAGAAACAAAACGTCTTGCAATTGAAATTTAACAATATTGAAGACGTCAGATGGAAAATATCACACTTACATAACGTCCAGCATTTAAAAAAACACCACAGCTAAAGGGTTAAAATATATTCTATTATTTGAAATAATTAACTGCAAAATTATTAAAAAAATTATTTATCCGACAAAGATTAATGTGACAAATTAGAGGACCAGTAATACTGTAGTTCACATTTACGCAATTCAAAAAAACGAAATATAATGTATTTAATACCTCGAAATAACGTATTTCTAATATGTAATACACCCATTCTCAGTAATAAGGCCCAATTCACTATTTCAAGATGATGAAAAATAAAAGTCTTACAAGCAATGAACTTCTGGTATTTTCAGAGACTGGACATATCAGAAGATTCAGAAACAACAAAATTATTAACACCAATTGATTATTTTGGTTGTAATTTCACTTTATTGTTACATACATACCATTTGTATTTAAATGAATTGATATTTACGTGACCGTAGTTAAAGTTCATCATATTCTTACCAGGTAGTAGTATTTATATGTTTATTATGCTTGAACATTAGGTTACATTGTTATTAATTTAAAAATGTGCCTTGAGACCACTTCGGCATATCGAAATGATAATGACGATATTTGTAGTCTACAGAAATTAAAGTATTTTTACGCAAAAATACAATAAATTTATTTCTGTATTCTCAAGTTAGTAACAGAAACAAAATTTCAAACAGGTAGTCATTAATCAACATTTAAATCAAAATGCAAATATGTCTTGATGAAATTACTAACCAAAAGAACTGTATAAATCTTATTATCTTCAAGATAATTTTCACTTAAGTAAACAGTGTATTCGGTAACGTATGTAGCACCTCTAGATGACTTTGAGTCAATATAAAGACAGCTAAATTATATTATATTACAAATTATTAACTCTTGTTTTCCATAATAAAATTGTAAAACTTATCAATAGAACACATGATATTGGTATATATGTTCACTTTTCTAGCGAAATGACAAAAACTATTTATCGGTAACGTATGTAACAGTTTAACCGATAATAAGATTATGTACATGGTATCGTTTACAATGAAGTCTTCAATTTCTTTATTAAGACAACAAGAGATATAAAGCCTTTAAAATTATCAAATTATCACGATGTAAATGTTCACTTTTCTAGTGACAAAAATAATTCATTAAGTAAGTAACGTATGTAACTGTTTAGTCACGTATGTAACAATTACATATTGGGGTTTAAAACTTCTTCACTCAGTGACATGTCCTCCTTTAAAGAAATTCAATAAAATATACCCGAGTTACATTCTAAAAAACAAGGCTAATGGAATGAGAAAGTCTTAATTGCTGATTAAAATATCATATCTATAAAGGAACCACTGTCTGTATTTTTCTCTCCAGTAGTACTTTTTTCATATTTAGTTTTTAAACCTGAAATCTGGACTTATCCTTTATTTCTAACAACTTTTTTCTCCACCCGATTGGTTATACTGTTTCTAAATTCAGGATAGACTGAAAAATCTTACATGTTATGTGCCTTTTACAAACATTTACTGTCTATACCAGTCAATTTTTTTAAAGTCGATCTCTTTTTCTTCTAATTATCTTTTAATCAATCATGTGACTTAAAATGTCTCTCATACCGATCCACGCCAATATAAAAATCCCAAAGCAGAGAACAAACGTTGAAAATTTGCAAGTAAAGTTAAAAACACGAACTTTCACGAGGAAAGTGAGAACAAATCAACAATGTCCATTGTATTTTGGTATTAGTAATCGAGCGGTTTGCTTCGTTTTATAAAGTCCACATTGGTGCCATAGTTGAGGTACAAGTCCTAATATGAAGCAGAACATGAAGGATTAGTTTTATCTTTTATTTCAATATCCTTAAGATAGATTACATTCACAAAAGCATTCGAATTTAGAATTATAAAATCCTATACCAGACACCATGTATCTGTATATATGTGGAGGTTTGTTACAGACATCCTTCAAGTTAAAAACGGTTTTACATAAATTCTGCTGCAATATGAAATAAATTAGCCAGCAATGATGCACAGTTTAGGCCCATTACCGATTATTGTTGGAAAATTATATTGCTAAACATAACATGTATATGGTGTCTTTCAAAATCACTCATATTTTGTTGTTGATTCTATCACCATATATGTATTTAATATTTGTCAATAAGGTGTTACCAAGAAGAACGTTTTCTTGCTGAGCTTCGCTTGTTGGGTGTCAAGTCAATAATGGATACATCACTTTCTGTTTGCTTTCATGATGTAACTTCTCATTTGAAAATGTAACTCTTTTATCCTTTCTAATATGAAAGTTTTCTATCTGAAATTTCTTTCTCATGATTTATCTTTTAAAATTTTAACGTCTTTAGATGCATTACATTAAGCTTCCCTCTTAGCTTCTTGTCAGAACTTGTATAGTTTTTACCCCTAGTTTAAATAGAAGGTAACCTAAAACTAAGAAGAGTATGACCACTGTTGTTAATGACGTAACAGGGACTGGTTCCAAAGAGACATAACCATTATCTGAAACATCCTTGGCGGCTATCTGTTCTGGAAGTTCGTGTGTTTAACTTAACTTGTCAGTTTCAAAGTTTTCACTTTGCTTCTGGATTTGTGATTCGGACACATGGAATAGTAGGTTTGTTTTTTCAGTTTAATTCTTAGTTTCTCTTCAATTTAGAACTCCGATCATATCCCATTTTCTTTATCTCTGTAATTTGACTGAATTTCAAGACATGATTTAACTTGTCAGTTTCAAAGTTTTCACTTTGCTTCTGGATTTGTGATTCGGACACATGGAATAGTAGGTTTGTTTTTTCAGTTTAATTCTTAGTTTCTCTTCAATTTAGAACTCCGATCATATCCCATTTTCTTTATCTCTGTAATTTGACTGAATTTCAAGACATGATTTATCCATCATAAAACAGTAGACAGCAACTGTGCTTGTAATTCAGACCAGTAACGTAGATACCAATACTTACGTTACCTGGGGGTCTGATATATGGATGTATATTGACCACCCATTTGACCATTGAAGTTTTGTTTTACGCTGCATTTACACTTTAATAATCAGAATTTATGAAATTGCAGGTATTTGGTTTGTATGTATAACAAATATTAAAATGTACAATGTTGTATTCAAATCTATGAGAAAATTATCCAAATAAATTAGACCAGTGACATCTATCGTTTCAAAATCCAGTTTGAAGTAGAAAATTAACTAGAAAACTGTGATTGATAATTGTAGATATAATGTGTAGTTTCTGTTGGTACATTTATTCTTTGGTCTTTTCCAAAGCCAATTCATTATACTGTAATATAACACTATTTGGGCCTTATTGCTGAGAATGGGTGAATAACGCCTTCAATAACTCCTATACAACACTTCATGGATAATTGATATATTGTTTGATCACACTGGACATATGCTGGACTGTCAAATATCAACGGAACAAGGAATTAGACTGGAAAAGAGTGAAGTAATGGTTTATGTCGCACCTGTCAAAATTGTTTCACTGATACCAAACCCGTAAATGAATGGTGGAGCGAACCGGAGTGTCCGCAGAAAATAACCTACTTTATGCAAGCGAACGGAGACATTTTCACACTGATGTCAGTATCCAACGTGAATCTAACCTAGTCGGTTAGAGGTGCTGTGGTCCGTACAAATATGTTTTAAATCACTCGGCCACCAAGGCTTTTTTCTTAGACTGTTAGATAATACATGTATGATATATTTGTTGAATTGTACGATAACAATGAGCACTTACTAGACTACCATACCATACGGGACATGATTAAAATCTTATTAGAGGTTTCTACACAGCTAGATCACAAACGTCACATTGATCACGTGATCGTATTGTTAATAAAATATAGCATATTAAAGGTCATTGATAAGAATGTGGGAATTTCCAAATCTTGTCGTGTTTTCCTCACTATAGTTATTTAATTTGTTTAAACATGGAGAACATATCTCGCATGGCATGGAATGAACTGAGTAGATTTGTTGGAATAGAGGAGCAAGTTCTCATTAGAAGACGGAAGTATGAATTATATGACTTACTTACTAATCGTGCAATCAATTCCCAGACTTCAAACACTCGAATATCTAGTGGAAGTCAAGCAGAAGGATTGTCACTACCAGGAAGTGATACCGATCTTATGTATATACTTAACGACATAACTGTATCGTCCCCAGATAATGTTGAGTTATCAGATCCTGATATCGTAATGGATACAACCGATTTGAAACCAGGATTTGCTCGCCTGCGATGTCATGGCAGTTTTAGCAACAATTATCTAATTTCAACTGACAGTGGTGTTGTTTTGTCTAGTCTTCTATTCCGTGACGCAATTGTTGATATAAGTCGAGTGTTAAACCCTAATGCAGTAGCCCATGGACCGTGTTCGACTGAAGTATTACCATGTAAGAATGAACTTGATTTAATGGGCTGTCTCCACTGCAATACATGGCCTGCTGTGGCAGCTGAATGGATTTATAGACATAGAAATAACAACTGGCCACCACGTAACTTAATTTCGGATATCGTACAAGATGGGATTCTGATTGTACCAATAGGAAATCCACATTCACAATACAGTTTCATACAATGGCGAATATCTTTTTCAACTGCCGAGAAAAAACTGGTCCATTCTATGAACCATTGCCAGTTTTTATGCTACGGGTTATTGAAACTTTATCTGAAACATGTTATAAATTCAAATCCAGATGTGAAAGAATTACTCTGTTCTTATTTTTTAAAAACCAGTATGTTTTATTGTATCGAGGAAGAACCAATCATTTGGAATAAAGAAAATTTTCTTGATTGTTTTTGGACATGCTTTAAGAGATTAATCAAATGGGTAAGAGATGAATACTGTCCTAACTATTTCATCAAAGACAATAACATGTTTGAGGGGAAGGTTTGTGGGGATAAAGGTAGAATATTACTTAGGTATCTGATTGAACTTTATCATGAGGGATTGTATAGTTTATGGCGGATTCCTTGTTTATCAGAGTTACAGTTCTGTAACACGGACAGGTCAGTACTGGCTGGAAATGTAATAACTGATGTAGAAAGGGAATATCTTTGTGATAAGGAAATAATGACAATACATGCATATGGTTCTGATGATATAACCGACTGTATGAAGTTAATTGATGTTAATGCTGAAATGATACAAACGTCAACCAGTAATATAGACAAACCGATACTTACATTGTTATATCATGATGCAATGCATCAGTTCGTACAACTGTTGTATAAACAAATAGTCACAGATGGATCAAATAAAAGCCGTTACAAACGTACAAAAGAATTGAAATCCTTTATTTTACAAAACTGTATGAACAGTGATAAATGTACCGGGATGTTACTGCTTACTCCCTTATGTTATTTGAATAGTGATTACAAGGAAGTTATAATAATGACACAGAAACTTCTTCCAAAATTAAAATCTTGTACATTTTATGTTGGTTTATCACGTTTTCGTATATGTAATAAGCAAGTTTACATTGATAGAATGTGTGGTAAAGGATTGACTCTGAATCGAAAGTTGACATGTAACATTTTTGCTCGATGTTATAAATGTAAAGTAGACTGTAAGTTTTATCCATCAGAGATAGAACAAGAACTTGTTCAACATTCCGCGCTTAACTTAGCGCATATACATCCACTGGCGTATTCATACGCTATGCTGTTTCTTTCATATCTCCATATGAATAGTAGAGACAACATGTGTAATACTTTAAGTAAACTCTATGCCACAGTTTATGACAGAGATGTAGTTGATGAATCAGAAGCTCCATTATCAATCTCCCTTCTAGTCAGATGTATTCAACTTTGTGAATCCTGGCAAGGTAGTCAAAGAGAAAGTTAAAAAAATTACAAAATGCATCTAATCTAATGTGAACTGCTTTTTCAGAAACAAGAAACATAGGGATATTGCAAATATAAACTGTAAAATATATTTATTTATTAATGAACACTATAGAACTTAACTAGTATATTGGTAAAATATCAATTGAAACATAATTACTAATATTCACATTGGCGTCTGGTTCTTTATAAAACATTTGTGTTACTCACGCTTTGTAACTATACAAATATCTATATGAAGGCCAAAGAATAACGACTGTTATTATATGTTTAAGAGACGAAGATTGAGTGTTCATTTTGAAGAGTTTAATTATTATTTGACTGTCTTTAAATCTTTTTATTTATATTAACGTTTTAATTGGACATATTCGTTTATTTAAACAACTACATGTAAATTTACAGAATACAATTACCCAAATTAAAACTTTATAAACTGAATAAAAATTCCATTTTGTATCATAAAAATATTATTTTCTATAAAAAAAATAAATTTAACACATAGACACATCATTTACGACATTAGTTGTAGGTATTACAAACATGTTATGTGGCCGTGTATGTTTTCATCTCTTAAAACAATAATCCAATAAATTCTGCGTTTTTCGCCCAAGTCAGATTTATTTACTTATATCAAGACAATTCATTAATGGATTGTGAAGGAAGTCGGGGCCCTCAAAGACAGACTCCCACCGACGGCAAACAAATTTTCCCACAAACATGTGCAAAAACCTAAAAAGTGTTCGAATTAAAACGGAAACTACGCCTTAAAACATTCGGCAACACAACCCTTTTTTATATTTGATAAACTGACAAAAAGATCATGGTTGACTAAATCAAGTGTAAACTGATATGTTTTGTTACAAATCAGTTTGTACTAGGTTAGACAAAGGTATTTGTAAACCTTACAAATTATGTCTTTTCTCTTAATTATATGTAATTACATATTATACCAGTTTTTATTAATAGCTCTAGACAGCCGCTTTAAACCACGGTTCTTCATCAGTAGTGCTTGGACCAAAAATATGAATTTTAAGTGTATAAGATCTGTATTGTAAACCATGTCTACAGATTTTTATCTGGAGATAAAGATATGTTTATCATTACTCATACAAATTAAACATTGTACAATCCGTATGTTTTAATAAATAATAAATACAGCATACCATGACATGTAACAAGATTGACATATTTTTTAAACAGTTACTGGAACTTTATAAAGTAATCATTTGTTCTGTAATTTGATCAGTATTTGAAATTATTAAACAGGGAAGTTAAACATATAGTGAAACCTTCCTTATTCACCTCTAATACTTGAATATTTATTATGTATTTCAATTTCAAGTGAAACCGGAAGGAGGCACCTAGAAAAAAATCATTTCTTTACACACCAAGTGCCCCAGCTGAAGATCAAACCCAACCTTTCGGGTTGAAAAGTGACCTTTCTACAACTTCGCTGAAAGATTCGGTCTGGAAGTATATCATTTATTATATATTTCTAATATATATAACACTATAACACCGCGACTGGCTCAGTCCTCCTACACAAGAATAAATTTGTAAAATTTAGATCTTTTATAGGTTAACTTGTACACGTGACATTATAGATTTAAAGTTGTAACCTTAAATAAAATGAATTCTTTAATGACAATTTTGATAATTTTTTGATTTATTGCGAAAAGTAAATCAGTTTTGCTCACAAATCAAGATTCTTTTACTTAAAGTACTTAAAACCATTATTGGATAATGAAGAAAACTAGAGTGCTCGAAATCAGTACCAAGCCTACAGCAAACGAATTGACACAAACTTTTTCACATCGAATCTCCTCAGGTGAATATGAACCTAGGTGGATAGACTGATCATTGGTCTGCATTCTGGTGCTTAAGACCACTGAACCACAGTGGTCACTTAAGATTTGGTGTATTCTAACGTGACCATGTTTCTTTCATATCTCCATGTGACCAGTAGAGACAATACAAGTTATACTCTTTGTGAATTCTGTACCACGGTTAATGATAGGCAGATAGTTCATGAATCAGAATCTCTGTTAGTAAGTTATCTTCTTATGACATATATTGAACTTTGTGAAATTTGGAAAAAAACAGAAGTGAAAATTTAACTTCTGTAGTGTGAAGTGAATTTTGAGAAAATGAACAAACATTGTACATGTATATTAGAATGTACAAATACTCAAGACTTATGTATGTAATATACTTATGGATAATTTTATAAACAGTAAGGAGTTTAACAAGCACATTCGTAAAAACAAATTTATAAAAAATGTTTAAAACATATTTGTTTCATCTTTAAATTTTAAATACAAATAGGCGAATGGTAACAGAAACAGTACTCATTATTTTGTTAGTTTTTCATACTTTGAGCAAATCAGTTTATACTGGCCATTTCTCTTACATTAATGTCTTAATTTTCATGAAGCTTGGTCGGTATGTTTAGCACAAAATATGAGGTAATGTGTGTAATGTTGACATTTTCTGATGCAATCATTATTTAGAAGTGTTCATCACCCTTTTATTCATATATTCGTTCTATCATACTAATTCTTTTATCTAAACCTCTTCGTGTATTGTTAATATTTACACGGTGCAATAACTGTTTTGGAACACTATATAACTATATACAAGATAAAAATAGCATTTAAACAATTTGTTTCAATACTAAATAATTTACATACCAACAATGTGTATTATTTATGAAAACAGTTAATACTAGATATTTTGCATGCGACATAGGTTTTTTTATCGTTAAACACAATGAATGATATAAATTTGGGGAATTTTGTTTAATTTCGCGGACATCTTTAACGCAAAGTCAGTAAGAGGTAATTTGCATGTTTGTGGTTCATTAATGATTTGATAGCATTTAAAACTCTTTCTTTATATCATGTTTCGTGTGGTTGAATACAAACAATAAGAAATCTGAAATACAATAATATATATACTATGCAAAATAAGATATACAGATAAATATTATTACTCCCTACAATTTTAATAAATAAATGCCAGTGTATACAGTTTTAGTCTATTAATAAAATTCAAGATTAACAATGTTCACTACAATTGATATATTGTACAATATGTTTGTTTTAAGTTTACTGTCATGTTAAGATATCGGGTGTATCTTGCTAAACAGGAAGTGCTTACCCTTCCGGAACACCCCGCCACACATCCCTGGTTGAAGTGTACGTGTTTAACTTAACTTGTCAGTTTAAAAGTTTTATCTTTGTTTCTGGATTGTATATCGGACATAGAATATTTAGTTTATTTTTGATGTGTAACGTTATCAATTTCTACATATTTTAGTTTTTAGATAAATGTAAGTTTAACAATACTCTTTAATGTCTACACATTTTTCTCTCTAAATATGGAGGGTTATCAATATTTCCTACAATTTAAATATAATATTGTACAATTTGTATAGTTTAATTAATACAACATACCATGTGACTAAAGCTACTAGAACTTTACAAGGTAAGCGTTTGTTTTGTTATTTGATCAGTATGTGGCACAAGATTTAACTTATACTTTTTAAATCGAGAATGAAATCTGTCTAAAGATAATAATGCCATTAACATCATCTTATTATAGCCAACAATACAATAGCAAATAACATTACTATAAAAAACTTCATTTTCCGGGTTAAATAAAATAATTGATTAAATATGATATCATCGAAAAAAGGAAATTAACCACTTATCACGACGGATACACAAAAATTGGAAATTTTTCTTCAGTTTCTGTTTATGTTTATTCAACAACTAAGATTTGTTAAAAATCTTCCTGTTACTAAAATTAGGTTTATAATGTTAGCTACGAAAAAAGTTATAGAATGAAAACCTTTTAAAGGTTATCCTTAACACGTGATATTAAAACTTTAAAATTCTAGTCTGAAATCAATATTTCTGTACCAATCTTAAGTCACATAAAAGCTTTTATAAAATTTACAATATTACACCCCAAATATTGACATTGGCAAGAACCTCTACATTAGGTTGTGTACATCTTGGACTACTGAAAACTAGTTTTTATTCGAGTGCGACTAAATTTCGCGTAATTCGCGAGAACAAAATAATCGAGAAAGTTAATCGACGCGAATTTCTTTTCGAAAATGGTTTTATTTATACCAAATATTCAGCTAGAGTCGATATCGCAAAAATTAATAGTCGGAAAATGATTTTGGTAAGAGATTTTAGAAAGTTAATATCCGCGAATAAAATTTGGTTTACAGTGAACTACTCTTGAGAATAACGCCTAACTCGAAACTGATTCAATATTTCTTAAAGCCCGTTTTTGTCAACAATAACCGATATCCTTAGGGGTTTTCAATGTAATTGTTTCAATTTCACTACACGTTTCAAAATAGTCTATGTAATGTAATGTCATATAATGACGATTTTGTCTAAAGATAATCAACAGATTCTTTCAAAAACTATTTGATAGGTGATCCAAATATATTGGAATGGCATCCTGGCGCAACCGCTGAATTAGGTGGCTGGTTTGCAAATGGGGTGACTAGACAACGATCACAACTAGATGGAGTTACTTGGCTGGTAACTGCACCGCGGGATGAAATGGCCAGTCCCCGATCGATACCACTGTTTGAATAAGGGGGCCAGAACAATACCACTCGATATAGTGGCTTAGCCTAGAGAAGCACATTGCATGAGGTGCAGAGACTCCAAAAAGACACCGCTAGATAGAGTTGTGAGGACCTGAACAAAAAATGGATTTGGTGGCTATTTATGGATAAGGTGGCTAGAATCAGAATAATACAACTAATTTCATTGGCTAAGCCCGTAATAGATGGTGTATATGGTGTATGGGTTATGTTCGCTCAATATTTAGGTTAGTAGTTAAACTATAGTAAAACCTTGTAATATAATAAAAGTCACCATTGTTAGCGAATCTACATTCAACTTAACAACTGTTACCCTCTTGACAAAAAGTAGGTCATGGTCGGTATATAGGTTACATTGGTAGATATATAGGTCACTAGTCAAGCCTAAGAACAATAGAACATTGCTGTTAACTATCCTAAGTGACATTTTCAAAATGGAGATAAATGTACATTAGTCGAGCGTCCAGGACCTCAGAGAATTTTTGTCTGACATTTAAACGTGTTAGAAAGAATGTTAGTTATCATAAGGGATGACAAGGTCTTCAGTCAGTCACTCTTAAACTTGTTATTTTAATCGGATATGAAAATAGTAATATTTTGCATTGTTTTACTGGAGAATATTCGAAACAAATTTACGATTAATTAGGCCGAGAAACCCGCACATACACGCGTGTCCAAAAACTGTAATTTAATGAGCATTAAAATCCGTGAAAAAAAAACTACACCAAAATAACAAAAGTGACTAACCTTCCCCATGCATGATTTTATATTATTTCTTTGTAATATTTGTTGTTTTAAGACAAATTGCCTTGAGTTTAAAATTTTTCGAGTTTAATAAAAGGTTCATTGTGTATTACAATGGGATTAGATTGGAGTGGAATAATGGTGTTTATCGCACCTGTCAAAATTGTTTTATTGATATCAAAACGGCTTGTTTATGAATAGTAAAGGGAACCGGAGTGCCCGCAGAAAATCACATACTTTTTGCAAGCGAACTAAGACATTCACACACTGAGGCCAATACCCAATGTGTTCGAACCTAGTCGGTGAGAGGTGCTATGATCCGTATACATATGTTTTAGATCACTCGGCCACCGAGGTTATATTTTATTACACTGTCAGCTATATGAGATATTTGTTAAAATGTCCGATAACAATTAACACTTAGTAGACTACCATACCATACTTAACATGCTAGATTACAGATTACTTCACAGCTAGATCACAAACGTCACATTGATCACGTGGGATTTTACGAACGACATTAAATATGATTGATAAGAATGTGGCAATTCCCCAATCTTGTCGTGTTTTCCTGACTACAGTCATTTAATTTGTTTAAACATGGAGAACACATCAGTTATGATTTGGAATGAACTGAGTAGATTCGTCGGAATAGAGGAGCAAGTTCTCACCAGAAGACGGCGGTATGAATTAAGTGACTTAATTGTGAACCGTGCCATCTATTCCCAGAACTTATGCACTCGTATATCTAGTGGAAGTAGAGCAGAAGGATTGTTACTACCAGGAAGTGATATAGATGTTATGTTTGTACTTAAGGACATAACTGTATCATGTTCAAATAATGTTGAAGTATCGAATCCTGATATTGTAATGGATACAACCGATATTAAACCAGGATTTGCTCGACTTCGTTGTCATGAACGTTTGAGCGAATATGAGCTCTTTTCGTCGGCACTGACTGAAACTGACAGTGGTCTTGTTTTGTCTAGTCTGTTATTCCGTGACGCAATTGTTGATATATATCGAGATGTAAACCCTGGTGCAGTAGCCCATGGACCGTGTTCTACTGTAGTATTACCTTCTAAGGTTGAATGTGATTTCTTGTATTGTTTCCACTGCAAGTCTTGGCCTGCTGTGGGAGCTGAATGGATTGGTAGACATAGAAATAACAACTGGCCACCACGTAATTTAATTACGGATATCGTACAATGGGTTCCTAATTGTACCAATAGGAAATCCACATTCACAATACAGTTACATACAATGGCGAATATCTTTTTCAACTGCCGAGAAAAAACTGTTCATTCCATGAACCATTGCAGTTTTTGTGCTACGGATTATTGAAACTTTATCTTAAAATGTATAATTCAAATGTAGATTTGAAGACTTACTTTGTTCTTATTTTTTAAAAACCACTGTTTTATTGTATCGAGGAGAATATCATTTGGAATAAAGAAAATGTTCGATTGTTTTTGGACATGCTTTAGAGATTAATCAAATGGGTAAGAGATGAATACTGTCCTAACTATTTCATCAAAGACAATAACATGTTTGAGGGTAAGGTTTGTGGAGATAAAAGTAGAATATTACTTAGGTATCTGAGTGAACTTTATCATGAGGGATTGTATAGTTTATTCGGATTCCTTGTTTATCAGAGTTACGACATTACAGAAGTGTGATAACTGATGTAGAAAGGGAATATCTTTGTGATGAGGAAATAATGAAAGTGAAAGCATCTTATTCTCCTAATGATATCCAAGAGTATGGATACTTGATGTTAATGCTGAAATGATACAAACGTCAACCAGTAATATAGACAAACTGATACTTGCATTGTTATCATGATACAATGTATGACTTGTACAACTGTTATATAAACAAATAGTCACAGATGATCTAATAAAAGCCGTTATAATCGTACAAAAGAATTGAAATCCTTTATTTTACACAACTGCCTGACATTGATAAATGTACAGGGATGTTACTACTTGCTACGTGTGTTATTTGAACAGCGAATATAAGGAAGTTGTTACAATTGTTCAGAAATCATGAAAATTTAAAATTATGCACTTTTTATTCGGACATTCGCGTGAAATATATGATGATCAAGCGTATATTGAAAGACTGTGTGGTAAAGGATTGACTTTGAATCAAAAGTTAGCATGTAACTTTTCTCTCAGATGTTATAGATGTAATGTAGACTGCAAGTTCTATCCATCAGAGATAGAACAAGAACTTGTTCAACATTCCGCGTTTAGCGTGGTGCATATACATCCAGTGGTGTATTTACGCTATGCTATTTCTTTCATATCTCCGTATGAATAGTAGAGACAACATCTGTAATACTTGAGTAAATTCTATACCACGGTTTATGACAGAGATGTAGTTCGTGAATCAGAAGCTCCGATATCAATCTCCCTTCTCGTCAGATGTATTCAACTTTGCGAATCTTGGCAAGGTAGTCAAAGAGAAAGTTTAGCACTTTAAAAAATACATCACACCTAATTTGAAGTATGTTTTAAAAATATAGAAGTTTGAAGACATGTATTTCAGATATAAAATACATATGAACCCTCCTACGTTTACTTTTATACTAATTATCAATGTAGAATTAAATAGTACATTGACACTATACAAACGTAAAACAATTTTAGTATCAACACTTCACTCATAGCTATTTATGAAACATTTACATTGTAAACAAATTGGTAAGAGGTTATAGCAATGGTAATTGTAATATCCTGTTGAATAGACAAAGCTTAATGTACATTTGACGAGTTATTGTGGATCCATGATTATTTGAAAGTTTTTAAATATATCTTTATTCATATAAACGTTTTTGTTGGACATATTCGCTTATTTAAACAACTACATGTATTACGTAATACTGCAGTATACAATAACTGTTTTGAATTTTTTGAAGAATAAAATTTAATATAATAAAAATATTGTAAACTGTAAAATTTTAAACCAAGACACTTGATTTATGACATACGTTTTAGATATTATATCAAGATAGTCCAACCGTAGGCGTTGCCGGGAAATGGAGGCTTCATAGACACTACACCCCAAACCGCGGACAAAAGAACTCAACCGCTTTTTCTAAAAACAAACCTAAATAGGGTTCGAACCTAGGTGAAACCCTACTCTTTAGAGCACTCGGCCATTCTACCTCTTTTTGGATTTGATAGCGATAATAAAAAGATAGATTTGAGTAAGTCAAGTGTCAACATATCCAATATTTTTATATCATATGTTATAAAAGTAAATTCTCATTTAACAGAGATATTTGTAAACATTACCGTCAACACTGTATTGTTGATAAGTATGATTTCTCTGTTTCCAGGCTTACTCTTCAAGAGCACCTGGCCTCCCCTCTTTCCTTGTACATTTGATAAACAACCTATAATATCTAGAAAGTTTTGAGTTATTCAAGTTAAACATACTAAAAATTTGATCTGATACTCTTAATCTATGTATATAATATGACCATTTATACTCAATTTTTATGTTAACTTTACAAACTGTATATCTTTTTATAAATAATGCATTTTGTATTTATATCATTATATTCTGAAAGGACCTAGTCTAGTGGTCTAGTGCTGCAAAATTCAAACAGGTTTGGTTTGAGTTGTAAAATTAATATGTCTCCACTGGTTTTAAACTATCTTACAGCCTTTATTGAGTTCTTGAATTAATATAATAATTCTGGTATTTTTTAAAATTAATAGTTTAAACGAAATTATTTATTCTTAGGAAAAATAATAAACTACACACTTGACGTAAACAAGGGGTTGTTACCCTTTCGGAGCACCCGTACTTACTTCCCTGGTGAAGGTTCACGTATCTTACCTAATTTATCAGTTCCAAAGTTTTTACCTCTGTATTGTGGTTAGGGCATAGATTAGTATGTTTGTTTTTGATGAAATATGATGTCATAAAACCCTTATGTTTATAAATATGTGAAAATGACGACTACATCAAAAGTATTTATGTGTTTGTAAGCGTTGAATTATGGTTCGTTGTGTCGTCCCCATCTTCGTCCGAGATGTATGTGGACAAATGGTATAAATCTCGCTTTTACAGATTAAAGCATAGAGTCCTCTAACATTTTTAAAAATACGATCAAATCACCAAATGTTGTTCATGTTGATTTTTGAAAAAAAAATCGGAACTCCTTTCATACAATTCATTAAAGAGCGACTCTCATCGAATTGCTGATTCAAATCTAGAAATAGTTTGTCAGTTCTTTTTTCAAGTCATATTTATTCTTTGTTTTGTGTCCCAGTCATTTTTACTGATAACAAGAATGAAAGAATCTGGAGTGTTCATAGACAACCTCCAACCGCAGGCAATTGCCCAATATTTTCATATACAAAAACCCTAAATAGGATTCGAACCTAAACGGAAGCTTTATTTTAGAGCACTCGGCAACACAACCCCTTTTTGATTTTATAAACTGACAATAAGATCATAGTTGAGTATATCAAGTGTAAACATATTAACATATTTGTTCTGATAAAAGTCAATTTATACTTATTTAACAAAGGTATTTGTATATATATATCCTGTCTCTATCTTATCTATAATCCTATTTATATCATTAATGAATGACAATAAGTAATGGATTTTGATAAGTAATTAGTGAATTCATACATGGATGTGATGAATTCTATTCAAATATGAGTATACACAATAAGTTTATCACCATTTATAAAATCTGTTATGTACAATTTACTACAATTTTTTGTCTATATATTAATTTAGGTTTATCATTACCAATGCAAATTAAACATCGTTTATTTTTTATGTTTTAATGAATACAACATACTAAATGGCTTGTTCTGTTATTTGATCAGTATGTGACAAAGGATTGAAGTAAGAGTTTTAAAAATGAGAGTAAAACATCTTCTTTTGGTATAAAAGATCTTTATTTTTGCAATTTTGGTTAAAGATTATAATGACATTAACATAATCTTATGATAGCAGCACAATACATTAGCAAAAACGTTACTAGCAACAAAATCTTCATTTCCTGGAGTTTCTATATTTTTTTTAAATATAATATCATCGAAAAGAGGAAATTTACCACTTATCACGACGGAAAGACAAAAATAGGGATTATTTCTTCATTTGTTGTTCATATTTATTAAACAAGGAAGATATGTTAGAAAATCTTCCTGGTATTAAAAAGTAGGTTTATAATGTTATCCACAAAATAGTTTATAAAATGAAAACATTTTAAAGGTTAAATTGCACACCTGATTCTAAAACTTTAATATTCTTGTCTGAAATGAATATTTCTGTACTGATTTAAAGTTAAATAAAAGCTTTTATTAAATTTAAAATATTACGCCCCAAATATTAGCAAGAAACTCTACACTAGTTTGTGTACATCTTGGGCTACTGAAATTTTTATTCGCGTACGATTAACTTTCGCGAGTTTCGCGTGGACAAAATAATCCCGAAAGTTAATCGTGTGACTAACATTAAAATAACACAACTAATATAAATGGCTAAGCCCGTAACGGGTGGTGTATATGGTGCATGTGTTATGTATGCTCAATATTTAGGTAAGTAGGTTAAACTATAGTAAAACCTTGTAAATATAATAAAAGTCACCACTTTTATCGAATCTACATTCAACTTAACCACTGTTGCCCTCTTGACAAAAAGAAGTTCAGGTCAGTATATAGGTTATATTGGGTAGATTTATAGGTCAAGCCTAAGAAAAATGTTGTAAAAACATTGGGGAAGCAGATGATGCTGGTAAACACTCTAGAAATGAAAAGCATTGGTTATTCTTCATCAGTATTGCACAAAATATTTTTCTTCAAATGAGCTGGGACAAAATATTTGTATGTCAGTCATAGAACAAGAGAACGATGATGTTAACTATCCATAAGTTACATTTTCAAAATAGAGATAAAGTACATTATTCTCAGTCGAGCGTCCAGGTCTTCAGAGATTTTCTTATCTGACATTTAAACGTGTTAAAAAGTATGTTAGTTATCATATGGGGTTGACAAGGTCTTTAGTCAGTCACTCATAAACTTGTTATTTCAATCGGACATGAAAAAAGTATTTATTTTGCATTGTTTAACTGAAGAATATTCGAAACAAATTTACGATTAATTAGGCTGAGAAACCTACAACATCCACGCGTGTCCAAAAACTGTAATTTAATGAGCATTAAAATCTAAAAAAAAAAACTACACCCAAATAACAAAAGTGACTTACTTTCCACATGTATGTTTTTATATTATTTCTTTGTAATATTTGTTGTTTTAAGACAAATTGCCTTGAGTTTAAAACTTTTTCGAGTTTAATCAAATGTTCATTGTTTATTACAATGGGATTAGACTGGAGTGGAATAATGGTGTTTATCGCACCTGTCAAAATTGTTTTATTGATATCAAAACGGCTTGTTTATGAATAGTAAAGGGAACCAGAGTGCCCGCAGAAAATCACCTACTTTATGCAAGCGAACTAAGACATTCACACACTGAGGCTAATACCCAATGTGTTCGAACCTAGTCGGTGAGAGGTGCTATGATCCGTATACATATGTTTTAGATCACTCGGCCACCGAGGTTATATTTTATTACACTGTCAGCTATATGAGATATTTGTTAAAATGTCCGATAACAATTAACACTTAGTAGACTACCATACCATACTTAACATGCTAGATTACAGATTACTTCACAGCTAGATCACAAACGTCACATTGATCACGTGGGATTTTACGAACGACATTAAATATGATTGATAAGAATGTGGCAATTCCCCAATCTTGTCGTGTTTTCCTGACTACAGTCATTTAATTTGTTTAAACATGGAGAACACATCAGTTATGATTTGGAATGAACTGAGTAGATTCGTCGGAATAGAGGATCAAGTTCTCACCAGAAGACGGCGGTATGAATTAAGTGACTTAATTACGAATCGTGCCATCTATTCCCAGAAATTATGCACTCGTATATCTAGTGGAAGTAAGGCAGAAGGATTGTCACTACCAGGAAGTGATATAGATGTTATGTTTGTACTTAAGAACATAACTGTATCATGTTCAAATAATGTTGAAGTATCGAATCCTGATATTGTAATGGATACAACCGATATTAAACCAGGATTTGCTCGACTTCGTTGTCATGAACGTTTGAGCGAATATGAGCTCTTTTCGTCGGCACTGACTGAAACTGACAGTGGTCTTGTTTTGTCTAGTCTGTTATTCCGTGACGCAATTGTTGATATAAATCGAGAGGTAAACCCTAGTGCAGTAGCCCATGGGCCGTGTTCTACTGTAATATTACCTTCTAAGGTTGAACGTGATTTGTTGTTATGTTTCCACTGCAAGTCTTGGCCTGCTGTGGGAGCTGAATGGATTGGTAGACATAGAAATAACAACTGGCCACCACGTAATTTAATTACGGATATCGTACATGATCGGTTTCTAACTGTACCAATAGGAAATCCACATTCACAATACAGTTACATACAATGGCGAATATCTTTTTCAACTGCCGATAAAAAACTTGTTCATTCCATGAACCATTGCCAGTTTTTATGCTACGGATTATTGAAACTTTATCTTAAATATGTTATAAATTCAAATGTAGATGTGAAGGACTTACTTTGTTCCTATTTTTTAAAAACCACTTTGTTTTATTGTATCGAGGAAGAGCCTATCATTTGGAATAAAGAAAATGTCCTCGATTGTTTTTGGGCATGCTTTAGAAGATTAATCAAATGGGTAAGAGATGAATACTGTCCTAACTATTTCATCAAAGACAATAACATGTTTGAGGGAAAGGTTTGTGGAGATAAAGGTAGAATATTACTTAGGTATCTGAGTGAACTTTATCATGAGGGATTGTATAGTTTATTTCGGATTCCTTGTTTATCAGAGTTACAGGCAGTACTAACAGGAAGTGTGATAACTGATGTAGAAAAGGAATTTCTTTGTGATGAGGAAATAATGAAAAATAGTCAATCTTATTCTTTTGATGATATCACCAAGAGTATGAAGATACTTAATGTTCTTGCTGAAATGATACAAACGTCAACCAGTAATATAGACAAAGTGATACTTACATTGTTTTATCATGAAGCAATGTTTGACTTCGTGCAACTGTTATATAAACAAATAGTCACAGATGGATCTAATAAAAACCGTTACAATCGTACAAAAGAATTGAAATCCTTTATTTTACACAACTGCATGGACATTGATAAATGTACAGGGATGTTACTACTAGCTACGTTGTGTTATTTGAACAGCGAATATAAGGAAGTTATTACAATTGTTCAGGACATAATGAAAATTTTTAAATTATGCACTTTTTATTTCGGACAATATGGCATGGCAATATATGATGATCAAGCGTATATTGAAAGAATGTGTGGTAAAGGATTCACTTTGAATCAAAAGTTGGCATGTAACATTTTCTCTCAATGTTATACATGTAGAGTAGACTGCAAGTTCTAACCATCAGAGATAGAACAAGTACTTGTTCAACATTCCGCGCTTAACGTGGTGCATATACATCCAGTGGTGTATTTATACGCTATGCTGTTTCTTTCATATCTCCGTATGAATAGTAGAGACAACATGTGTAATACTTTGAGTAAACTCTTTACCACGGTTTATGACAGAGATGCAGTTGATAAATCAGAAGCTCCGCTATCCATCTCCCTTCTCGTCAGATGTATTCAACTTTGCGAATCTTGGCAAGGTAGTCAAAGATAAACACAAGACCAACTCCCCCCTTTAAGGGTCTTTAAGGAATCCTTAAAGATCCTTAAAGATGTCCTTAAAGATCCTTAAAGCCTCCTTAAAGACCCCTTTAAGGACCACTATCTTCTTTAAGGATCTTTAAGGCTTCCTTACAGAACCTTAATGGAACTGAAATTTTAAGGATCTTTAATGCGGCTTTAAGGATCTTTAAGGATCACCCTAACATACACATGTATTTAAATGATATAATGGTGTTTTTTCAACCGCCCTGAATTGGCTAAGGATGCACCATTATTTATTTGTTATTTATTTATTTATTTATTTATTTATTTGGTATATATTACACAAAAATAATTGGAGAAAAACGCGATTAAAAATAAATGTCCGGTGATAAAATTTCATGATTGTTTTCAAAGTAATTCATTCATTCATTCATTCATTCATTCATTCATTCATTCATTCATTCATTAATTAATTAATTAATTAATTAATTAATTAATTATTTATTTATTTATTTTTATTTATAATCTATACTGCTCCGAATATTATGTCCCAGCTCTAAATTGATTCAATGTACAACTTCTTATTTAATTATTTATTTATATTTATTTATTTATTAAACTAAAAAAAGTGTAGTTTTGACTATTTATCATTATGAATTTATGCCCATAGGTAATAAACAGATCATGGTTCCTAATTGATGATCATCAACATTTTCCCGGTATGTCATCAACAACTTACCTAACTATTTGATAACAGAAGCAAATTCAAACTCATTTTAACCAGACGATAGTATATTCTACCTGAAAAATTTACCGTATGTTGTTAATCTCTTTAATTACCTAGATGGATTTGAATTTTAATGGAATCTGATGATTAATCTACATGAGTAGTAATGTTAGGGATACTTTAGATACTTTTTACCAATTGTTATTTGTGTGTAAATAAATAAATAAATAAATAAATATTTTTAAAAACTTTAATAAGTATATGAAATATGAGAGAGAGAGAGAGAGAGAGAGAGAGAGAGAGAGAGAGGGCAGATGGAAGACTTGTACATCATCAGTTTCTAAACTACCATTATTTGATATTTCTTATTTCATGATTTTGAAATGTGCATTCATTTAAATAAATAAATAAATAAATAAATAATCAAGTAAATAAATAAATAAATTATCATATAAATTAATAAATAAATAATCAAATAAATATATAAATAATCATATAAATAAATAAATGAATAAATAATCAAATAAATAAATAAACAATCATATAAATAAATAAATAAATAAATAAATAAATAAATAAATAAATAAATAAACCACAATTTCATAGACAACACTGGTAGATTCATTTGCACTATCTTCTTCATGTAATAATTTCTCGATCGATCCAGTAAAATAACTTGTATTCTCTGATCAAGTTGTTTATGGAGAGAGAGAGAGAGAGAGAGAGAGAGAGAAAGAGAAACTCGGAGCTGAGAGTTGTCTATCGGAACTTTTTCCCACAAGCGAAAACTATAAGCATGATTTTCTAATCATAGAATAGGTCCGCAATCCAAGTTAACGAATTTCGGGCTAATAAAGTTGTGATTTATAATAAAACAATTAAAAGAAAAAAACATTTATATCATCGGCATTTATTTTAAGTAAATTATCGTTTTAATTTGTTTTCTTGCCGAAAATGGGGTTCTCTGTGTGTTTCTGTTTCATCCACAATCCTAGGACTGACGACCGCCACAACATAACTAGCAAAATCTTGATCTCACTGCCTTGGTTCACATTTTTAGGGAAAATCTAGTGTGAGAAAACTCGCTTGTCGAATATTGGTTCTAATCTCAATGCACTTCGATTTCCTTCACTATCCTTGAACTTAAAGTCTCTACACAAGAGTGAGTGAGTGAGTGAGTAATGGTGTTTAACGTCCCAGTCAAGAATATTTCACTTATATCGAGACGTCGCCAGCTGTAGGCGAAGGTGCAGAAATTTTGCCTGTGCATTGCGCTGATGGCATTTTACAGCAGGGTTCTTTAGCGTGCCAAGCCCACCGTGACACGGGACCTCGTTTATTTTAAGTTCCCAACCGAAAGAACCGTGACTTTCATTTCGTAATGCCGAGTGCTTGGCGAAAGAACAGTCACTACCCACTTTTAAGTCTTTGGTCAGACCCGGCCAGGGATCGAACCCACGACCTCCCACTTACAGAGCGAGCACTCTACCAATTGAGCTACCGCAGTGGTTCCTCTACACAAGACTATACAATTTTGTTACAAACTGACAAAATATTAAACTGGGACAGGCCATAATCTCAGAAAATTTGTCAGTTCGCTCAGGTTTTACATTCTTGGTCATTCTAGAATTCTTATTCATCGAGTCAAATAATGATATAAGTGAAATAATCTTGACAAAGGAATGAAACTCTATACTCTGCTATCCCGTTATCCTGATTATGTTGAGAAAAAAGTAAAAAAACGTTTTCTCCAGAAATAAATCAAATGGTGTTGTTCAAACACAAAAAGATATTAGCAGTCTGCAGCTGACGTTGGAATATTGTCATATCTAGGAGAGAAAGAGAGAGAGAGGAGAGAGAATTTGGATTTGCAGTGTCGTGTACTTTTTTCGTTCTGTTTAAAAATAATTCAAAAATGGTAAATTATGCAGTGTCAGATCCAGCGGGATGGAGGTAGGTGGGCGGGGAGGGGGGCACCCCAACATTTGCCCCTGCTTTCCGACTTTTTTCCCTTTCGCTTACCGCAAATTGTCAAGCAACCAGTGGATGGACCAGTTAATTAGTGGTACTAATTAATTCGTGTACAGGTAGGTAATTGCAATCAGGTGATGATGTAATGTACCAGTTCGCTGAGGTATGAAAGAATTCAGGTAGTGCTGACCAGTCTTAGGTGATAATGTTATTCACCTGATCACTTAGGCATGAAAGAACCCAGTCAGTATTAGTAAATGACGTTAATTAGTAATACTAATTAAGACACTTCTGTCTTGTCAGAAAGCATGAATTTTAAACAGGGTTGTTATCATTATTCAAAAATAATTCTTATTCAAGGACAGATTCCATAAAGAGTGATTCCATTAATCATAAATGAATATTGGGACCAAGGGTCAGGGCCCAGAGAGAGAGAGAGAGAGAGAGAGAGAGAGAGAGAGAGAGCTAATTAGAATGGTGCATTTTTAGCACATAAGATTATCTTTTTGTATATTTTTATAGCGCAAAGTTCTATTTTCATATAAAAGTCCCAACTTTTGTACATTTTTTGTACATTTTTGTACATTTTTTTTATTTTTAATTGGTTCCAATAGATAAATTCTATCTCATTTGACTTTTTATTCTATCCGTCCGTTATTGGCTTTATGGAACAAATCTAAAATGATAAGTGCTATTTTCTGGTAAAAAGGATTCTTGTGTGTTGCACCATTATACTGATTATTTAGTATAATAATGTAATAATTTAATTAATATAATAAAATTAACTTGAATGTTCAGATGGATGTCATATAGATAATTTTAAACAAGTGTGGAAAAAAGGGGAGGAAGGAGACCTTCCACTTCGGTAGCAGCCAGCTCGGTAGAGTGTCGACTGTCCGCTCCAGAAGTGGAAGGTCGCGGGTTTGGTCTTTGGCCGGGTCTGATCCAAAACTTGAAAAAGGGTAGTGACTATTCACTCGGATCCGCTTTTGAGTATGACAATGGTAATATTTTTTTAAACAGTTTTACCAGATTTATAACAGTAGGAAATGTCGCTAGTTCTACTGTTTCAATTTGTAAAGAGTACTATTATTATAATGTTTAACATGTGCACCCCTCTCTCTCTCTCTCTCTCTCTCTCTCTCTCTCTCTCTCTCTCACCGTGAATTGAATTAATTTCTGAAATTATTTTATTTAACATTCTCACTGTTTCCCTCATAAAACAGTCATTTAAGTTAAATGCGAGATTTTGAGGGATAGATTAAGATTATAACAAATTATCATTAAAACTCGTCCTTCCATTTTGTACAGATTATTAAATGTCGCTGGTACAATATTATAGTTGTTTATCAAACAAGGAAATAAGTATTGGTATTACAACAAAAATGTAACTAAATTATAAAAGACAATTTAAAATAAAAATTACTTAAAATTATTGTTTTAATTTCAAGAATTATTGAAATATTTTAATAAAAAAGCAGTAGTATGATTAAGATTATACAAATAGGAATGGATATCTGATTGATAATTGATCTTTATAAAAGTGATGTTTGCCAGTCAGATAAATAAGTGTATTACAGGTAAAGGTTTGATATGCCCGTCTTCCTTTGATCAGAAATCTTAAGTCAGTTAAATTAACCTAAAAATTATTCCTCTCAAGAATGAAAGAGCAAACTATAATAATAATAATAATTTAAAATGGAGTAAAACATTTTATTTATATATGTTATTATTAAAACATGTTATTATTAAATCTGAAAGATTTAGAGCTAGTCACGTGATCCTTAGGCTACCGGGTACTGATATAGTTTAAAAATATAAAATGCATATTCATGTCTTCCGTGGCCTAATGGATAAGGATGTAGAGTCAGGAAAGGATGTAATCGGGGGAACTAAGGGTAGTGAGTTCAAGTCCCGCTGCGAGCGAAATTAGATAAGTAAATTTGTAATAAATGATGTTAAATAATGTGTTCTTCTTTATTTGTGATTCCAGGACTACTTGTAAAACAACCAAAATTAGTATAAATTGATAAAGAAAAATGATTAAATAAATAAATTTATTTTTTATAAATTTACAAATTTTATAAATAAAAAAAAAAAAAATTTTTAAATAAAACAATAAAATAAAAAAAAACAGTGTAAGAGTATAATAAGTTAAATAATTATATTTAACATCACATTTATATAAATTTAAAATTTAAAAAAATGTAAAGAAATTTGTTTTCTGTGTTTATTAAACGAATCCTTAAAGATCCTTAAAGCCGCCTTAAAGATCCTTAAAATTTCAGTTCCATTAAGGATCTTTAAGGATGTCCTTAAAGAGACCTTAAAGACACATTTAAGGTCCTTAAAGACCCCTTAAAGATCCTTAAAGCCCCATTTAAAGAGTCTTTAAGGGGGCTTTAAGGATCCTTAAAGGTGACTTTTCTTCTTGTGAAAGTTTAGCACTTTAAAAAATACATCACACCTAATTTGAAGTATGTTTTAAGAATCTAGAAGATTGAATACATGTATTTTAGATATATAATACATATGAACCCTACAACGTTTACTTTTATACTAATTATAAATGTAGAATTTATTAGTACATTGACACTATACAAACGTAACACAATTTTAGTATCAACACTTCACGCATGGCTATTTATAAAACATTTTCATTGTAAACAAATTGGTAAGAGGTTATAGCAGTGGTAATTGTAATAACCTGTTGAATAGACAAAGATTAATGTGCATTTGACCAGTTATTGTGGTTCAATTATTGATTATTTAAAAGTTTTTTAAATATATCTTTATTCATATTAACGTTTTTGTTGGAGAAATTCGCTTATTTAAACAACTACATGTATTATGTTATATCTGCAGAATACAATAACTGTTTTGAAGTTTTTAAAAAATAAAATTTAGTATAATAAAAAATATTGTAATCTATACAAATGTAAACCTAGACATTTGATTTATGGCATACGTTTTAGATATTATATCAAGATAGTCCAACCGTAGGCGTTGCCGGGAACTGGAGGCTTCATAGACACTACACCCCAAACCGCAGGCAAAAGAACTAAACCACTTTTTCTAAAAAAAACCTGAATAGAGTTCGAACCTAGACGAAACCCTACTCTTTAGAGCGCTCGGCTATTTTGCCTCTTTTTGGGTTTGATAGCGATAATAAAAAGATAGATTTGAGTAAGTCAAGTGTAAACATATCCAACACTTGGATTTTTCTGTGTCCAGGCTTACCCTTCAAGAGCATCCGTCCTTTCTTTCCTTGTACATTTGATAAACAAGCGATAATATCTAGAGAGATTTGAGTTACTCAAGTTAAACATACCCAAAATTTTGATCTGATACTCTTAATATATATATATATATATATATATATATATATATATATATATATAATATATATATATATATAATATGACTATTTATACTCAATTTATATGTAAACCTTACAAACTATATCTTTTCAGTATAATGCATTTTGTATTTATATCCTTATATTCCGACCGCAGGCAATTCCCCGATATTTTCATATACAAAATTCCTAAATAGGATTCGAACCTAAACGGAAGCTTTATTTTAGAGCACTCGTCAATACAACCCCTATTTTGATTTTATAAACTGACAATAAAATCATAGTTGAGAATGTGTAAACATATTAACATATTTGTTCCGATAAAATTCAATTTATACTCATTTAATAAAAGGTATTTGTATATTATATATCTTGTCTCTATCTTATCTATAATCTTATTTATATAATTAATGAATGACAATAAGTAATGGATTTTGATAAGTAATTAGTAATTAGTGAATTCACACATAGATGTGATGAATTCTATTCAAATATGAGTATACATAAGAAGTTTATCACCATTAATAAAATCTGTTAAGTACAATTTTTCTACAATTTTTTGTCTATATATTAATTTAGGTTTATCATTACCAATGCAAATTAAACATCGTTTATTTTTTATGTTTTAATGAATACAACATACAATGGCTTGTAACCGGAATGGTGTAGTTCTTAAACAGCTACTAGAACTTCAATACTAAATGGTTTGTTCTGTTATTTGTTCAGTATATGGCAAATGATTGAAGTAAAAGTTTTAAAATTGAGAGTAAAACATCTTGTTTTGGTATAAAAGATCTTTTTTTTTGCAAATCTGGTTAAAGATTATAATGACATTAACATAATCTTATGATAGCAACACAATACATTAGCAAAAAACGTTACTATCAACAAAATCTTCATTTCCTGGAGTTAATATATTTATTTAAATATAATATCATCGAAAAGAGGAAATTTACCACTTATCACGACGGAAAGACAAAAATAAGGATTTTTTCTTCAGTTGTTGTTCATATTTATTAAACAAGGAAGATAGTTAGAAAATCTTCCTGGTGTTAAAAAGTAGGTTTATAATGTTATCCACGAAATATTTTATAAAATGAAAACATTATAAAGGTTAAATTGCAGACCTGATTCTAAAACTTTAATATTCTTGTCTGAAATCAATATTTCTGTACTGATTTAAAGTTAAATAAAAGCTTTTATCAAATTAAAAATATTACGCCCTTAATATTGGCAAGAAACTCTACATTAGTTTGTGTACATCTTGGGCTACTGACATTTTTATTCGCGTACGATTAACTTTCGCGAGTTTCGCGAGGACAAAATAATCCTGAAAGTTAATCGTGTGACTAGAATTAGAATAACACAACTAATTTTAATGGCTACGCCCGTTACGGATGGTGTATATGGTGCATGTGTTATGTTCGCTCAATATTTAGGTTAGTAGGTTAAACTATAGAAAAACCTTGTAAATATAATAAAAGTCACCACTTTTTATCCAATTTACATTAAACTTAACCACTGTTACCCTCTTGACAAAAAGAAGTACAGGTCAGTATATAGGTTACATTGGGTAGACAAATAGGTCAAGTCAAAGAAAAATGTTGTAAAAACATTTGGGAAGCAGATGATGCTGGTTAACACTTTAGAAATGAAAAACATTGGTTATCTTAATCAGAATCGCCCAAAATATTTTTCTTCAAATGAGCTGGGACAAAACATTTTTATGTCAGTCATAGAACAATAGAACGATGATGTTAACTATCCATAAGTTACATTTTCAAAATGGAGATAAATGTACATTATTCTCAGTCGAGCGTCCAGGTCTTCAGAGAATTTTTATCTGGCATTTAAACGTGTTGGAGAGTATGTTAGTTATCATAAGGGATGACAACGTCTTCAGTTAGTCACTCTTAAACTTGTTATTTTAATCGGACATGAAAATAGTATTTATTTTGCATTGTTTTACCGAATCGCTTTATGTGGTAAATGTTTGACTCTGAATCAGAAGTTGGCATGCCACACATTGACTCAGTGTTATACATGTAGAGTAGACTGTAAGTTCTATCCATTAGAGATAATACAAGAACTTGTTCAGAATTCCGCGCTTCACTTTGTATATATAAACCCATTTGTGTATTTTTACGTGATGCTTCTTTCACATCTCCAAGTGAATAGAAGAGACGACATGTGTATCACTTTGTGTGAACTCTATGCCACTGTTTACGACAGAGATGTTTTCATGAATTAGAAGCTCCATTGCCAATCTATCTTCTCGTGAGATGTATTCAACTTTGCGAATCTTGGCAAAGTAGTCAAAAAGATAGTTAAACACTAAAAAAATACATCTCATTTAAGTGTGGAGTGCGTTTTTGAAACAAAAAACATAGGGACATTGCAAATATAAACTTTAAAAATATATTTTTTATTAATCAACCCCAAGCGTAATACTTGTAGTACTGTTTGTTTCTGTGTTTCGTTGTTTTGACAACCAGAAACCACCCTTTTTAATGATTAAAACCCTGTTATAGTCGCATCAACATTTACCATCGGTACCCTTTGTAAGCTATACCCTGTTTATTTTTATAAATGCTACGGTAGTATCTACCCGAAAGTGCATGATTATTACATGTTAATAAAATAATAAACGAGACAATAATTCACATTTTTTGTTATTTTTACAAGTTTAAAGAAGGAAAAGTAATTTTTGGAATTTCAAAAAATATCGCATTTATTTAAATACGCATTTTACAGCAAAATCGGCAATTGCATTAATTTTATGAAGCATTAAATTCCTGATTTACGGTATCTTACGCAACGTTTTGGTTGGACGAATCCGCTTAATTATACGATTAATGTTATAGTAACGGTAAACAAAAACCGTTTTAAATGTTTAAAATGAATTAAAAATTCCATTTAGTATCAGAAAAATACTGTTTTATTTAGAAATCAAACTTAAAACCTCATTTATGACATTAGTTGTAAATATTATAAATATTATGCGACTATTTATGTTCATGGAACATAAATTCTTCGTTTAGGGCCCCCAGTGAAATTTATTGAACATATATCAAAATAGTCTATTTGTGGATACTGAAGGAAGCCGGAGAGTAGTAGTAATAGATTACCTCTCAACGCCGGTGAAAAACTGACTCCCCTAATGGGATTCGAACCCTATCAATAAACAACGCTTTATAGTACTATGCCATTATCTCCCTTTTTTAGATTTCTTTAACTGGCGATATGATCAAAGTTGAGTATTTTAAATGTGAAAGTGCAAACAGATGTAACATATTTTTCTCATACAATCTTTGACAATGTAAGAAATTACGGTCAGACCAATATAATATATGTTGTTTATAGTGTTTTTTTATTTAAAAATCAGAGCGCATATCATCGAACTAATTCATGATCTCCGCTAATCAATTTGATTCAAATCTAGACAAAAAATTGTCAGTTCCTTTTCCGACAGTTATTTAGACACTCTTGTTTCCTCCACCATTCCACAACTGGTCGTTTTCTATATGAGTGAAAAAATTTTGACTCATATATCTCCCCAGCGGTAAACTTCGTTTTCACTGGCAGGTTGATTTATAATTACTTATCAAAAACAAATTAAGTTTAAATACGCGTTTTAACTAGAATCTGGTATTGATATATTTCTATTATATCTATACTAACTAAAATTTGTTTATTTCCTCCCTGCTCTCTCTCTCTCTCTCAATACAATGACGGAATTATCTGATTATAAAACGCTTGTTTTAAATTACTTATTTTGTGGCTATTTTTTCAAATTTTATAATAAGTTAAAAGAGTAAATTATTACCTAGTATAAAATAAAGCTGTAGATTATGGTCAAAGTTGAGATAATTCAGTCAAACAATATCAATTTGCACTATATGTGTATTTGTATGTGTTGATGAATGTGTCCTAAAATGTTCGTAAAATTTCAAAGATAATGTGTAAGTTTTGGGACCTTCAATACCCAGATGTCTAACGCGCGTGTAAAGTATAAGTGACCTAGAGGTCTCAATCACAGCGTTTTATGATAACATAGGTCCACATTTTATTTCGGTAGATTTTAGTTTAAGAAAGTTCGTCAAATCCCTAGTAGCAGTTAATTTTTGTCCAAATGCTCCAAATACAGAATCTGACCGTCTTAATATAAATGAAACAATCTTGACTGTATTGTAAAATTTAAGTGACCGTCTTGATAAATGAAACAGGGTGTAACTCGCCGTTATTCCCCTATATTCTCATGAATACGTTTAATATAACAATTTTACATCGTATAATTATATGCTTTATTGTGTACTTCTGAGTCTTTACAAATTGTAATTTTTTCCTTTTTACGTTTTTTGTAAATTTGTATAAAGAGGAAATCATTAATACCATTACTCATTAGCTATGAGTCCAAAGATGAATATGAATTGGAAGAATTAGTCGTATCTTTTATTGATTTCCCACTAGAATAAATGTCTTTATCTATATATCTGTATGCGCAATTGAATACTTTGACGATAGTCATCTCTCCAGATTTAACAAGGTTCTTCAAAAATTCTACGTCATACGAATGCAAAGATGCACAGTTTGTACCCATTAGAATACCGATCGTTTGTTAAAAATGATATTCCAAAATAAAAGACATATGTCAATCAAAATTTTTAACATTTTAAAACATTTTAAAGACCGTTGGTATAATCATCATATTACAAAAACTAGAAAATCAATGTATTATGAATAAAAAACAAACATACTATTCCATGTCCGAATCACAATCCAGAAGCAAGGTAAAATTTTGGAACTGACAAGTTAGGTTAGACACGTGAACTTTCACCAGGGAAGTTAGGCCAGGTGCTCCGGAAGGGTATAAGCACCTCCTGTTTAGCTAGCTACACCCGCCACGTGTGTAATCAAAATTGTGTGAAAGGAACATGAACTATGAGACGTCAAATATATCCAGGGCAATCCTGGACACAGGACATCAAACGTCAACAATACTGTGATGACGGCCATATAATTTTTGAGGGCCTCGATATCTTAAAAAAATAACAACAATGATAATAGCAGCAACTTTGATTTATTATGACCTCAAGGTCAAGACTTTAACAAGTAAGAAATATTAATTATCAACATACAATGATTTGTTTCCATCAAGGAAATAATTATAGTAAAACATCACTCAAAAATCAAATATACACTCATATAGTCTTACTATATACACAATAACTAGTAAAATTGAAAACAACTATATCATCTAAGTACTCCATCTACATCTTATCACAAGTCTGATCAATGATGAGTAAGTGCAGTATTTTGTAGTATTCTGTACTAAAGTTTTTTTATCTCTCCATACAATATCTACTTACATATTATGATCTACTATAGTTGTCTACTGAAGTAAAAACCTAAATCTTTGAACAAGTGCTGATAGGTATTTTCTTACAATTTGGGCCTGTCATGGAGCAACTGAGTAATCTCCATTTTCGTTATTGAAAATTTTGAATAAAGCAATTGGATTATCTCCCTTTCCTTATTGAAAATTGAATGTAGCAATTGGCTTATCTCCCTTTCCTTATTGAAAATTCTGAATAGCACAATTTGTTTATCTCTTTCATTACTTTAAATTTTGATAGGATCATTGTGGGGTATTTGTACCCATTTCTGAATGTAGCAACTGTATAATCTCTCCGTGGTCTACGTAGAACATATAAATAATCACAGCTTATATTATTGCAACAAACATATTTGCCTTTTTCATATTGCTTTCCTGCAACTTACAGGTAAGCAAGCAACATGTTAATCAAATGCAAAGGTACTGTAAACTGGAATTTGAAACTCGTTTTTAATCATTGTGTTGATTATTTCAATGCTCTTCAAGCTCATTACTTTTGTAGACTGGACACATTTCACACCCATTATTCTATTTGTTTGCAAAAAAATCGCTTGCGTCAAAACTAATATTGATTAAATTGTCCGACCACTAGACCCCCACAACAGGCCACTTTGTTACTTAACACTGACTAAAAATCTAACTTTTCATACTAAATGTATACCTATATGTTATATCTTCAAATATAACATATACGTGAAATTCTGTAAGGTGCTGTAACATACATCAAGTACGTGTGCACTTAAATTTTATAGTCTAGACTAAAATAACTTTGCTTGTATACTTCCTTCAAATACATATAGGTAAGATTTACAATGATAGAAGACCAAAGTGGCTTAAAAACTTTTACTATGTCACACTAACTTCCATTCATATCACTCCTAAACAGGTCTGATTTTTTCCATAGGAGAAAATTAACCAAATTAGTTACAAGGGAAGGTGAGTAATACTAGTAAAATATCCTGGAGACTGTAACCATCCAATTGGACATAAAATAAATGAATAAAACAATAATCTGAGGAAAATTTGAGATCGTCCCAAAATGCTAAAATGTATGCCTATTTTCTGATATTTCACTAGCGTCTTGAAAATAGAATAATTTGGTCAACCGCCATACTATTGAAAGTCAAATGTAAAGATATTTTTTACAATCATATATGCTTATTTTTCATCAACATGCCTTTATTGCATTTTATCTTTATAAATTTCGAAGCATCCATAATAATTAATAATTAGAACTGAGAAGGTCAAACTTCTTTCAAACGTCTGTCTGATAGGTGGTTTTTGCAAAGTCCTGTCAACTGACCAAATCCATTACATTTGTATGTTATAACAATAAGATGTTTGAATTGATGATTGCAATCTTTAAACCAACATACATCAAAGCATTAACAACAGACATAACCATATTGCAGAGTGAAGTTTCAAAATGGAGGTAAATCCGAATGAGTCAATCTCCATCTTTGCTGAAAAATGCCAACCTGTCTAAAGATTTCAGAAACATTTCTGAAATGATTAAAATGAAAGAGTAAGTCATAACAAAGTGTCCAGCTAAAAATTACAGCCTTTCACGAGATATACATGCAATAAGTATTTTTGAGAAGATAAGAAAAAATAATCACTCTTACCACATGCTCAGGCTAAAAATTACAACCTCCTTTCTGGGTATTTATGAAATATTTCTCATAAGATCTACAGATAAAAATGAAGACATCGAATGGAATAAAGGATGAAAAATTCCAAATTTTCTAGATTTAGTGAACATTTCTAAATAGAGGTAAAGAAAATAAAGTCATTCCAGTAAAGGCTAAAGATTAAAGAAGCATTTCTGAAACAGGTACAAATGAAAGAGTCATTACTAATACAGACTCAGGCTAAACATTACAACTTACCTTAGGATTTCAGAAACATTTCTGAATAGAGGACAAATGGAAGCGTCATTCACAAAACAAGTTGAAAAAATCACATTTGAATAAGGTTTGATCGATAAGTCCAAAAATTAAAAAAATTGGAACATTAGTGAACATTTTACACAGATAAAAAAAGAGCGCTCTCAATCTTAGGCTGATATTACCTCCTTTCTGAAGATATAGTTACCATTTCAAAATCATTTTTCTGGATATTCAGCAAACATTTCTAAATTGAAGTTATTATAAAGGAGATTTTTACCTATATAAACTGAAAAATAACAACAGTCTTCCTTAAGAAAACAGTTCTTAAAAGTTCATTGTTTTTAAAGACAGACCATTATCAGAAAAATAACAGCTTTTCTGGATATAAAGAAAACAATTCTTTAATAGACCAATTTTAAAATACAGATAACTAACAGAAAATAAAAAACCTTTCTGGAGATATGAAAAAAGGTTTTTGAAATGACAAGATTTAAAGACAGGCATCAGGAAAATAAGGGTCTTTCTGTAGATATTCGAAAATGGCAGTTTTTTATACAGACAGACAGACAGACCATTTTCAAACAAATATAAGCATTTCTGATTGAGATATGGAAAACAATTCTTAAAAGAGTCAATTTGCAGGTGCAGACCATTATCAGGAAAATAACAGCCCTTTCTGGAGATATGAAATCAATCCTTGAAACAACCACTATAAGAAACAAGAGGCCTATGGGCCTTAACGCTCACCTGTGACCTTGACCTTTGAACCCATGAGCTTCATTCAAATATCAAAATGATAATTAGGCCAATATTCTAATATATATCCCTATACAAAAAGTTTATACTTTTGAGATAAATAATCATTTCAGTACTTGTTTGTATCTGTGATCTTGACATTTGAACCTATGCCCTTCATTCATATATCAAAATGACCATTGTGCCAGTACCAACAATATTCTAATATAATGCCAATAAAAAGTTAATAGTTTTCAAATAATAACCATTCAGGTATTCATTTGCATCTGTGACCTTGACCTTTGAACCCATGACCTTCATTCATATATCAAAATGATCGTTAGGATAATACCTAAAATATTCTAATATACATGCCTATACAAAAAGTCTATAGTTTTTGAGATGACTAATCATTTCAGTACTTGTTTACATCTGTGACCTTGACCTATGAACTAATGGTCTTTAGTCATATATCAAAATGACCATTAGGCCATTACCTACAATATTCTAATATACATGCCTATACAGAAAGTCAATAGTTTTTAGATAAAAGTCATTTCAGTACTTGTTTACATCTGTGACCTTGACCTTTGAACTCATGACTTTATTCATATATCAAAATGACCATTGGACCATTACCTACAATATTCTGATATACATGCCTATACAAAAAGTTCATAGTTTTGCAGATAATTAACTATTTTGGTAATCTTGTACATCTGTGACCTTGACCTTTGAACCCATGACCTTAATGGATATATCAAAATGATCATCATGTCAATACCTACAATTAACCAAAAATCCTACGTCATTATCGCCAGAAATGTTTAAAAAAATAGCATTTTTTATCAAAGGTCAAAAACTGGGACATGACCTTGACCTTTGACCTTGACATCAATCGGAAGAAAATCGCAAGACAAGATCAACAGTGAAAACTCCATACAATTATCTTCAGCCATTATGAAGTTATAACAATAAATGTCTCATTTTAAAAATTACATAATTTTACGCAAAAAACGTAACCTATTTTTCGTCCCATTTTCATAAAAAACACAATTTTAATGTATCTAGGTATCCTGAATCCAAAAATCTAATCAAAATTTGCCTGCACCTTTTGGTTTCAGAGAAGATGTTTTTTTCTTTTGGCTATTTATAGTAACGGCAGCCATATTGTTGGGCGTGGTCAAACCCCGAACACAATTTTGAAAGCCTGTTAACCAGGCATAATAATCATTAAGTTTCATCAAATTTGGCACGGTAGTTTTGGAGGAGAAGATTAAAATGTAAAGTTTACGCACGACGCACGACGGATGACAAACGACGGACGGTGATAGATAGCAATAGCTCATCTGAGCCTTTCGGCTCAGGTGAACTAAAAAAAGCCTTTCTGAAAATACAGAAAACAGTTTCTGAAGGACCAATTTTCAAATATAGACCCTTATCAGAAAATAACAGCCTTTCTGTTGGAAATAAACCATGCTTAAAGGATCGATTTTCAAATACAGACCCTCTCAGAAAACAACTGCTTTTCTAGAGATTTGGATAAACAACTCTCAAAAAGACCATTTTAAATACAGACCCTTATTAGAAAAAAAACAGCCTTCTTGGAAATATGAAAAGTCAGGCCATTATCAGAACAATAACAACCTTCCGTAGATATAAGAAAAACAATTAAAAGGACCAATCTTTACTACAGACAGACCCATTAATCAGGCCTCCTACAGGATAAATAAAAACTGGCCTTAATTATTAAAAACTTGTAATCTACACTTAAACAAATTACAAGCAAACTGTTAAAATGCATAGTTATACATGTTTACTTAGTACTTAGTTACACTAGTGATAATATAATAATATGTAATAATAACAACACACACTTACTTACTGTAATAGTAGTAATAATTACTCTATGTCCAATTTAAAAATTAAGGCAAGTTAAAATATATTTAAAAACATATACAGGATTAAAAAATGCCATGAAAAAAAAACTGAAAAATGGAAATGTTTTTTCAGGATTTAAATGCCATTTTCAGGATTAAAATGCCATGAAAAAACTTAAAAATGAAACTGTTTTTTGTTTAAATTAATCTTCTACACAAAAATTGTAAAAATGAAAATGATTCTTATTTTCTACATATTAATTGTAAAAAATTAAAACGCTTTTTATTTTCTACATAAAAATTACTAAAAAATGAAAATGCTTTTTTATTTTCTATGTATAAATTACAAAAAATGAAATGCTTTTTTCAATCCTGTACATTCATTGTTAAAATCAGGATTTTTTATTTTCCACATTGAAATTGTTAAAAATGAAAATGCTTTTAATTTTCTACACGTAAATTCTTCAAATGAAAAGAAATTATCTACACATAAATAATTGAAAATAAAATTGTGTTTGTTAATCTTCTACATACAAATTGCTAGAAAATGAAAATGTAATTTTTTTCCTACGTAAAAGTTGTAAAAATGAAAATGTTTTTTTATTTTTCACATAGAAATTGTAAAAATGAAAATGTTTTATTACCTACATACAAATACATGTAGTTGAAATGGACTTATTTTTTTCATCTACGTATAAATTCTTATACTAAAATCAAAGCCATTTGTTTGATATTAATAATGAGTTTACTGTCTTCAATATGTAACGACACTAAATGAAAAGTTGGCTGGAAAAAAAGTAGTGCTACTTGAATTAAGTTATCCGACGTTTTGTTAATGAAATTACAATAATGTGACAATAATGGGGCTATTTATATGATCTACTTTCTGTGTAACTAATAAATAATAATAAAATAACAGTCCAATACTATATACAATAAAGTCCACTCTGCTGACTAGAATCATTTCTTGTTTTGGAAATATTATACGCAAATTATCCAAATTTTTATTCTAAATTGGCAGCAAACAATCTTTAACATCAAATCAAGCAAGAATTTTTGTGGCATTGTTTCAGTGATGTATTGAAACAGAAACAAAAGACAATGCTTGGAAAAATGGAATTGTGTTGCACTCTTCGATAACAATCTAGTGAAACAAGTCATTAAAATTTACCATTAAAATTTAGCAATGGTTTCATTTTTGTGATATCACTCACAAGTATTTCTATGAAAATGAGATTCTTTAGTCACACTGAGATTCTGCAACATAAAGTATTGTGCTTTGACTGAATTTTCACTACATATTAAAATTAGAAATTAAAATTTTGAGGTGTACAATTCTGTGGTTCTTGGAAGAAATACCATTTATTGGAATTGTCAATTCCAAGAATTGCATTTGTCATACTTTACAAATGCTGTATTAAATGAAAGAAACAAAATGAAAAGTACTATTTCTTAATCTCCTATTCTTAATATAAAATATTTTTAGCCGATTTTGTTGGTTTTTTAAAATTCTCAAGACATGCATGAAACAATTCATGAATAGTCAACAGTTTCATAGGTCAGTTTCTTTTTAAGGTAATTTTGTATTACACACTGTAAAAATATATGTTTATACAGTTTTGTCTTTACTTTTGGCAGTTATGGTGTTTAAGAACCGTTGTCAAGACTCTTTAACTTGTATGAAGGTAGTCAGTTCCAAGACAGAGAAGTAAATCAAATTACCCTGATAAAGCCACTGATCTTAGCAAGGGATATGACAAACTTTCATACTTAGATATTGTTAAATGAGATTCAAACCTACATGTATGTGGTGAGAGACATTATGATCAGTAAAAGGTGTTCTAAACAAGACAGCCACAGAGCCTCCTGCCCCCAACCGTTATCCTTGAAACATAGGATCTTCAGCAGTGCTTAATATCTCTGATAAAAGCAACTTTTAGTGAAATAATTTAAATGCACAAAATTTAAGCATTAATACTCTGTGAATTTTTGTTAAATTAAATTATCAAATAAAGCATCTTCAAAAAGTAGTGACCATGAACTGTAGTGATTAATGAATATGCATGTGTTTTCATGAATATGCATGAGTTTTCATGAATATGCATGTGTTTTCATGACTATGCATGAGTTTTCATGAATATGCATGTGTTTTCATGAATATGCATGCATTTTCGAGGTAAAGTTTCACAATGTGTTAAAAAGATAAAAATTCAATAATCTTACTGGTATTAAATATAATAAATAAAACAGTAATTAATCTAATAAATAATAATAATAATAATAATAATAATAATAATTATAATAATCTCTATTTAAATAATGACTTCCATTCAAACTTAACATTTCATGTACAATTATAACTACAAACTTAATGAACTCCTAAGATAAAAGGATCATGTGCCATGTGGAAATAAATAACATGACATGACAAAACTATTAAAAGTAATAATAATTAAACATCACAGACAAGAGACCCATGGGCCCTCTGCTCACCTGAGGAAAACGAAAAACAGTTATAACTGAAAAGGGATGCTATTTCAAAAGTGTCCCCAAAACTTTCATAAAGATCTGTTTAATAATTTTTGAGAAAAATGGTAGACAAAATGTTGGCCTAAAGAAATGGTTAACACTATAGCCCCCCCCCCCCCCCCCTCCACTTTGTTTGAAGGACATGATCATCTCAAAAAGCTAGTTTAGTTATATTGGAAGGTCTAGCTTCACCATTTTCTCATAAACCGATACTATGAATGAATTTTGATCAATCCTGGCAGAGCAGGTCCCAATGTGGCCCACAGGGCTAATATTTATTCATTTTATCTTCATTAAAGAAAGAGAACTCTAGTAGGCTTAACTATTCAAAGGGAGATAACTAGAGAAATCATAAAAACATGAATTTGACACTTGAGAATTATCTAGGGAATTTTAACAATTCTTCAATTATAATTTCAACAATGGTAATTCTACCAGCTTCATTAAAGGAAAATTGAAATATTTTATAAAATTAAAAATTTGAAAATTAAAAAATACATAATCTGCCAAACATAAGTTCTCTCTTTTTGTTTTATGTATATTAGTGAAATAAAAGTACCTTATAAAGTTTCTCTTTTGGGGCCTCAGTCAAGATATGTTCAATATTTTATCATAATTTGTCTAATGAACCCAAGAAGAATGGAACAAAGGACAACGGCTGACAAACAAAAGAACATAATAATATAAAAGCAGAATATCATTTATACACACATGAATGAAATAGAATTCTGTTAAGTTGTATCATGAGGTACATCAATGAATAAACCCAAATTGGGGAGCGTCTATATGGGGTGTCCAGGTGCATGTGTGTGGTACTCATGTTGATGTACTTAGCTGTTCTCTGACCTTAATACTGATAAATTATGATTGCGAGTTAATGATTTATGAATTCATAGAATACCTATTTAGTTTTAAATTGCCCCCAAAATAATTACGTTGTCTCCCAAATTCACTGTCTATCTGCCAACACTGCTCCATGCTTTTAGTCTTGGTTGAGTCTCAAATAAATCTAATCCTACCTTTTTCTCATTCATATTTATTCTTTGACTTAATACGTAATTGATAATTTTATCCAGGTGAAAATGTGTCCGGGAGGATGTAATTTCATAGTAAAATCTATCCAGCAGAATAAATATCATGGCATCCTACTATATGGCTCAGAAACATGGAGGGTAACCAAGACCAGCACCCACAAACTCCAGACATTTATCAACAGATGCCTCAGGAACATCCTTAACATCAGATGGCCTGAAGTTGTCTCAAACAAACTATGGGACAGGACCAGACAAGTTCCAATTGAGTCTGAAATAAGGAAACAAAAATGGGGATGGATTGGCCACACACTATGCAAACCTGCGTCAAATGTCACCAGGCAGGGTCTTGACTGGAACCCACAAGGGAAGAGAGGCACAAATAGCTGGAAAGACCTGGGCCCAACTGAAGAAGATAGCCCAAAACCGTGTCAGATGGAGAGGTGTTGTTGTGGCCCTTTGTTCCCCAGGGAATCTAGAGGAATAAGTCAAGTAAGTCTTATTCTGTAAAATAGTATCTATGCACAATATTTACCTATAAAATATTATCCATGGAACAAATTTAGCAAGGAAATAAAATCCTAGGAAAATATTTCATGGGAAATAAAATAAACCATTACAAATACAGGTCTTTTCATAAAAAATAGTTGTGCCACTCTGTTGGTCAAATACTTGAAAACATGGCCACGTTTTATCGAGATTCAAGTTTTGTTACAATTTTGTTTCACTGTTGGCCCAAATGGCCCCTGTTTTTTCAGGACTGCATCAAATACTTGTTAACATGGTTCCTGTTTTATCAAGATTCAAGTATTGTTACAATTTTGTTTCACTGTTGGCCCAAATGTTGGAAACATGGCCCCCGTTTTTTCAGGCCCGTGTCAAGATGAGTCAACCAACTACATTTCTGAACTGAACATGACATCTTCCAATTCTGTAACTGAATAAAATACACTGAATTGCTTATGAAGCAAACATGAGATAAAAAGGAAAAAAAAACTTACTTATGTTATCGCCATTGTTCTTCATATAACATGAATTGCTGTAATAAAAAAAATGAAATTCAAAATCCCAAATGTTCTTTTTCAGGTATGTTCTTCCTATTTTAGGACTACCAATTCAAAATTTCATATACTTAAACCATTTTATAAATTTCAGACACTAGTCACTCGTGTATACATTGCCTCCTATTACAACAATAGCAGGTAAAGTAACTGAAATGATTGAAATGTTTGGAACTGAAATTGAAGATAGAAGCAACAACACTGATAGATAACAACTTTTCAACATAAAGAGGATCAACTGATTTTGCGGCATTGTTTTTTATCAAATTAGCTGTAGTACATTCATGCTTTATAACATTAAGGCTGTGGATTTAAAACAAGTTCTGGTCCAAGTCTCGGCAATTGACGTATCACTGGTCATGCCTTTTATGTTTCAACACTGACCGCCATCACAGTACCAAAGCAACATCACGGCAACAATTAACATACTAGTGTCAGTAACGTCAGGAAATGGCACAATTCAGGTCGAGTTTTCATTTTTTTTGTGTGTAATTCCAGCATGCCAGGCCTTTGTCGAAATATTGTTGGCATGGCTGGCGATCCGTCAACTTTTAATTAGGCATATATATTACTGAGACATTTAAGAATTTAAATTTTGAAGATCACTTCAATTTTATAATATCTGTATTTAGTTTTTGCCAAAGTTGTTTATTGGTAGTTCCAAAAATTTCAGTAAAGGTTAATCTTACTTTATAAATAATTTTGAATCTGGGGTTCCACATGTAAACTAAAACTGTCTTTTGAGAGCCAAATATTCTCTGCCCCCAATGTTTTATATTTTCCTGTGACATTGACCTTTCTGATTTGACCTTGGTTCAAGGTCACGACACACCTTTGGACCAGAAAGATTATTCATGTCTAGTTTTATGACATCGTCCAAAGGAATTCTGAAAAATGGCCTGAACACCATTTTTAACGGACAGATAGACATGGTGATTCATATATACCAACCTCAAACTAGTTTGTGCTGGGTATAAAAATTGTAGACACTATCTTTTCCATGAAACTAAATATCTGACTTATATCAATTTTAGTAGAGTCAGCAATAAACAGCAATAAACATAGATTTACTTCAAGCAACCAACAGAACTGGGATGGAAAAAGTTTGAATCAAGCCATAAAAACATTAATTTGTATGAAAAAATGTATTGCTTCTTAAACAAAAGGCCCATGGGCCTTACGGGCTCACCTGAAAAATTAGGGGTGAGCAAAAACAAATAATCCAGAGTTTTAAACCACATATATATGTGCAGATATAACATACATCAAAAGGTGGAATGGAAGTTACTGTATAAAGTCTTATGGACTGACATAAAAAATTCTCAGACTTATAACATTCACACATACAAAATTTGCTTTTTTTCTAACAAACCAAACTATTCTTACTAAATGAGAGAGCATCATCTAAACAGAGTTCTAAACTCAATACAGTTACTCAAGGTAATGTCATTATTAATTATTTCATTTCTGGATCTTACCAGTTTTTTGGTAAAGCAGCATTGCATTTATGTGCTCTAGTTTTGTGGAAAAAGCAGCATATATGTGCTCAATTATATTGCAAAAACTAGTTGAGAACTATCTTTATAGCCAAAAACTTAGCTTGCAATAATTAAACTTATTTCCCAACATTTTAAAAAGAAATCTGCAATTAACAATCATTCATTTATAAGTAACAATATTTTAATGGCATTTTGTAGAAACTAATGTCCGGAGCCAAATTATTGTCCTAAATTTGGCCATAGTCAAGTTAAAAATGTTTTGGGTATTTTCAAAAATAATTTTAATACCGAGTTCAAAATTTATTTCAAATTTTAATTCCCAAAATAAAGTTCTGTTTCATATTTTTAAATACCAAAAATGTGTAACAAAATCTTTGCTGCGTCAAGTTTAAAATTATATTTAGATGATTACTACCTCATTTAGAAACTATTGCACATAAATTCTATAAATAAATCAATGTTGAATAAAAACGACTCGCAAACTAATCAATGAATCTTTGTAGTATAAAAGGCATCATTATAATTATATTAATAATTAATAATAATAATGATAATAATAATAATCAACAGTGAAATCTAATACATGGTAAATGAGGAAAAAATATGACACCATTTTGTATCAAGATTGGTTCTTCTGCAGAACTGTCAGCTCTAAAACATGGAATACATGTTTCCGGATGAACGACATCATATTAAATGCATTATCAACATCACTAAATCCCGAAAATGAATGGATTTACATAAAATGTAAACAATGGGGTTCACCAGTGTGGTACCTCATAACGTTTCTATAGAACAATTATTTCCACTGGAGATGGAATCACTTCAGTTCACATTTTCCCGTGAAAATGATGTTCATCATGGAAATTTCAACGCCAACATTTTCACAAATGTTTAGGAATATTGATCACATGGTATGCTGGCAAACTCCATTCTAAGCCAATCAACAGTTCTGCAAAAGAACCGATCCCGAAAAAAAATTGGCACCAAATTTTCCCCATTTCAAGCAAATTACAAAACCGTGAAAGATCATGGAAGAATATTTAGTTAACTATTTATTGTGCAAACGCTATGTTCTCGCATTATTTGTATTAAAACCACTATCTAAAGAAGTTGTTGAGCCTTTGCGTGAATGTCCTAGAGTTGATGAAGATGAGTGATGTCCAACCAATGAGGAACTGGTAAACAATTTATACCAGCCAATCACAATGTTTGTTAGATCTAAATGATCCAATAAAATCTGAGCCACGCCCATGAATACTTTACGATCCATTCTGCCGTAATCTCCCCAAACAGTCACCTGTAAAAAGAAACAGAAGAGTAAATAAATTTGGTTCCAATATTACTTTTTACCACATCAAACAATCCATTAGATATTTTTCTTAGGTCTTAACTTAAATAATTTGAAATCTTTTGGGCATTTATGTTTCTGGAATGTTAGAGTTGAGTTTACAAATGAAGTCCATGCTTAAGTAAAATATCACTTACCAGTATCTAAGACAGTCAGTTTAGGGATGGTGGAGAAAACTGAAATGCCTTCAAGCAAACTTACAATGGTGGAGAAAACTGAAGTGCCTTCAAGCGAACTTACAATGGTGGAGAAAACTGAAGTGCCTTCAAGCGAACTTACAATGTGGAGAAAACTGAAGTGCCTTCAAGCGAACTTACAATGGTGGAGAAAACTGAAGTGCCTTCAAGCGAACTTACAATGGTGGAGAAAACTGAAGTGCCTTCAAGCGAACTTACAATGGTGGAGAAAACTGAAGTGCCTTCAAGCGAACTTACAATGGTGGAGAAAACTGAAGTGCCTTCAAGCGAACTTACAATGGTGGAGAAAACTGAAGTGCCTTCAAGCGAACTTACAATGGTGGAGAAAACTGAAGTGCCTTCAAGCGAACTTACAATGGTGGAGAAAACTGAAGTGCCTTCAAGCGAACTTACAATGGTGGAGAAAACTGAAGTGCCTTCAAGCGAACTTACAATGGTAGAGAAAACTGAAGTGCCTTCAAGCGAACTTACAATGGTGGAGAAAACTGAAGTGCCTTCAAGCGAACTTACAATGGTGGAGAAAACTGAAGTGCCTTCAAGCGAACTTACAATGGTGGAGAAAACTGAAGTGCCTTCGAGCCTACTTACAATGGTGGAGAAAACTGAAGTGCCTTCAAGCCTACTTACAATGGTGGAGAAAACTGAAGTGCCTTCAAGCCTACTTACAATGGTGGAGAAAACTGAAGTACCTTCAAGTGAACTTACAATAATGGAGAAAACTGAAGTGCCTTCAAGCGAACTTACAATGGTGGAGAAAACTGAAGTGCCTTCAAGCAAACTTACAATGGTGGAGAAAACTGAAGTGCCTTCAAGCGAACTTACAATGGTGGAGAAAACTGAAGTGCCTTCAAGCGAACTTACAATGGTGGAGAAAACTGAAGTGCCTTCAAGCGAACTTACAATGGTGGAGAAAACTGAAGTGCCTTCAAGCGAACTTACAATGGTGGAGAAAACTGAAGTGCCTTCAAGCGAACTTACAATGGTGGAGAAAACTGAAGTGCCTTCAAGCAAACTTACAATGGTGGAGAAAACTGAAGTGCCTTCAAGCGAACTTACAATGGTGGAGAAAACTGAAGTGCCTTCAAGCGAACTTACAAACTATCTCACACTAGGATCTGTCCTGATATGGATTTGAACCTAGGTGTTGTGAGGCATTGCAATCTGGGTATAATAAAAAGCAAATCACAAGCTTAAAACTACATAAATTGAGGCCATGTATACTCAACTGATGAATTGCCAGCTATTTTTGCCCTTTTTAGACTGAACACTGGAGCTGCTTTTAGACTGAACACTTGGACCACTTTTGACTTAACTCTGGGGACCACTTCTAGAATGGACATTGATGCCCCTTCTAGATAGAACACTGGGGACACTTCCAGAATGAAAACTTGGGCTTTTTCTTGACTGAACACTGAGGGCACTTCAAGACTGAACACTGGGATTCTTCTAGATTTAACACTGGGACCCCTTTAAAAGGAGCACTGGGGCCCTTTCTCGACTGAACACTGAGGGCACTTCAAGACTGAACACTGGGATTCTTCTAGATTTAACACTGGGACCCCTTTAAAAGGAGCACTGGGGCCCTTTCTCGACTGAACACTGGGTCTTTTTCAGACTGAACAATGGGATGACTTCTAGATTAAACACTGTGGTCCTTTTGAGATGGCACCCTTCCAGACTGAACAATGGGGTGACTTCTAGATTGAACACTGGGGTCCTTTTGAGATGGCACCCTTCCAGACTGAACAATGGGGCGACTTCTGGATTGAACACTGGGGTCCTTTTGAGATGGCACCCTTCTAGACTGAACAATGGGTCCTTTTCAGACTGAACAATGGGGTGACTTCTAGATTGAACACTGGGGTCTTTTTGAGATGGCACCCTTCCAGACTGAACAATGGGGTGACTTCTAGATTGAACACTGGGGTCCTTTTGAAATGGCACCTTTCCAGATAACAATGGGTGGCTTCTAGATTGAACACTGGGGTCCTTTTGAGATGGCACCCTTCTAGACTGAACAATGGGTCCTTTACAGACTGAACAATGGGGTGACTTCTAGATTGAACACTGGGGTACTTTTGAGATGGCACCCTTCCAGACTGAACAATGGGGTGACTTCTAGATTGAACACTGGGGTCCTTTTGAGATGGCACCCTTCCAGACTGAACAATGGGGTGACTTCTGGATTGAACACTGGGGTCTTTTTAAGATGGCACCCTTCCAGATAACAATGGGGTGGCTTCTAGATTGAACACTGGGGTCCTTTTGAGATGGCACCCTTCCAGACTGAACAATGGGGTGACTTCTAGATTGAACACTGGGGTCTTTTTGAGATGGCACCCTTCCAGATAACAATGGGTGGCTTCTAGATTAAACACTGGGGTCCTTTTGAGATGGCACCCTTCCAGACTGAACAATGGGGCGACTTCTAGATTGAACACTGGGGTCTTTTTGAGATGGCACCCTTCCAGATAACAATGGGTGGCTTCTAGATTAAACACTGGGGTCCTTTTGAGATGGCACCCTTCCAGACTGAACAATGGGGCGACTTCTAGATTGAACACTGGGGTCCTTTTGAGATGGCACCCTTCCAGACTGAACAATGGGGTGACTTCTAGATTGAACACTGGGGTCTTTTTGAGATGGCACCCTTCCAGACTGAACAATGGGGTGACTTCTAGATTGAACACTGGGGTCCTTTTGAGATGGCACCCTTCCAGACTGAACAATGGGGTGACTTCTAGATTGAACACTGGGGTCTTTTTGAGATGGCACCCTTCCAGACTGAACAATGGGGTGACTTCTAGATTGAACACTGGGGTCCTTTTGAGATGGCACCCTTCCAGACAACAATGGGGTGGCTTCTAGATTGAACACTAGGGTCCTTTTGAGATGGCACCCTTCCAGACTGAACACTGGGGTCGCTTCTAGATTGAACACTGGGGTCCTTTTTAGACTGAACACTTGGGCCACTTCTAGTCTAAACACTGATCAATAATATAAAATACCTGTAATATTTTTCCACCATAATGTTCTGTAAATACTAATTGTTGTTGGTACAGAGGATCCAGTGTTCTTCTGGCTACTGTTGTCTTTTGTTTTTCTACACAATTTTTACCATCAATTAAATAAACCTTAACATAGGGTTCTGTAAAGTAAAATTAAATATGAATTAATCTCTATTTTCACCACAAAGTTTAAAACTTTATAAGTGGAAGTTCATTTCAGAGAGAATATTTTCGAAAAATCAAGACAGTGCCTTATTTGTTAATTCTACTTATGAGAAAGAAAAATTTGCACTCTAATAATAAGCCATTTCACAAATCTAAGGGCAATACAAATTTCTTGGTTGTTGGTGACAGTAAATTTATTTATAAAAAGTATATCTAAACGAATTATGGCATGTAAGGGCTGTCATAGATATACTTTATAAGCTGTATAGATGATAACCGGTTGTTTATGCGTGAATGATTTCACGAGTTGTTCATGAGTACGAATTTGATGATAGGAATAGCTATATAAGGCGTTGTCATTCGAGCCATAACTTCTCAAGGCCCAGGTTGTTTTTTATTTTTAAAATAATGATAATAATTTTTTTTTTATGTTTTTGTAGATTAATGAAGAGGATGAACAGGATGGCATTATCACATGTGAATGAATATTTTTGTTATATATTTTATTTATATTATATAAAGCTGTAGACAGGTTGCGCTGTTTAGTTAGTGGCACCACCCATAATGAGTGTTGTTGTTTATTTTATAAATGTTTTATGTTCGTGAAACAAATTAGAACATAATGCTATTAAATGTCACATCAGCAATTTTCAGCAATCTTTGACAAAAGCAAGTTACCAGTATCTTAGGATTAATATAAGAACTTGTTCCTGTATGTGTGAGATACGTGTGTTTTATGGTCTTGACCTAGAACACACTCGGGTTGACTCGGGTAGCTTACAGAACCAGTTTGCTGCAGACAAACATACTACTGAGCTGAAAATTAATATTAAGTTATCTCCCTTTACCATCTAAAATCATTAAATCTCTTGTTGTTATTAAATTAAATTAGTTGAGCTGTAAATTGAATATCAGTTATATTCCCTTACCTGGTAAAATTTTGGCACCAGGTTTAGCCATTAGGCCTCTTGCACGGATTACCTCTACTTCTAAATGACCTTTACGATCATACAATCCTAGCTGTATTTCTCCTAAACATGGTGATCCAAGTACCTGTCTCCCAACAAGCTGTGCGGGTCCTAGTCCTTCAATAAATTCTCCAAACTGTCCCTCGGGTCCTAATCTCATTCCAGTTGGAAGCCATACACTATAAACAAACAAAATCAGCATTATTCACAAGAAATATCAAAACTAGGATGAAAAGCAGTTTGTCAGTGCATCAAGTCCATAAAAAGACCTTATAAAACTAAGAAAAATCATATAAATACAAACGTTTATGCGACAAGTTAGAATAGAAGGCCATTTCATAAGTGTGCCCTAAAAGAAATCCAATTGTGAAATTCCTAACCATATGCATGATCAAAAGACAAATAGCCATTGCCACATCTACTCCACCCAGAGTTGAGTTGAGTTGAGTAATGGTGTTTAACATCCCAGTCAAGAATATTTCACTTATAATGAGACATTGCCAACTATAGGCAAAGGTACAGAAATTTTGCCTGTGCATTGCGCTGATGGCATTATACAGCAGGATTCTTTATCGTGCCAAGCCTACCAAGACACGGGACCTCGTTTATTTTAAGTTCCCATTCGAAAGATCCGTGACTTTCATTTGGTGATGCTGAGTGCTTGGTGAAAGAACAGTCAATACCCACTTTTAAGTCTTGGGTCAGACCCGGTCGGGGTTCAAACCCACGACCTCCCACTTACGGACTGAGCACTTTACCAACTGAGCTACTGCAGTGGTTACTCCACCCAGAGACTGTTCCTGTAATTTATAAAGATCTGTTCATTATTTTTCAAGAAAATGGGCAGACAAAATGTTGGTGGAAGAACTGGAGGACACACTATACATGTATGTCTCCCCACTCGTTAAATAATTGTAAATTCTACATCTTAAACTTGATGGTAAAGTAAGTGACCACTCAATATAAAATTTAAGGAGAGTCAGTACACTTTCACTTTCTTAAGTTACAGGAGTAGGCTAGTCAAACTATTAGGGATGGAAGGGCATTAGGAAGGAAGGACATACAGGCAAATGGACAATCAGACAAGAGTTTACAAGAAATACTTACACACTACCAGAGTCACTACTTATATACTGCCTATACTACCATCAGTTGACTCTTTTCTTGTCTGTTTCATTATCTAAAGACTTTGCAAGCACAAAGAACTAAACTCAGTCAGGGATCAAACACATAACTTACAGAAATACTTACACACTACCAGAGTCACTACTTATACTTCCTATACTACCATCAGTTGATTCTTTACTTGTCTGTTTCATCATTTTCATACTTTGTACGTGCATAGGGTCAGATCCAGGCACTACCTCCACACTTCGCTGTATTGAATTCTTTTTATCTATAATATCAAGTTTGAATTGAAAGTTAAGAGGAAAACTCAAACTTTGTTATCAGTTATGATGACAGATCCTAGCATCTCGAGGGCTCTCACTGGGCTGTTTGTGGGGCCGAAATTCTGCCCCATTCATAGTTCAAAACCAACAGGGTTTTTTTCACCATCACTTTGCCAATTTTGAAAATTCTGGAAATTTCAGCTTTAAAACAGTATTTTGGAGTTTTCTACTACTTTTTTCATTTCACAATTTTGGAAAGTATGGTTTTTTTTTACAATTGCAAGGTCCCTGGCCCCATTCACAAAAGGGTGAGAGAGAGCCCTTATCTCTCACCAAGGTATGAATAACACTTGGGCAGATTGTAGTGAGAGAAACTTTGTCAGTTGGGTTAGTGATTTTCCTTAGGTACTCTAGTATCCTACATTATCCAAGAACTGACCAAATACATGAAAATTGTGTGTTCAACAAAGCTTTCCCCTTTCCAGATCCATCATATTAGTATTTTGTTTGTATACTGAAAGGTAGTGACTGCTGTTGATCACAAGTGGCTATGAGAACTATCACTTTTAATAATCATGTTCACCAACTGGAAAACAAACATACAATGTTGAACAGCAACAGTGTTTTATGAAAATGACTTTTACAAATTTTATTAACTTTAGGAGTAATCTCCCCTTACTTAATATACAAATGACATCTACCTTATGACTTACACGTTTTTCTTCCCCTACCTGCTAAATGAGTGGCACTGCTACTTCTACGTGAAAGTCCTACTAGTGAAGCTACTTTATGACCGAGGCTTGGTCTTCGTTTTCGTCCCTCCGTGACACTGGACGATACAGCGGAGTCAGAGACACTACCGTCATTTTTCTCATAGTTACCACTATTACCGTTGGCCCCACTTCTGGAAGCTGAGGATTGGGCAGGTTTCTTCTGTATCGTTGTCCTACTCTCCATGTTTTTTGAAAATTCACTAGAAGCAAATTAAGAATGCAAAAATTAGTATGCAACTAGAAATGTTCTCATTCATTAAAGGAGTTGAGTTGAGTAATGGCGTTTAACGTCCCAGTCAAGGATATTTCATTTATATCGAGATGTCACCAGCTATAGGTGAAGGTGCAGAAATTTTGCCTGTGCGTTGTGCTGATGGCATTATAGGAACAAAATGTTCATTTTCTGGTATACAAACTTCCCAAAGAGTCGAATAAATGAACACTTAAAGTGTTTGGAATCTAGGTCAAAAATAGAAATGTACTGTTTAATGACATTACATAAATCTCCTTATGGAAAGAGGGGGGCCTCTATTGCCAAATGGTCTAAAGCCTGTGTGTATAGATCACAGCTCCTATCAACACCATTTGGGTTCAAAACCCACTCGGGGTAGATCCTAATGTCAGAAAGTTTGTCAAATCGCTTACCAAATATCAAGAATTTTTCTCTGGACACTCTGTCATTGTTTTCTCAGCCGTTATAGAACTGACTGCTTATATATTAATGAAAGAATCTTGACTGGGGCATTAAACTCCATTACACCCCTCAATCTTTACCTCATGAAAAGATGGCGTAAAAATTTTTAAAAAGTTAAAATACTTACCTAAATTTTCTACGAGGTCTTTCTGACTGTGTTGACCTTACACTTAGTGTACTAACTTTGGATATTTCTGACATGTCACTGGTTTCTGAGGCGTCACTACCAATATCATCAACATCTGGACTAAATTCTGATAACAGAAAATAAACATCAAAAAATTAAAATACTAATTAACGATAAAAAATCACATACAATTTAATTGATAAGTCAGTGTGCTATGAAAAACAAATTTAATTTTGACCTAACAGTCTCCTGCTATTGACCATACTAGTGACCTACATATTGAACAAACATGACCCATATATGAATCTGATTTCTGGTTTTTGTCAAGAGAATCACTCTGCAAGTCTGATGAAGATTAGACTAAAACTATTGTCTTAAATAGTGTTATTAAATTGCTAAAGTGTAATGCTAAAATAACAAATTACATAAAGAATGCAATGCTTTAACTTCTTGGTGACAAGTGCACAACACCCAATTACTTAGCACAGAACCAAGTAGTTTGAATTTTTTTTATTTTTTTTTTTATTTTGAGCCCAGCATTACACATAAAATACCTTTTCGCCTGGAAGGATGATGAGGTGTTCTATCATAATCCCTACTTCTGTGATAACCCCCAATTTCACCACCGCGATCTCTGGATCCGCCTCCATCCCGGGACCGATCCCGGCTTCCACCACTTCTGTGTGAATCTCTACTCCTGTAGGTCTCGCTGTCTGATGTTGGAGTACCAGGTGGTCGTATTTTCATCTTTAGTTTATATGCCCTTTCTTCTAACTCTTGTGTAACTGAAAGATTTATTGATTTAATGTGGTTTTACAACCCAGTCAAGAATATTACAGATGTAAAGATGGCAGCATTGTTTATCTATTCAGTGCACTCAGGGCAAAGTTGGGGTTATTCTTTAGTGTGCAATGCCTACTAAGATAGAGGTATAGATTTTTAAGGTCTCTTCTAGCTTTCATTTCTGAATAATGAGTGCTTTCGAAAAAAACAAGAACAGTCACAACCTATTAACAAGTCTTTTTAAAAAAGATTTGCATCAAATGTGCTGTTTTTATGTCTATTTAAAATTATGTGAACAATTTTGATATTCTCACATAAAGTTATTATGACGATATCAATGGGGTTCACCGCTGTACCACGTGATCAACACCTCTTAACGTTTGTGCGGAACATTTTGGGAAACGTCAATGTCAAAGATTCCCGGAATGACGTTGTTTTTCGCGGGAAAACGTCATCTTATGTTATTCCATATCCATTGGAAATAAGTGTTCCGCACAAACGTTAGAGGGTATCACGTGGTACAGCGGCGAACCCCATTAAGTTTGTGGAAGTGATTGATATGTATGGAAAAGAGATCTAACCCTAGGATGGGATAGAAAAATCACTCATTGAAAAATTGATAGGAATGGCACAGAAAAAACTTGCCGATGGTTGAGAAAATCACGGACAAGCATTTCTGTCTTGTTCCCTTCTTATTTCTGGCCAAACAATTTTCAATTAAACCACATTCTGGGATTCATTTTTTCCACCCTAGTCTTAGATGAACATGGATGACCTATACACTACCTACCTCTATCTCTACTGGCTAATTGAGCATCTAGTGGTATGGGTGGTAGCTGGCGTTTCTTTGGTGAAGGAGTACTGGTGGGTGATACACCTAAAACTCTGACTGGTGAACCTGAAAATGGTGACCTGCAAAACAAAATGGAAGTTATTAATGTGCTAATGGTGACCTACAAAACAAAATGGAGGTTGTTAATGTGCTAATGTTGACCTGCAAAACAAAATGGAGGTTGTTAATGTGCTAATGGTGACCTGCAAAACAAAATGGAGGTTGTTAATGTGCTAATGTTGACCTGCAAAACAAAATGGAGGTTGTTAATGTGCTAATGGTGACCTGCAAAACAAAATGGAGGTTGTTAATGTGCTAATGTTGACCTGCAAAACAAAATGGAGGTTGTTAATGTGCTAATGTTGACCTGCAAAACAAAATGGAGGTTGTTAATGTGCTAATGTTGACCTGCAAAACAAAATGGAGGTTGTTAATGTGCTAATGTTGACCTGCAAAACAAAATGGAGGTTGTTAATGTGCTAATGGTGACCTGCAAAACAAAATGGAGGTTGTTAATGTGCTAATGGTGACCTGCAAAACAAAATAGAGGTTGTTAATGTGCTAAGTTACAAAGTAAATTACTACAAATAAGTACAGTATATGTAAAACAAGAGTCATGTTAGGCCCAGAAAGATATCTGGCCCAATTCTCCACAAGGAGAGATGGACATAAGTCAAATATTGTAAGGATGGCAAAGTACATAGGGACATAAAATATTTCAGTAGTACCATGTGAACGGGAAACAAAAAATAAGGCTCTAGTCCATAATATGTCCCATTCTGACAAACAGTGTGAGAAGAGTTGTGCAGATAGAGTTGAGTTGAGTAATGGTGTTTAACGTCCCAGTCAAAAATATTTAACTTATATTAAGACGTCGCCAGCTATAGGCGAAGGTGCAGAAATTTTTCCTGTGCATTGCGCTGATGGCATTATACAGCAGGGTTCTTTAGCGTGCCAAGCACATCGTGACACGGGACCTCGTTTATTTTAAGTTCCCATTCGAAAGAACCCTGACTTTCATTTCGTAATGCCGAGTGCTTGGCGAAAGAACAGTCACTACCCACTTTCAAGTCTTGGGTCAGACCCGGCCGGGGATTGAACCCACGACCTCCCACTTATGGAGCGAGCACTCTACCAACTGTTGTGCAGATAGAAAAAAGTGACAAAAATTTTAAAGGAGCACAACTTTTGAGAAATTTGTATAGTTATCTCCTCTTCTGGTATGCACAATGCCATATCCTTGTAATCATGAATACTAAGTTAGTAAAATATCTTCAACAATGTTGAAGGAGTAGACCACACAAATTTTAATGGATGAACAAGAAATAAATTTTGAACATATTCAGTTCTTAGACATAATATTATGTTGTTTTTCAATATTCATTTGAAATTCATACCTCAAATCAGGCGGAGATAATGAGCGAGATACGTTTTCAGGCACTCGGTGGTATGAAGCAGGAGACCTTGACCTTCGACTTGGATGACCAGCAGGTATAGGCGACCTTGACCTTTGCCTTGATTCTTCACCAGGAAGGTTCAGCACAGCACCTCCAACTTTTCCGTGTCTACGTTTGCCATCTATTTCGTCACCAGCTACCATTAATTAAAAAACAAAATACAAAATCATTTAAATATATTTCAAAATATAATCCAGATAAATACAGTAAAATTTTGATTCATCAGCACCATATGGTCAGACAAAGTTTGGTATTATAAAGGGGTTTAGCAATGAATCGAAGGAGGCTAGTAGTAAAGATAAAATTGAAGAAATAGGTTTTGGCAAAAAGGGGAGTTGGACATTGTGATCAAGTTTTACTGTAGATAAACAATGAGAACATAAATTGTTGTTTCAATAAGAAACCAACTTTTAAATGAAACCAGTAAAACCTTGTTATAATGTCGCCTTGATAATGTTGCTGTTTTGCTTATCGCTGAAATATTATGAAGACCAAAAATGTAGTTTTCTTATGTTTTTTCTTAATAAGCCTCCCTCAGTCTATTACCAAGCCCCATTCTAACATCCAAAATTTAGCAGCTAAAAAGGTGGCATTAAGAATCAGATTTTTATTGTATAAGGAAAAACAAATATTATTTATCATTTTACAACCCTCAAAGTGGGTTCCAAAACCAAGTGGCCACAAATTTAAGTTTTTAGGTGGCCAGTGGAAATTTAAAGTGGTCAGCCAAGCTTTTCTTCTAAATGAAGGAAAAATAAAGCATCTTTTTGGTATGGAAAACAAAAGTGCACTTTTTTAAAACTGAATTACAGTCACTTACATACATCAGTGTTATTAATTACAATAATGGTGATGTAAAGTGTCCATTATATTGCCTGAATTGGTAACAGTATCATGAAAATTTTGTGATGCAGAAATAATATCTGTTTTCTGGTCACACAAGTTCAAATTTAAAGTGGACAAGCTGGCCACCATTTACAAATATTTTGTCACCAGACACAATTCCATGTCGATTTGGCCACCATTTTAGTAGACAAAATTGAGGGCTGTTTACATTGGTTTTTTTTTCAAATTTACTACGGTTTTTATAATGACCAGTAGATACTTATCTATTCATATACTTTTTTCAAACTGTATCTGTGATTCATGTGTATCGTTTTTGTATATGTAAATGTACATGTATATTGTCAAATTAAATTAAATTACATTTCAAATTAAAATTAAACATTTAAAGCATCTCTTCTCAATATAAAATATATATCTCAGTACCAGTACAAGGCATGCAAAAGTAGGCATATAAAAATTTAATTCAATACACCAGGGCTAAACCTAAAATACCCCTTATACAACATGTTTATTGAGTAAGTAGTAAAATTGATGCATTGTTTTGCAGAAAAATTCTCAAAATATACACAAACCTCTTTATTAAATGGCAAAACCCTAGCCTTATTTCCAAAATTATTCAACTTAAACCAGCTGTAATATGTTTGTCAGTTTAGATAACCAAGACCTGGTCATAGTTTCACAATCATTCCTTACACTAAGATTTTCCTTAACTTAAATCTAGCAACTTCTGACAGCAATATATGGTATAATAAATAAAAGTTTCAACACAATTGGAATAAAGATGTAAAAAGCTTAAAGTGATCGTCAAAATGACATCTTAAATCCATGTACATGTATATCTTGATAACTTACAAAATTCTTCAGGATTTGAATTTTCAAAATTTAAGTTAAGGATAATCTTAGTTAAAGGAATAATTGTGAAACTGGACCATGTAACCTTTTCAAGAAAGTTCCCCTAGATTTCTTTTATTTTTCAAATTCCCTGACCTTGAAAAAAATACAAAAATTTCCTGACATGTGGAAACCACATGAATACAACACCAAGCAAGGATAAAGTTTCTGTCAAATTCGGGACTAGACACCAAGCAAGGACAGAATTTCTGTAATATTCGGGACTACAACATCAAGACAGGACAGAATAGCCATCAAATTTCTGACAGACTTTCCATCAAATTCTGGATGACAACATCAAGCAAGGGATGAATTTCCGCCAAAATCTAGGATATGACATCAAGCAAGGGATGAATAGACATCAAATTTCTGAAGACTTTCCATCAAATTCTGGATGACAAAACTAAACAAGGATAAAATATCCATCTAATTCTGGACTAGGACATCAAGGGTGTTCAGAATAGCCATCAAATTTCTGACAGACTTTCCATCAAATGCTGAATGACAACATCAAGCGAGGGATGAATTTCCGTCAAAATCTAGGATATGACATCAAGCAAGGACAGAATAGCTGTCAAATTTCTGAAGACTTTCCATCAAATTCTGGATGACAAAACCAGACAAGGATAGAATATCCATCAAATTCTGGACTAGGACATCAAGGCAGTTCGGAATAGCCATCAAATTTCTGACATCAAATGCTGGATGACAAAACCAAGCAAGGATAGAATATCCATCAAATTCCGGACTAGGACATCAAGGCAGTTCAGAATAGCCATCAAATTTCTGACATCAAATGCTGGATGACAACATCAAGCGAGGGATGAATTTCCGTCAAATTCCAAGCTACGACATCAAGCAAGGGAGGGAGGACCCACCTTGTACTACTCCTATACTGTCATCAAAATCAAACTCACTAATATCGCTGTCGCTGGTACCACGAGAGTTACGCATAAGCTGCTGTGGCTGGACATGATTCCTTCGGAAGTCGTACGGATCTTGACTTATTTTCTGAAACAAAAATTTTAATTCATCACAATTTAGAACATGTAAAAACATTTAGAGATACATGATTTTGATTTCAAGCTTATATTTATTGCCGAAAAGAAATACACAATTTTTAAAACCGACTGTGCAACTACTTTAAATTAATTAATTTTGGCATGTACAAATTTCAGTGAAAATAGTAATTTGGGTAAATATACATAAAAGTCAATTTGCAGAAATCTCATGTGAATTGACAGATGGCCAGCCACATCCACTATGTTCCGACAAAGGTTAGACTTGCTTGAATGACACGTAAAAAGAATGAAAACTCAGCCCGAATTGTGCAGTTTAATGACGTCACTGACTCTCGAGCGTCATTAGTTGCAGTGATGCTGCTTTGATACAGTAATGGCGGTCAGTGTCGGAACATTGTGGGCATGGCCGGCGATACATCAATTACCAGTACTATAGCATTTAGTTTGGCATTAGATTTAAACTAGCTCAACTATACCATTGCCAAAATTCTAATATTAGTGCACCCTAAAAATTATTATGTTTACATTATTTTTTACAATTTTCTTGATTTTAAATTTTGGGAGAAAGTATAAAAATGTGGGAAACATGTAAATGTATTTTTCCAAATTAAAATACTACTGGTAGTTTAGCTGAAATGCATTCAATTTTAACAGAATGATGTTTTCAACAATTTTTGTGACGATTGTCAGTTTGTAATGAATATGACCAGTTTTATACATGTCAAAAAATTCATGAATGGAAGTGTGTAGTCTTGTGGTAGACAGGAAAAAATAAACTTAAAATGCCTTACTGTTCTAGGTGATGATTCTGGAAGTGGAATACTAGCATCGTCATGGTGACCAAGCTGATAAAAATAGGGTTTATCACTTAAATCTGCAGTACCTAGATCTATTAAAACCTGAAATATACATGTGAATAAAAGTTATTAAAAGGGTGAAAACAATTGATCATGTTAAATACAGTAAAACATACTATAGCCACATCTATATCGAGGACCTGTTCATTAAGACCGATAAAATCTTCCATCATTTTTTGTAACACTAATAAACTGATCTTGATGAAACTTCATACAGTTATTTAAGGTTGGTGTTTGGTGTAGATGCACTATTTAATTTTGTTTTTTATGGTCCCAGTCACATGACCACTTAAAGCACACTGATTGACTAAAATCTGGAATATAAGATTAAGTTTTGAAACTGTCTTTACATTTGAATCTTCTGTTTACATTTGAGCTCTTGTTCCAATTTTCAACCTTGAGTGATTTTAGGGATGGTGGAAGACTTCTATTTTTATGCCTGTCAAAGTGAATACTAAATTTGTACAAACTTCTAGCAATTCAATAGCACCCATTGTTACCCTTATCAAAAAGAAAAGAAAAGTGGGAAAACCCAAAGTTTTGATGGACAAGACAGACATGACATAACATGGTTTATTAAAACTAATAGACTACATGTATATATGCAGATTTATGTCGTTATCGAACAGAAAAGTGGGATCAATGTACAAACCTCTCCTAGAAAATCACTGGCACCAATTCTATCATAATCCCATACAGTTATTTCTAGTGTTTTATTACGTAACCCCGACTCCTTGTACATAAACGTTTGATTCCAGCGAGGCTCGCTACTATTAGTTATAGTAGTTGTTCTTCTCTTACTTTTATCACTGCAATAAAAACATAAAAACATAAAACAATATACAATAATATACAATAAAAACTCATTATCATGCCCCTTGTTGGACTGTGTCAGCTTACCATTGCCACAGAAAAAACTTTTGATAATTTATTTCTTCTGTTTGTCTCCCTTATATTATTTATTGCCAATCCCCTTTATAATGCCATAATTTTACTGAACAGATGATGGCCATAATTTGATGTTTTACTGTATGAAAAGGTTACTCACTCCATTTTATATTAACATTACATAATATAGCCATGATAAAGAATCAAAATCATTTCATAAAATCTTATTAAGAAATGTCAGTTTTTTTTAATGAATACTAAAATGGTGGTAACAGCTTTGGACTTTAACAAATTTTACAAAAACCTGAATAAATTTTTAATCACAAATCAAACTTGATATTATTTTAGTGTTGCATCTGCAAACACATAGAGACAAGTCAGGGGAGCTAAAAAATCCATTTTTATTCAACAGAACTTTTGTCATGGCACTGTTCACAGGATTAGTTCCTGAATATTATTTCATAACTCACCTTCTGTCAGGAAGTAAATACAATTTACAATATGGATTACGGAATTTCCCCGATTCTGTAAGCGGTAAATCCATAGCACTAATTACTGTAACCAGCAGTTCATAATCTCTTCTATTATAAAATAATTTGACCTGCAACAGAAAATTAATTCTGTAAATCAAGCACAAATCTGAGAGAGTAACAAGATGCAGAGTAACATCTATGCAAACATTTGATTTTAATATACAGTAAATGTTTTCACTTTAGCATGTGTAGCAGTCTGGGTAGCTCAGTGGTAGAGCACTCGCCTATAGTGCCGGAAGTCCTGAGTTCGATCCCGGTCCGACCCTGGATATTTTCTCCTTCCTGTTACATCATGTACAACTTTTTGGGCAAATTATAATTTGGATAAATTCAAATGAACTTAAATTAGCATAAATCTCATGGCACTTATTTTGCAGTAAAACATTTACCGCAAAAATTTTTACCACACATAAAAAAATATTTATTCTCTATCATATAGTTAGTTACATTAATCTGTGAGTATTACACCCTGCGAAATGGTCCGAAATTACAAAACCATGGAAATTTGAACCTGTGAAATTTAGTACATTTAAAGTATATAGATGACAATTAAAGTTTAAATCTTATATGATTACTGGTGGAATACTTTACCTCTAATTTTCCAGCTATATGAGGTGAGTGCGACCTTGACTTCTGACCCGATGACCCCGGAGATGTTACTGTGACACTTGGTCTACTCAAGTGGCCAGCACTGATGTGGTCCTTGTGCCTATAGTCTAAATAAAAAATTATACAAAATTGATGATATATAGTATACATGTATATCAAATTTTGAACAAAACAAATAAAATATTTAAAATTAATTTTGGTGGAAAAATCAAGGTGCATGCTACTTATCAAACCACATTTGATGGGCTAAAATTGACATTACTGTAAACACGTACATTGTTTTAAATTTTAAAACTTTTAATGTCATAATTTGATCAAACAAGATTATCTATGGTGTTAAAATGATGGAATTTTACTTTCAATATTTACATTCATTATGTTTTTATCACTATAACTAATCTTTGCTCCTCTTTTAACAAAACATTCAACCACAATTTAAATGTTCATTTTACACTGCTTTTTTAGCCCTTATCATCTAAACTCGTTTCACAGAGTAAATGAAGTGAGGAGATAAAGGAGGCACGTTTCATATGATAAAGGTTTTTAGTAATCAAGTAGTAGGAGCTGGTTACAAAAAGCTGTACATATTCAAATTCTCTGCAATCTGATGAGTCAATTAAAAGTTAGTACAAGTGCAAGGCAAATTAATTTGGCTGCATACTCCACTGGCTAAAATGAAGACTTTTTTGTTATCATTCAGTCATATAATATGTAAGTTTAGTGCATGTGTACGGCTTATTAAGTTAGCTGCATTCACTGCTGGCTAAATTTTTTTTTCATTATTTTTCAGTCATACCTATTACAGTAATTAATTGGAAGTAATTAATTGGAGGTTATCAAAGGGTAGAGTTTAGCATATTGCATTAATTAGAGTTTGTTAATGTTTAGCATTGTACACAAGTTAGTAAAGCATAAGTCTGCAACATATCCCATCTTATGAAATCCTTTTAAAATTATAGTGCAGACCTGTCAAAAGTTTAACAATTAGCTGATGAATTAGTGCTGAACCGGCGGCAACAGCTCAACTCTTTTTAGCTATATCTTTACAGTTCTTTGAAAGCTGCTATTCGTCTCTTGGTACGTTTTTTTGCCACTAGCCATCTATATTTTGGCCACTTGTCAGCCTAATTTTGAATTCTTTTCATTAGCTCAGTGTTAAACTTTTTACAGGTCTGTACCATATGTGTGGGGCCTGGATAACTAGCAGAGTGGTCCAAAGCACTTGCTCAATTTAAGTCTCACAACCTAAGTCTGAATCCCATTTAGGCAACAAGCTCGATCAAACTTTCTCACACTAGGATATGTCCCAAATAGGATTCAAACCTAGCCAATAAGAGGCACTGTAATCAATAAGCCCACACATTAAACCACTCGGCCATCAAGACCCCTCATAAGACAGGGTACATTTCATAAATCTTTGGTAAGTGTTTTAAACTCTGTTTAATAGTATAGGCTAGCATTATGCAAAAATACATATTTCCTCTAAAATTCAAACAATTCAAGTTAGTATGAAGATATTTTATTATCTATCCTATTTGGCAAACATTTTAACTCACCAGGCACCATCAAAGCTTATATTTTTACTGAAAACAAAACGTACAACATTTAAACTTAAATAGCTGGATTGTGTTATACCTAGTAAACAAGAGGCCGCTTTACTCATCAGCAGCACCCTGCCTCACTTTCACCTAAGAAGTTCATGTGTTTGACATAATTTGCCAGTTTTCAAATTTTTTACTTTGCTTTATGATTGTGATTTTGACATGGATTAGTATGTTGTTTTTTGGGTTTTTTTTGACAGCATGTTTCAGGCAGTGATTTTGTTACATTTATTCAAACTACCTTCTGCCTTTTAAACTGGGAAACTTTGAACTACATGTAATTTAAAATTGAAGTTCTGAAATAAATGGCAAACTACATTGGTTGCATTAGCAAGGATCCTCATGGCAAAACTTGTATTGTGACAATGTTGGTCAGGTAAGTCTATGCATTGGGCAACTGGATTCAATTTGTGTAAATTGTTTCACTGTTGCTTTGGGGAACTTTTTCCAATTGGGAAATTTTAACCTTTTAGACCCAGAACCTACTAAAGCTTCTTTGGGCAAAATATTAAGATCTGATTTTGGAATTAGAATTCAATCTAGAACTGATCTTTTAAGTCCAGAACTTGCTGAAGTTTCTCTGGGCTTAATAAAAATCAGACTTCTGCTAAAAAGATTTTTCTTTTTCCAATATATGCAGAAAATCCCACATTTTACCTGTGTAAGATTTTTCTGTCTCATCATTGGGCAATGACAAACTACAAGTGCTATGATGTCACAATAATATTTTGATTGTGACGTCAAAAATTTTGATATTGACGTAATTGATTGAAAATGCAAATATTGTTCTTTTTGTGTAGTTTTGGGGTATTTTTACAATAAAAACTTTACAAAACAGGGATATATTGGATATGGGAGAAAAAGAGAATCAATCCCTGTGTTGTAGTAGATACATAGCCTCAGTCTCGAAAATAAAGAATCTCATTCCAAAGGTTGATTTGTATGTCTCCACTACAAAGCAGAGGACTAGATTCTATCAGTCCCACAACATATAGTAATTGGACCTATTTTTATCTTACCCCTGTCTCTCTCCCTGTCCCCTAGATCTCTATCCCTATCTCCTCTGTCTCTATCCCTGTTCCTGTCTCTATCTCTATGTTGATGCTGATGTTGGTCAGGTGTGGCCTGCACACCTGGTGGTATATCTCTAGAACTGAAATAAAAATGTAAATATTTGCAAATTAACACAAGCTAAGCAAGAGTGAACACTCGAAGTTCAAACAACTTTGATTTGAATTTTCAGATAAGGTGTGTTGGAATTAGCCAATGAAAACAGAGGGACCAAATGATGAATTGACGGATCACCGACTACGCCCACAATGTTCCGACAAATGGCCGGATGCTTGATTTACACACAAAAAGAATGAAAACTTAGCCTGAATTGTGCCATTTAATGAGGTTACTGACACTAGTATGTCATTTGTTGCCGTGACGCTGCTTTGGTACCATGATGGCGGCCAGTGTCGGAACATAAAAGGCATGGCAGGTGATACATCAATTTAAGCTATTCATGATTAAGCATGCTATAACCATCATCTCTACATGAAGACCACCTATCCATGAAGACAACCTTTTGAGACCCCTTTGCTCCACATTTCAGTCAAAATGGACCTCAATATAAAGCCTGCCTGTCTATAAAGTTTGTGTTTCTCATATCCTGTGGCTGGTCTTTATAAACAGCTTTTACTTCAGGGATTAAGATTAGCAGGGGCCAAGTAGACCATGGTTCTTAAAATTAGTCTGTCTGGGCCCCTAAATTTGACAAATTTTAGATATTTATAACTACTAGTATTACAATTCTTTGCTGCAGTGAGCTGGCCCCTAAACTAAAAATCTTCATCTCTGATCTTACTGTATTTAAGAATGTGGTTAATAATCAAGTTTTCACATGCTATCCCACGTTTATCTTTACCTGGTTGATACTGCAGTAACAGAGACTATTTGGGACAGGGCAGGGAGTGTAGCATTGCTGTCAGAAAGCCAATTTCGAGACTTTTGAGTGGAGTATTGCAGTAAGAGTGAGTGAGTAATGGGGTTTAACGTCCCAGTCAAGAATATTTCACTTATATCGAGACGTCGCCAGCTATAGGTGAAGGAGCAGAAATTTTGCCTGTGCATTGCACTGATGGCATTATACAGCAGGGTTCTTTAGCGTGCCAAGCCCACCGTGACACGGGACCTCGTTTATTTTAAGTTTCCATCCGAAAGAACCGTGACTTTCATTTCGTAATGCCGAGTGCTTGGCGAAAGAACAGTCACTACCCACTTTCAAGTCTTGGGTCAGACCCGGCCGGGGATTAAATCCACAACCTCCCACTTACGGAGCGAGCACTCTACCGACTGAGCTACCGCAGTGGTTATATTGCAGTGAGAGAGCCTAGTTTGGGACTCAAAGTGGAGTGGAGTAGAGTGGGTGGTGCAGAGTGGAGCATTGCTGTAAGAGAGCCCATTTTGGATCTGGGAGTGTAGTGGAGAACTGGTGCTTTACAGTCCAGTCTTGGTTGATACTGGAGCAAGAGCCACTTTGGTACTTTGAAAGGATTGGAGTGGATTGGAATGAAGTTGACTGGAGTGAAGAACTGCAATGAGATAACCCATTTTGGGACTTGGAGGCTTTGTTTAAAATTCTTACATTTATAATGAATCCGTCGGTTGTCAGATGATGGAGAAAACACAAGTACTAGAGAAAATAGTGAGAAAATCAGTGGACAAACTGACAAATTTTCTCAGTTTCATATATATTTTTATGTTGGATTTCAAAATATGCAGTGAAAGGTGATGTGAAGTTGCAATTCTGTATACAAGAATCTGTGTGATTATAGAAAATGTGTTTAATAATGCCATGCAACAATTTAAAATTCATCTTTAGAAGGTAACTGTGAGCAAAGTTAGTTTTAAAACATGAAAATATGTGATGAACAGTTTCAAATCTGGGTACAAAATCTTTTGAACATAATTTTTTCATCAACAGCTGATAATTTTCATTCAGATGTCAAATATACATTACATACATGTAAATCTCCAGAAAATACATTTCCAGAAATTTTCAAGAACCCGAATATGTAGTCCAAACATTTTTTTTCATAAAAATTATCATGTTCAAGGTATTTCAAGTCAAGTCCTTTATTAAAGAAAATGTCCAATCATAATTTTTACATGACATGTGTGATTCCTTTATATGAAACATTAAGAAACCCAACTCTTGTACAACAAACGATACACCCATGGCTGTTCCGTTTTATAAACATACTCACCCTGCATCATACTACATGCAACAATAGTTGTGACGTAATTTTTATCCATAAATATTGTTTATTTCAATTAAGGTAATCCCAACAGCCAAATTGTTTAACAAATAAGAAGTAAAATGTACTTCTGTGGAAAGTATTATTTCAATGCTTTTGGTGTAATTCATGTTAGAATAAAAATAATCCACGTCTGCCCATGGTATATTGTGAAATAATACATAGGCCATTGTTCAAATGTGGTGAAAAAAATCACCTGTTGGTTTTATCAACTCATCATATAGTCTTCTGCATGTGAACTCTAACCAATGCAATAGTCGGAAGTTTTTATATTATACCTCACAGAAAATTCTTAAACTATTATTGGTCAATTTCTAATCACGCGGTATGAAACAATTTACAATGTTTCAAACAGCCATCAACATTGCCATTAGCAATTGCAATGTTCACCGCTCGGCGCAGACACTCACAGAAACTACCGAGTAATGCGTAATCCTACTTCTGTCTGCATGCCTCTCCACTCTCATTTGGAGCACCTTAACATATCATAGCGAATTCTTCCAAGTCAATAATTCAATAATATTCCATGTTGTCACAATAAAAGGTAAAAGATTAAGTCTTTTTTTTTTTTATCAGTATGATATAGTAACAGGCCCCGGTTTCACAATCATTCCTTAGGTAAGATTTCCCTTAACTAAAATCTTTCAAAATTACAAATCTTCATAATTTTGTTAATTATGAAGATATTTTGGAATTTAAGGTATCATTTTGAAGATCACTTGCAGATTAAAACATCTGAATTTAGTTTTAACAAAAATATTCAGCTGTAGTTCCAAATATAGATTACCTAAGAAGATTACTAAGATTGCTAAATTTAATTTCAGGAAAATCTTAGCTAAGGAATGATTGTGAAACCGGGGCCTGGCAAGGGAGATAAAGTTCCTAAGGAGAGACAAACCTCCATATTTCCCTCAACCAGGGGCTCTATTTATATACATGTGATATACCATGGGTAGATGTTGATTATTTCTTAAGTAAATTATACATGTGCAAAATTTTAATCCTTGAGTATACTTTTGTGCTAAGTAAATATATATGGTGAAGATATTAGACATTTCTGTAAATAAATGTAGAGTATAATATGAAAAAAAAACACATCGAAAAAAATAAGATACACAAGCAAATTGAAATGAACTAAAATCCATTCACATTCACCAACAGGTGCCCTTTTCTATACTGTACAGATTATATTGCAGAAGTAGAAATATTTTACCAGTATTTGACCTTTGACATCAAGGGCACTGTTGCTGATATTAATATAAATTTAACACAGTTCAGGGGTGGGATATCAAAAATTTATGGCAAAGGCCTGGAAAACTCTGGATGTTGAGATAAAAACTTAACCCAGATCAGGGGTGGGATATCAAGAATTGACAGGAAAGGCCTGGAAAACTTTGTCTGTTAAGGCAAGAAATCAATTTGTACAAAAAATATATAATTTATTGCCATCTGCAACAAGGCTATCTATGTCAATGTCAAAATCTAACATCTTTTCTTTGTCTAGCCATACATGTTTCAAACATAAGGGGAATGAGAGAAAAGAAAATAAATAACCACAAAAAATGGTAGGAAAAAAATAATCTAGATTGCAAAAGAAAAAAATGCACTGTTCTGTTCTAACCACAAAAATGGCAGGAAAAACTGAATCTGGATTGCAAAAAAAAAAAAACAATGTAATGTCAATGCTGCAGCGCTACGCCATACAAAAATTGCATTTTTCTGTTCTATCTACAAAAATTGCAGGAAAAACTGAATCCAGATTGTAAAAAAAAAGAATCTTATGGTTATATATTAATTTTGTAGAGGAAAAACTGAATCTGAATTGTGAAAAAAATTGTAGTTCTGTTCTAACCAAAAATGGCGGGAAAACTGAATCCAGATTGAGAAAAAAATTGTAATGTTCTTTTCAAGCCACGAAAATGGCAAGAAAAACTGAATCAAGATTGTGGAAAAAATGGTCTCTTTGATTTTAACACCAAAAAGAGCAGGAAAAACTGAAAAAAATATAGAAAAAAATATTGTCTATTTGACTCTAACAACAAAAAGGTTAGGAAAAAAGTCAATCCAGAATATACCAAAAAATTAATACTGTTCTATTACCATAAAAATGGGTGAAAAAGACTGAATCCAGAATGAGAAAAAAAGTATGATTCTGTTCCGATATGAAAAAAAAAAAATTCACAGTTGATTTAATTTTTCACTTCTACAAGTTTATATTAAAAAAAATAAAATTGCAAACACTGAATACACATTAAAATATTTCTACTTTCACAAGATACTGTACCTATCGTTATCATCATCATCGTTATCATCATCTGTCCTATGGACAATTAATTCCAGGATATCTCTACTGTACCTAACATTTCTATGTACGATCAACTCCACTTGTGGATCCTGCTTGGTATCCATGATGACATCTTGTACCTCTTCAAACGTCGCTTTTTGTAAACATCGGCCATTGTACTCAACCACTTCATCTCCTATAAAACAGTCAAATATACAATAATTAAAAGAGATGATGTGTGAGAGGTCAGGGGTTTGAACCCCGATCAGGTCTGACTAAACTCCACAAATCAGAATACCCATGGAGTTTTTTACTTAAAATTTCAACTCAATTTCATTTACAATGTTTATACATAACTATGTTAAAGTTTTATGTATTTCTTGAATGCTATAGTATTTGGAGATTTTTAAAAGAGTTGAGTAATGGTGATTAATGACCTAGTCAAAAATATTTCACATATATATGGAGATGCCGCCAGCTATAGGTGAAGGTGCAGAATTTTTTTCCCTGTGTTGTGCTGATGGCTTTATATAGCAGGATTCTTTACCGTTGCCACACCTACTGTGACATGGGACCTCATTTATTTTTTAAGTTACCATATAAAAGAATTGGATCTTCATTTCTTAATGACGAGTGCTTTGCGAAAGAACAGTCACTATACCTATTTTCAAGTATTGGGCCAGACCTGGTCTAGGTGCGAAAGAACAGTCACTATACCTACTTCCAAGTCTTGGGCCAGACCCGGTTGGGGTTTGAACTCATGACTTCCCACTTACAGAGCTAGCACTCTACTGAGATTTTTAAAAGATAATTTGTAAAAACATGACTTATTTAGAACAAATTATCAAACTAATGATAAAAACAGTTTCATCTTCCTTTCTCTTCTTTATTCATTCCAATCATCTTTTATTCCAATCCACCGGTTAGTGTCAGACTCAAGAGTGGGATGTTGTTGGTTTGAAACCCCAGCTGGGTTATACATATGACTTCAAAATTTGAGGTATTACTTCTTTGCCTGGTGCTTGGTATTAAACAGACAGATATTGACTAGTTCACCCAGTGTCAGTATAATGTGACAAGGGAGTAGTATGCTTGCCTGTGGTGTACTGACTTGGTGAACTAGCACTTTAAAACCACCCCGAGTGTGCACTAATATAAAGCATACCATATAGCATATAGTCCAACCTGCCTTAAAGGCCACCTCTATATAAGGGCCACCAGCTTATAAAGGCCAGTAGAATTGTATCCAAAATGTTCTTTATTCATATTATTTAAACCTGCCCATAAAGGCCACTTTTACTGGTTCCCTTGGGTGTCCTTTATAGACAGGTTTTACTGTACTTCACATCTCATGCATACAACATTCAGGTTTGTAGAATCTCTGCCTCTGTTCTGACCTTGTTGATATTGAGGACACAGATATAGATCTTACCAGGACGAAGATGTCCGACAGTATCTGCTACACTACCCTTCTTAACTTTTGTTATAAATGCTCCTGACTGCCTGGATTCTGTCCGTCTGCCACCAACTATCTTCAAACCTGGAAATGACATTAATGCATACATCTTATTATGATTAGCAATCAAGACCACCACTAGGTGGAGCAAAATATGTCCATTTACATTTTTTTTACATAAAACTGTTGGTTAAAAGCATGATTTAAATTTCAAAAATGAACATCTCTTCAGAAATTTGGTAAAAAAAGACATGATTAAAATTTCAAAGGGGTGCAACTCTTGAGGAATTTGATAAGATTGATTGATTGAATAGGATTTTAATCCCAGTCAAGAATATTTCACTTATATAGAGACATCATCAGCTATAGGTAAAGTGACTGAAAGTTTTACCTTTGCAGTGCGCTCATGGAGAAGGCTCGTGCAGGGAGAATTTTTTAAGATAAATTGATAAGAAAAAACATTCTAAAATTTTGCTGCTAGCTGACAATGAACTCACCCAAAATAGCACCGGAATCATCATTTCTTGTACCTTCCAAAACAGCCTTCTTTAATATCATGTGACCAATCCACTTTGTACCGTCTGATGAAATTTGCCAAGAAACAGGTGGCTGTAAGAAATATGGAAAATAAAATTATAATTTTTTTTTTAAATCATCATACATATAAACTGTTTACACACAGTATGTAATTATGTTTTAGCATACAGTCGCCTTTGGATTTGAACAAGTCATAATTATTCCCTCATGAAAATAGTTGTCTGCAAAATTTTGTCTGAAAATGTTCTGAAATTTGTAGGAATTTTAAATGTTTTTACATTTCAGAATGAATTCATGATTTTCAGACAAAATTCGGAATACAGATAAGTGTTCAGAAAAATTCACACATTAATCATGTTAATTTCTGATGTAAGAATAATTCAGAATAAATTTAGATATTTTTTTAGAAATATTCAGACAAAATCCAGACTTTTTGTTTCATCAGGGTTCCTATATGATGCATGTCAGAAATGCATTGATATAAGCTTCTGACAAGTGATTTATTGATGGATCGCCGGCCATGCCCACAATGTTCCGACACTGGCCTCCATCACGGTATCAAAGCAGCGTCACGGCAACTAATGACGTACTTGTATCAGTGACGTCATTAAATGGCAGAATTGAGGCCGAGTTTTTGTTCTTTTTGTGTGTTATTCAAGCATGCCAGGCCTTTGTCGGAACATTGTGGGCGTGGCTGGCAATCCTTTAATTTTCATCAGGTCATATGATAAATATTCAGGCATTTGTGACTCGTATGAAGAGCAGATGATTTGAAATATGACAAAACTTTTCAGTCCTTATCAGACATGATTTGGTCTTCACAATGATAAATATTGCAAAATTCAATATATATCAAATTCAAAAACAAACATACCAATCCATGTTCAAATTACAATCCCAAAATCAAAGTAAAAACTTTGAAAATTGGACAATTAAAGTTAAATGTGTGAACTTCCACCACAAAATGAGGTTGAGTGCCCAGAATGGCAAGTACCTCTTGTTTAGCTAGCCATGACAACCACATTTGAAATCAAAACTGAGCAGGAAAGAAACATGGGATGTCAAATATATCCAAAATAACTATAGAGAAATGATACACTTCAAGAACATATTTTGGGCTTATGAAATGAATAAACAAAAGTAATGAACCAACAATAACATTATAATGTCTCTCCTGAGAAAACCACTGCTGAAATGAACAAAAGATGAATGAATTTTATGCTGAATCTTTAAATTTTGTCACCATGGCAACACAAATAAAATATTATTTATAATTGCTTCCTATTTATTTTTAAGCAAAACCTTTTTTTAGATTTTTAATCCATATGAATTATTTTTTAGCAAAGAAGACACCAAATTCAGTTTAGATTGAGTCAGTCTAATGTATATATTGTAAGGTTTATAGTTGGAAGCGGAACTATATTTGACCTTGTGACCTTGATCTTTGCCATATATACCCACATGTGGTATGTCACACATTGTCTCATGTTAGTTTATTTGTGCCAAGTTTGATCAAAGTCCATCCATATATGTGGCATTCATGGGGTGAACACCATTTTAAATGGACAGAAGAAATGGTAATTCTTATAATAATGTAATGATGTAGTTTTTGGTCAATAGTATGTAATCTTTTAAAAGGGTCTGTACGTCTCATTAGAAATCTTTGATTTGGTACCTAGATATGAAAATGTTCCCCCACAATTTGACATCAGAGTTGTGTGGATTGGAGTAATTTGCTACCCAGTCAAAATTTAATTTGACATCAGAGAATAGAAAACACTGTCAAATTGTATGGTATCTAAACATGTGTATTGTTCTTGACCCCGAAAATTGTGAATTTATGTTGGTCACATGACAAGACTAACGGACCCATTTAAACTTTCTACATACATGTATAAACATACATATGATACATGTATAACCAGAAGATTTCTTAACAAGGAGACATTTTATACATGAATACATGATGTAATGAAATGAAATGATTTAATGAAAATGAAAACAAAAACAAATGATTAATAATGGATATATATGGAATATACAGATAAAATAAAAGTTACAGCTAGCATGCATATATAACATAAAACATTATACAGAGAACAACATCTACCGTATATATATAAATAGATTCCTGTCACCTACATGTATGTCACTGTATGGAAGACATTTAACAGACAAAAGTTACCCATGGCGACCCAATGCATACCATGTGATATGTAATATGTATAAAATAACAGACCTGCCAACCTCACCAGTAAGAAGACTTTTTTCTGTTATATTGCAGTTTCAGTATAAAAAAAATTAAAAGTCATTTTTATAGCAAATAAGCAGATTTATGTGAGATTTTTAAGAACCTTCAAAATCACTTAAATAAAACCATTTAATACCATTTTGCAATTATTTGAAATGATTGATATCCAGTTTTTGTCCAAAATGGGAATTTAATTATTGGTGGTCTCAAATTTTCAGCAGAACTACTGAAAAAATTGTAAGGGTTGGTAGGTCTGTAAAAATTTCGAATCCGAATTGCAATATTTGAAATGAGATCATTTAGTCATAATGTGTTCAGTTTAGCACTTTTGCTGCCAGTGCCTACTTTAGTTGAAATACTGTTCAGTGTTGGGTACCAGTTTCATAATCATTTCCTACATAATATTTTTCTTAACTTGATCTGGCAAGATTGAATCATTTTTGTAATATAGTAAAACCTCAATTTATCACCATCATAAAATAAAAATGTTTTAACTTAACAATAAAGTATGTTATAAGCTAATCAGCATTTAAATATCTGGATATCTTGAAAACAAACGAATTTATTTAGTTTTCAGATTGGCCAAAAGTAAGTTAAAGAAAATCAAGAATGATTGTGAAACTGAGCCAGTAGCAACTTTAGTCACATTCACTATTTAGTGCCATTAAGGACTCTTAATCAAAATCAGAAACTTCATTGCTATAAGGTTTAAAGAGAGATAACTCATGTGTTCTTATTTCAATCTTACAGCTAACACTAAGCAGCAAATTGATATATAATTCAATTAAATATACATGGTTTATTTTTAAATGTGATGTGAAAACCAAAGTAGAAAATTAAACAAAAACAAACGCTTTTATATTTGCTGGGCATTGGGAGATATGGGCTGGTAGACCTTTCTTGAGGTGCATGTCAGTGTTTTCCATTTGTATTTGTACATGTATAATGGAAAACTTGTCCGTCTTACTAGACCTTTTTGTCCAGAAGAGAAACAATTTCAGCTGAACAGATTTTAACAATATTGGAAACCTTGGATTATTTATCTTTCGGAATATTTAATTTTCAAACGTTTTATTGAAATTTGAACAGTCATATGCTTTATTGTCAGAAGATGACTCTATCAAAAAATAATATTGGGAGACCTTGGAATACCTTGTGAATTTTTTTATTTCACCTCTGTCAAGTGATAAAACTAATAAATTCCTACAGTTACTTGGCAATTGTTGTATATAGATGAACAGAGATTTTAAACCTTGTTTATTTGCTACCGAAATTAGAAACCCAGTCTTTCCTACCCTATTTATCCTGATAGAACCTTCTTGCTCCTCTTTAAAGTATTGAATTAAGATCATGCCAAAATGTGATATAGGGGTCAAAAGGGTTTACAAATATTCTGGCGTTAAAGCAATAAATACCTTAATGCCTTCTTCATTAATAGTTTGGCTACTACTCGAATGACCTGTATCTATCCCAGAGTCCTTTATTTGAGGTTCTGGCCAATTAGTATCGAAACCAGTGTTGCCATGGCGACCCTCTGAGCAGCATTTACATTCAAATTTACACCATGCATTTTTCATACATCTATCCACAGATGACAGATTTTTTGGAGAAATTTCTTGACGTTCAATACCGCCTGGAAACATATTAAACCTAAAATTAGAAGCTCTCTCCAAAAAACAACCAAACAAACTAAAGATAAAAACGAAAAGCTCTTGAACCCTCGGGACTCTGCTATCACCAACTAAATAGTCCAACGTCGTGATCCATCAACTAAAGATATAAAATTAAAACAAAATTCTATCTATGACTGGAACTAGGAAAAGTCTGTCAATTAGAAATCATAAATATAAAACCTGTAAAAACTGATCACTTTCTGACTAAACAGAAGGTTTTATTTAGTTTAGACAAGTTTTCAATTTACTTGTGATTCAGCTTACAGTGGTTGTATTTTGCTCTTGTACTTTTTTAAAAGTTTAATGGGGTTCGCCGCTATACCACATGGTCAATACCTCTTAACGTTTGTGCAGAACATTTTGGAAAACATCAACGTCACAAATTCCCGGAATAACGTCGTTTTTACAGGAAAACGTCATATTGTGAGATTCCATGTCCATTGGAAACAAGCGTTTCGCAGACACATTAGAAGGTATCACGTGGTACAGCAGCGAACTCCATTAAAGCCATGGTGATATTTATTTATTTACAAATTTTGTTGTTTTAATACCTTTTTCGTATTTAATTTCTTAGCATTATGTGCCATTTTTAACTTTTCCCAGTTCGTTTGTTGGTAAAAATAAACATACACCCATAAATTCTCATCTGGTTTGTACAGTATTTGTTTTAAGATTGAATGTAATCAAGAAAAAATATCCAGGCCTTAAGCTTCTTATAGTGCAAAAGAAAATCAATCAAAAATGTTTGTGATATCAATCACTCTATATGATCAAAGAAAATTGTTCTGAATGCAATTCACAGGTAATGTACTTCCTAGGTTTCCATAAATTTAAAATAATTAGTAGCCAAATTTCCTAAATTTGTGAAAATATAGTCCTTTTTAAAGTATTTTTTCACAAATTTTCTGAAATAGGTTACTTTTTGAAAGAAATCCTCAGAAATTAGTAGCCAATGGCGATTTTGGCTACCAGGAATGGAAACATAGACTTCAGTTGCAGACACCTGCCAAAGGGGAAATAATTCTAAACAAGGGAAGATAATTTTTTAACTAAGGGGAGATAATTTTGTTGCATCAATCACTATGGAAACCAGATGAGAATACAAGTGTGTTATTTCTTTTTACCCACAATTCAGTCATAGCTAGATCCCTATAGCTAGTGCAGCATATCATGCTTAATCCATACATAACAGACTCACCGACAAAAACTTTTTTATTTTTGCAGCAAGGATTTCATCTTTTCTCCACCGTTCATCACCCATATGAAATTCGCCTATATAATTTAAATCATATTTCAAACTAATATTCATGTACATATATATACATAGTGCTAAAAGGTTTAGTTTGTACAGTAAAACCTTGATCCATTGCCAACAGGAGTTATGATTAGTTTGCTTTGCATGGCAATGGAAGTTATAGCACTATAAACGCCATTTCTAGACAGTTCAATAGTTATATTTACATTTAGCAATTCTTAAAAAATTAAAACACGCAATTCTTATTGCTGGAACAGCCAATCAATGATGTAACGGGTATAGGCGTAAGGAGGAGATGAGTGACATCACATCAGCAAATGTAATTATAGTTCTATAACTTCATTTGGTCTCAAACAGAATTTAATACAATCAAACATCATAAATGTAAATATTATATCTTGGCATTAAAACACAGAAGAAATGGATTTTGACAATTCAAAAAACTAGCGATAATAAAGATGGCAATGTTATGAAGAAGCATTATAACAACGTTTTACTGTATGTTGTTGTATAAATACATTTTTATAATTGAAATAATAAAATAATACATATGACATTTTCATAAACAAAATGAAAATCCTACATCAAGAGCTGTCAGAAGAACATGGCTTACCTTTGTATTAAGTCTATCAAAAATCTTTTAACTAAAACCTTTACATTTGTTCATTGACCAACATACCGAAAAAAATCGAGCACAAACATAATGGTCTATGTCCAAAAATTTAGTTAAATATGTGGTATGATGTGGGTAGCTCAGTTAGTAGAGTGCTCCTATCTGTGATCCTAGCTGTGATCTGTAAGTATCTGTTTTGACCACTCACTCACCGAGGCCCATCTGGATAACAATTTCTTAGGTAGATTATTTTACTTTTTCACTCAAAGATTCAGTCTAATTTGGGTTCAAAATTATTACACAAAAATCCATCAATTGGAGATCTGCAACTTTTCAATCCAACATATAACATGATGTAAATTCATTGAAATTTGAGTTGGTTTCACACTAATTTTGGATACCTGTTTCTGGTGCAAGAATTAAAGGACATATCTGGACACCGGCCAGAGAAGATCAGTAACTTTTCAACCCAACATTAATTTCCTGTAAATTCTCTTACATGCTTTTTCAATTCCATTTGAATTTGAGCTAGTTTCGTCAAAATTTTGGACATTTGAAACCAGTGCAAAGATTAAAGGACACAAGCTTTCAGAGGAACATAATAACAAAGTAGGATCTATATTAATCACTTAACGATCTATCATTTAACCAAAATATTTCAAAATGTTGGATGCTAAGGTTTATGCTCAACTATTTATGCATTACTATGTACATTTATTTGTATAATTTATCAAAGAAAATACATTAAAACCTGTAGCAATGACCACTTCTATATAAAGGCTACCCAATTGCTTCATATTTCAACCAAAACAAACATGTATACAAAAGCAACATCTCTATAAATTTCACGTTTATTTAGACCAATTGACAGTCTTTTAATACTTAAGTCTATATTCTTTTGGACCTATAGATGGTCTTTATATACTAATCTTTTGGATCCCAGAAGAGGTCTTCATATACAGGTTTTATTGTACTTATAGTCTATTTCTAAATTACTATAGTCTGTTTCTAAATACTCACCTCCTTTTTCACTAATAATACTTTCACTTTCGAGATCTTGTTCTTCCCCACTTGAACACTCTGGTGTTGATCTAATTTCATCATCTGAACTACTTAATGATTGCTGGCGGGGAGGTTTGCCTCGCCTTTGTTTATGGGGTTTGGGAGGGGGAGGTCGTGCACAATCTGAGGGATCTGAACTTAAAGAATCATTTCGTAGCATACTGTCTAATTTCCGACTACGATTATTGCGAGAATTGCGTCCCGTTGCAGCAGTACTTGGATCCAAATGCTGTTTATCACGAAATTTATCACTTTCTCGAGTGTCCTCCATACCAGAAGGTGAATCACTTGGTTGTTCTACTTTTATATGATGCTTTGGTAAATTTGGAGATCGCTCTCCTCGACCGTCATAAATGTCCGCCGTAATTGGTGAGCGACGGTCCTTGCTACTACTATTACTTGGAATTCTATCACGATGGTGCCGATTGTTTGCATGTCTATCTGATTTTTGAATTTGCTGAGGATCTCGTATATGAGAGTTTATAGGTTTCCCGTGAGGGTCACGCCCTCTACGTTTGCTATTATCTAATGAGTCTAATTTTTCTCTTGAGCCTTTCATGTCTCTAATGTCCCCACTGTCGCGACTTTTCATGCTATCAACTGGAGATTGTCTACGAGATTCATGTAAAACGTCTTTACGTTTTTCACTTGTTGGCCCATCCTGCCTCCGTTTATAACTGTCTTCTCTACCGGACCAATCTTCTCTGCCTTCTCTTGCTTGACGAGTCGATAACTCCTCTCTTGACCCTCTGAATAAAGATAAAACATAATTTTGTTAAAGCATAGCATTGTTTGCATGCATCAGAAAAAAACTATTGCGTTATGTCCATTTAAGGGGGTTCTTTTACTATAAGGAAACAGATTTAGGTGATGACACATACCTCTGGTTAAAGCCGTCAACACATGATAGAAAAGCAACATGCATCTGAGAAAAGTTTTATGTTATTTCCCTTGAAAAGGGTTCTTTTGCTTTGAAAAAAACAAAACTAAGGTGAAGAATCATAGCTATAGTTAAAGCTTTGTGCTAATGATTGAAAGGCCCTTAAAATTGTAAAAAAAAAACCAAAAAAAACTAAGCTATACTGGAATGGATGCCATGTCTGACTATCTGTCAGTCTGTCTGTGTAAAATTGTGTCCGGGCCATATCTTATCAATGCTTTGGAGGACTCTCATGAAACTTCACATGAATAATCTTCATGGTCCAACGGAGTGTCATGACCTAGAACCAAAGTCATATTGGAAAGGTCAAGGAAAACTTTAAATGTTTGGAGTGGGGGGTATTTGGCTCTCAAGAGACAGTTCTAGTTTGTTTTTGTACCATGTTCTTGGCTATTACCAAGTACATAAATGGTGTCTAAGGTTCGGTGCCTTCTAAAGTGTTGACTTGCATATCATAGTGGTGCCTCTCAAATATATTCAGTTCTACCTGTTTCTCATTTATATTTTTTTATAGTAATCTTTTCAAATATAATGCATTAATTTACCAGTATGTTAAAACTTTTGACTCAATTTGGAAAACGTGTAGCCTGTTTTTTTAAGGGCCTGGACCAGGATGACCCCATCAACTACATTTCTGTATTTAACACTATTTGTTGAATAACATTATCCAATATTAAACTGCATGAAAATTCATCAAAAGCCAACAGAATATCAATGAAAATTACCTGAAGCAAAGTCAGTATGAATAAGATAAGCTGATAAAATATTTAAGGTGAAAAAATTTCAATTTTAGCTTAGTAAGGTTAGTTGAATGATTGCATCAAGAGGAGTGGAGTCGAGTAATGAAGATTTATGCCCCAGTCCGAATTCTTTTATTTATAACATGGCAGACAGTTCTGGGATGATGCATTGCGAAAACTAGTGTCCAGAGAAAACCACCATTGTGTTACCTTCAGTAGGCAAGTAGACAAATTTTCTCATACTAAAATCTATTGCCCCAGTCCGAATTCTTTCATTTATAACATGGCAGACAAATCTGGGATGATGCATTGCGAAAAACTAGAGTGTCCAGAGAAAACCACCATTGTGTTACTTTCAGTAGGCAAGTAGACAAATTTTCTCATACTAGAATCTATTGCCCCAGTCCAAATTCTTGCATTTATATCAAGGCAGACAGTTCTGGGATGATGAATGCAGAAAACTAGAGTGTCCTGAGAAAACCACCAACCTTTAGTAAGCAAACTGACAAATTTTCTCATACTAGGATCTATTTCAAGTAGAATTTAAAGCTAGGCTGTGAGAGGTGCTGTAATGCCTAAGGAGCCCATTTTAGATCACTTGGCCGCAAAGGCCTTCATAAATTATCAAGATGTTGGGTTGAAAGATTCTTTGTTCACCTTTAAATTTGAAGTAAGATTTTTTTTCACTTCTCATTGATAATGTGTGATTGCTGAATTATTTATTAATCAGTAGGCATTTTCAATGGTTGAGGTCAAGGTAAAACTTTTGGGTTTTTTTGGGGTTTTTTTGCAAACAAGAAATGACTATCTCTTGGGAGCATCCATTTTAAGTTTCATTTTAATAAATGCAAAGTTGCAGTGGTTATGGAAAAGAACCATTTACAGGTTATAATTGAACTCTGTAAATTGTGAAGCTAATAAATTGAAACTCTACAAAACTGAGTAAAAATTATGGTGGACAATGGATTAAGGATTATAACTCGCAGCCTTTTGTAAGATAGGTCAAATACTGTAAATTTGGTTACTTTCACGATGGAAATTTACATTTTTTACATAAATTTTCTCTCAACAAAACGGCAAGTGATAATTCCTATGCTATGTGTCTCAAGAATAGGCAAAATCACAAAAAGAACCCTTTCCCCAAATGCCAATACCATTTTGTGAAAATTTCCTGTCCCAAAAATAACCACATTCACAGTATAATACAATCCATTATTAACCTACCTGACACGGTCAGCTGTTTCCCGCCTAATTTCCCTTGAATCATCAGCAAATCGTTCAGCATGGGGATCCTGTCTACCTCTATCAGTATATCGACCTTTTTCATCAGGTCCCCGTCCATGAGGTGGTTCACGACCTCGATTTTCTCCATAAGGATACCTAGCGTCTTTTTGAAAATGTCTTCTATCCTGCCCTTCTCTTCGCTCTGTTTCAGAGAGTCTAGATTCACTATGATAACGAGGTGCGGCAGGAGACCGGTCACGTCGCCTGCCTCTTTCTGGTATATTTCCCCTTTCTCTTAACATGTCTTTCTCACCCATTTCCGCTGATAACGACACTTGTCTCTTTAGCTCTTTACCATGGTAACTCCCGGTACGGGCCATATGTCTATCACGTTTATTTTCTAGATTTTCTTTTTCAGAACTTTGTCCACTACTGTCCCCGTGCTTTTCATGCATTTTTTGTCGTTTTTCCGTCGGTGGACTAACATCTGTTTTCGTTGAAGCCGTCTCACTTCCTGATGGCGTATCGACGTCAAGCTGTACAGGCTTAGCCATGCCACCATGATACCATGCTCCCGTTTTCGCCAGCAGATCTTGTTTTTTCCGACACAAATTACATGCCCAAACAGTCTGTAACAAAAAAGAGAATATAGAATTATAACTTACAATTTAAACTACATCATTTCATTTCAACTTTCAGCCATCATATTTTTGTGGCCAAATACAACCCTTTATTCATACTCCCTTTTTGATGTAGCTATACACATTTGTTCAAAGCTTATTTCCATTCTTGGTAGCCAGAATCGCCATTCAAGTTACTACTGGTGATTTCTGAAAAATTCTTTCAAAAAGTAACGGTAACCTTTTCCAGCAAATTTATGAAAAAGGAATATATTTTAAACAAATTTTGGAAATTGACCAACTTTGTGGGAACCAGTGTTAATGTAATGAAAATTTGAAAATATAACTATATGGGTAAAATTTCATTGATACTAGGCCCCAGATGGCTAAGCTAAATATTATCTGCTTTTGGCTATATATCCCCCAAGAGAAAGGGTAATAAATTGTGGGGTAGTGCATATAGTGACTGCCTAAGTGAAGTACAGCTTATATACAGCCCATACTGGCACATACAGGTACTTTAGAAAAGGTTAACCACAGACCTGTCAAAAGTTTAACACTGTGCTGACAAAATGAAGTAAAAGCAGAATGGCTGTAGCAGAAAAGCTTGGTGGAGCCTAGGTTACCAAAGTAGGCAGACAAATTGTGCTTACTGATCATATTTTCCTTTCACTCCCTAGATTAGAATCCCACTGGGGACAGATCCCGGTGTGAGAAATTTTGTCAATTCACTTGCCAAAAGACCATGGTATTTTACAGGCCCTCTGGTTTCCTCTACCATCCATTAACTCACTGCCTTTATATAAGTAAAAGAATCTTGACTGGGGTGTAAGATACAATTACTCTACTCCACTCTACTCTGAAAAGTTGCAAATCTGATAGCAGCTCGCCAAAAAGCTGTCTAGATATAGCTAACAAGTAGTTGGTAAGAGCTGTTGATTTGTCACTAATTAGTAAGATACTCGGTAAGAGTTAAAACTTTTGACAGGTCTGTACTGATTATGGCAGCTTAAGTGTAAAAGACATGCACTTCTAAGTCACTAACAAGACTAACAAACAAAATACATATTTTGATCTAATCTAATTGTAATTTATGACTAGATAAGAATAAAGGCTTTGCAAAATAACCTGTGATAACTTGGTGTGAAATCAAACAATATACATTGCAATATATTGTGATATATTGCATTATATTGTGATATATTGCAATATATTGTGATATATGGCGATATATTGTGATATATTTTGATAAATTTGATACATTTGTTATTGTGATATACCACAATATATTTTGATACATTTGATATTGTGATACACCATGACATATTGTAATATATTGTGATATATTCTGATACTGTGATATACCATGACATATTGTAATATATTGTGATATATTTTGATACATATTGTGATATATTCTGATACATATTGTGATGTACCATGACATATTGTAATATATTTTGATACATTTGATATTGTGATATACCATGACATATTGTAATATATTTTGATACAATTGATATTGTGATATACCATGATATATTGTGATATATTTGGATACATTTGATATTGTGATATACCATGATATATTGTGATATATTTGGATACATTTGATATTGTGCTACACCATGATATATTTTGATACATGGGATAATGTATAACACTTCTTCAAAATTGAAGAAATTAACAATCTTAAAAGTGTTTTCTTAGCTATAACAGAACATTCAAAATGGCTACAAAACCACAAATCACACCGGCTAAAATATGACATCATAATGTGTTACAACAATCGTATGACATCACTAACCTTGAGGATAAATAAACGATATCACATGTGTGTATTGTGATTTTATCACATTTTTTTTGTGGTTTATAATACAATTTACAAACATTCAGACAAGTTGTTTGATTTTATTTTATTATACATACTATACTACACATACAAAAAGGAATTTAAGGGGAGATAATTATGTACATGTACTTAAGCAACATTCATATGAACAAAAAGAAAACTAAAGCTAGACATCGGCAAAATTGTCAGCATAAAGTTTTATACCAAAACTCTTTTTATTAAATGCTTTGAAATGTTTATATGGAAATCATGACGCTATTCCTGGAAATTGCACCAGAACATTTTTCCAAACATATTTTAAATAATCATTCATCACTAATGATCCAAATGGTATCATGTGGTACACAGAACCTGTAATACAATTTGAATGGCTTACCAAGACTTACTCAAACCTGAATGGGGCTCAAACTATGAACTTCCATATGTGTAGCAAGTGTAATATAGTTTAAATGGTTTATAAAGTCTTGGTCAAATCCCTTTCGGAGGTTCAAACCCCAACCTTCCAAATAATACAATTTGAATGGTTTACAAAGGTAAGGTGGTACTAACATGGGTTCACATGTTTTTTTTGTCAGGAAAGTAAGGTAAGTTTAAAACAAAAGCAAACAGCAGGCAAAATGGATCATTAAGACCATGGATTTGAAGATGAATCTGCAAATAACAGAAAAAGACACCTGGCACATATAAACACTTCTGTGAGGTACAAAGGTAAATGAAGTTTGTTTATAAATGGTATCCATTCTTTTAACCTGCAAAAAACGCCTTTTTTAACAAACCAGAGATATTTCACACTTGAATCTGTCAATTAAAATCTTAAGATAGCCTGCAAAAAGTTTTAATAAGCTACTGAAAAAACCATTCAACTCAATTTATAGCAGGCCATGCATTGATGTCTTTATGAACAGGGGTTCATGGGTTAAATGTCATGGTAAGACAAGAAAGAGATATCAAAATAAAATTTGACCTTTATAAACTAATGTCATTGGTAACAATTATGTTCACCTCTGAACTTTGACTTCATTATTCACCACTGACCTTTGACCATCATAAACTAATTTAAGTGGTGACCTTTATGGTGACCTTTAAGTACAGAAACTGATGTGCTTTTTTTGCTTCCAAGAAACAGTTACTTGCAATAAAGTTAAATGGTGGCAATTTATATTTTATGAAGTGGTCAGTTTTTTAGAAATGTGGAGGAACCCAAAGTGATTGGAAAAAAACACTGAACATAAACAAACTGACAAAATTTCTCAAATTATGAATTGCTGGAGTGGGATTTGACATGCACTGTGGTCCATAAATCATTACTTTAGACCACTTGTTCAGAAAGGCCCCAACTGGAAATCTTCACATCATGATGGTATTAATATCCTGATATTAAATGAAGTATGTTTGACATTTACTGGGGACAGAGATAAAAACAGTAATAAAGAAAACTAAGCATTTTATGTGATACAATATCAAGATCTTTGGTATCTGTTAGAAAAAAGGTTCTATAGAATACACATGTTGTCATGGTGATGACACACATATTGCCATGGTGACGATACACATATTGCCATGATGAAGACATAATTATTTCTGGAAATCATCAATTCCATGGCAATCTAAAGTCCAAAAGATATAAAAGTTCAGGTGTGCAAAACATTATTTTACTTAAAATTAGGAAGTTAACAAGTGATATGCTTCTGGTCACCATGGAAACCATCCTGTTTTCCAAACCAAACTTCTTTAATATTGAAATGCTATAGATGATGATCATATGATTCTTTCCAAGGAAAAGTTCAGTCAATGAATCTTTGTTATACTGACAGAAAAAGTTTTCATTCAAATTTAGAAGGTTTACAACTGATACACTGTTGATCACCATGGAAAACATGCTGTTTTTCAAAGACCAACTTAAGGTCAACTGATTCTTCTCATGGGAAAGTCCAGTCAATGTATGGTAATACAGAGTAAAAGGGTGAATGAGGGCTTGAAAAGATTGGTTAAAAAATGCTGGGTTCAACCAGGTAAGGTACAGTCTCTCATACAGGTGTTAGATAGTCTATATTTACGATGCATACGATAAAAAAAGCAAACAAAAATCACTGAAAAATAAGAGAAGAAATAAAAGTTACAGTAATAAACTGACAGCGCATGCATCTACTGAAAAACAGCAATACCACATCAAGTCTCTAATGAATGACCTATAAAATTTGCATATGTAAATGAGCTTGACCTGTAAATGATACAGAGTTTATCATTTTAAAAAAAATCAAAGATATATTGATGTAACAGCATTACATAATGCCTGACACATTTGTTGTTTAAGTAGGACAGAGTTTTTGAGTTGTGTTATAGTCAATATTATAAAACTGAGAAACCTGAAGCCAGAGTAAAAACAAAAACTTGTCTTTAGCTTAATGATGGGCTTATGTAGGTTCCATTATACATATTGTAATGTAAATCTCAAATTATGTAAATCTCAAATTCTAAAAATAGGACAGTTTAATCTAGCTGCATCAACAATTTGCAGTTTTTGTAGCTTTCAGGAGGTGCAGATTCTTCTGGGGCACCTGACCTAACTTCCTTTGTAGCCAACAGGAGGTGCTTACCCATCTGGAGCACCCAGCCTCAGTTCCCTGGTGGAAGTTAATGTGTTAAAATTTAACTTACCAGTTTTCGAAGTTTTTAATTTTCTTTTGGTACTGTGATTTGAAAATGAAATGGTATGTTTGTTTTTTATATTTACAATTCTAGAGAATGATTAATGAATTCATTCAGTCATATGTAATTCTGATGTTATAAGCAAATATGGGGGTCATATGCGAATTTTAAAGGTCATATCAAAAAGTGAACCTGTGGTATTATAAGTAAGAACTTACAGCAGCAGCAGCAGCAGCAGGTGTAGCAGCAGTTTTGTCTCCTGATTGGTCAGATCCTGGTTTTACAGGCTAAAGCAAGATATATACATACATTATAGTTAGAAGTTAGTGACACATCTATGTTAAACTTATAAAACATCTATAAGAAAAGAGTAGACACTAGAAAGGGCTAAACTTTTCTAAAATCAGTTCTTGCTATGTGGTCCGATAAAATTCATTTTTTCTATACTGTTAAAAGAAGAGTATTCAAAAGAGTTACAAACAGGGCTCAAAAATTCCAAAATCAGGTTTTTGCAGTTTACTTGCTACTAGTCGAATAACAATGGTTTCATTGTTGTTAAAAAGAATGTTAAACATTGTTGACCAGTTTTATCTTGGCAGGCAGACTGCTATTGGGTTTCACAAAATTGCAACCATTGGCATACGATGTAAAACATATCCATAATATTTAATGCCTTCTCAAAACAAAAGCATTGCTAGGCATAGCAAAATATACCTGTTTGTATTTTAGCAATTAAACTGTTAGTAAAGATTGCAATAATGGCAATGTATTTAACTGGTAAGTCCAGCTCTGTTCAGTATTGTGGGAGGTCAGTAGGTCAGACAAAATTTTGTACCACCGGAAACCTATACATGCAATGGTTGCAACCTATATCGTGGTACCACCGGTACAGCATTAGTGGTGCGAGGTATTATCGGTATACCAGTATATCACAATACAATTTCATAATACATATGTATCGCGATTTGACAGATCCGATGTGGTAATACCGGTATTTTTTAAAAGTCAACCTATCTTTTTATAGCTTAAGTGAACGCACAAACTGACGTAGAGGTGTCCGATTTGTTTATAAACTCAACTGACTGGAATTTATATAAATATTACGTCATACTATAGGTAAATCTATCAACCAGATACGAAACAGCCAAATACGAAACTCGTTCCATAACAACGTGTTATTAACAACATGGCCGACAGCGGCAAAATCAACATTGTTAAAGGCTCTTTGCCTTTCTCAGTTTTTAAATAATATATTTTGACACGTATCGCAATAACTATGTTTCCATTCCTGGTAGCCAAAATCGCCATTGGCTACTAGTTTCTGAGGAATTCTTTAAAAAATTAACCTATTTTATCAAATTTGTGGAAAAATACTTTAAAAAGGACTATATTTTCAAAAATTTTGGAAATTTGGCTACTAATTATTTTACATTTGTAGAAACCTAGCAATAAGGCATCTGCGTATCATAATATACAGTTGAATCTCGTTATCTCGAACTCGGATATCTCGAACTACCGGGTATCTCGAACTTTTTTAAAAAGTCCGAACAGAGTTGTTCTTTATTAAACCAAAATAACTCCGGTTATCTCGAACTCGGATATCTCGAATTATCGGATATGTCGAACAATATTTTCGTCCCCTTGAATGAAAATCCTAGGAAAATTATACTCGTTAACTCGAACAAAAAAATTAGGAAAATTAAATTTGTTAACTCGAACAAAAAATTTTGAGAAATCAAATTTGTCAGCGCCTACAGATTTTTTGGTAGAAAAACACATTCCGACACAAATAAAATATTTGACTGTCGGCCTCGTGTTGATTTTAAAATTACAACTGCACTGACCTCCCAATTTCCTTAAGCCCTTAATTATTATCCCTTGCATAAGCAATTAAACCATCCAGGTGATTACCAGGTGTTATAATTACTGCCAAGCTGAACATGGCTTCCGAAAGCGTGTGATGTGAACATTACTCAATACAACCGGAAGCTTGGGGTGATTAAAGTACACAAAGCGAAACTGGTATGGAGACCAAAGACGACTCCACTATTTGTCGGCTAATAACAAGTAACAGATAATCTCCCGATTTTTTATATACTACATTCTCAATTATAAATACAAATAATAAATAATGCAGTTTTTATATATCATGTTTGAATACATACGATATAGGAGAAAACGGCAATATACATTTTGACAAGATAAAACCGGAAGCGACTTCCGGTATGCGTGAACGAGTTACTTCCCTTTTGTTGTCGTTTTTAACATCGGTTATCTCGAACTCCGGATAAGTCGAACTTTTTGCATTTCCCCGTCGAGTTCGAGATAACGAGAGTCAACTGTATCGCGATACAAAAATTTTGATAATACCCATCCCTATACAGCATGTGGTTTTACCGGTGTGCAGTATATTGTTACAGCCCTAAAAAGATGGACAATGACTAACCACACGTCCTATTTCTAGAAATGTGCATATAAAATGACATACAGCAATTCAATTGAATGTGACGTAAACATATTTGATATCAAATGAAAATAGTTGTAACCAGCATGTATTCACATGGTATACTTGCAAAGCCAATTAAGGCATACTGCCAAACAGAACTAATAGTGAAATTGACATTCAATGATTCTGAAGTTCCGTTCGTAATTTTGACAGAAAACTGGGCCAAGGCATTTTTCAAGTGAGTCCTGGTAGAATACAAACAGCTATATTTTAGTGAAGAGTATAGTGCTACAAGATTAGAATCCAAAAGTGTTAAAAACAAGTTCTAAATGACATGGGATGCCATTTCCAAAGTGTCCCCTATACGAACCCCAACTGGGAAAACTCTAACTACAGTCCAACCTGCATTAAACGCCACCAATATATAAGGGTCAACTGCTTATAAAGGTCAATAAAATTGTATCCCAATTGTTCTTTATTCATATTATTTGAACATGTATATAAAGGTCATAGTCCTATAAAGGCCATTTTTACTGATTCCCTTAAGTGGCCTTTATAGACAGGTTTGACTGTAGGTGCATAATGAAAATACAAAAGGCCAATGTCACATCTACTAAACCTAAAGATTGTTCCTGTGAAGTTTCATAAAGATGTGGTAAATAGATTTTAAGAAAAGTATCAGACAAAATTTGGGAGCAAACACTAGTTGTCCCTCACCACATCATTTGGGGACATAGCTAACAGGTAACCAAAACAGGGGTTTAAAATTACCTGGGTCCAAAGTCTGGGACCTATTGATTTCACATTTGGACCCTTGATATTTAAACTGTAAAGTCCATTGGACCTGCTGTTTTTATCAGTAAAATATTGCTTTTTCTATATGAAACATTGCACACAGGCCTTTTAATGTTGATATTGGACTTTTAACCCTTTTATGTGGGACCTGCCAAGAATAAAGGCAAAAGGTCTTGTACCTTCCGTTACAAACAATTTCAGGGATTTTTCTGACCTTTTTGGGAAAAGGACCTTGGGATGAAATTGGGAAAATGCTCAACAAAAATGTAATTTTGGGAAAAATCACAACAACATATTAGAAATTCTAGACCACTAGAATACTGGTAATTGAACAAATTATATCGGTGTTCACAGCAAAATAGTGCTGTCTCTTTTGTCTCTATATAAATCATCCAGCAAAATGTGGGTTAATATAGATTGAAATCGTTATCAGAACAAGATATCCTCCGAATATGATGTTGATGATCTTGTGAATTTTTTTTTTCTCAAAAAATTAATAAACATAGCTAATTGGGAATTTTTTACTACAGAATTGGGAAAAATGTATGTTTTTTTGCATTGGGAATGGGTCCCTTTACCGGACCCTGTGGATACCCAGAAAAATCCCTGAATTTTGAACTTTTGCAAAAATTGTGAAAGGCACCAAAAGTCCATTTAGAAAATATACGAGCTGATGATGAGGAATATTTATTAGCGTGCTTTATGAATAATTTATTCATGTGTATTCATAAAACTGTAAACGTTATTAATTTCGTGTGTATTTATTTTCGTAGTATAGGTAATTTAGACATATCCGGGTGGTTAAATATTCGCATTTTTGAAATATCCACTATGACACAAAAAGCATAATAAAATTTTCGCTCTGTATTATTTTTCACGCAAAACACAGGGGTTCAAAATTCCCTGGGTCCGAGGTCCGGGACCTATTGATTTTACCTTGACCATTAATATTTAAATGTAAAAGTCCGCTGAACCTGCCATTTTTACCAGAATAATTCTACTTTTTCAATATAATTACATAAATTGCACATGGATCTTTCAATGTTGATATTGGACTTTCAAAACTTTATGTGGGACCTGCCAAAAATAAAGGCAAAAGGTCCTGGACCTTCCATTACAAAACATAATTTTGAACCCCTGAAACAAAAGACTGTGATATAAGCGAAATTTCTTAACTTAGAAATTTTCTTAACTTAAATCTGGCAAATTAAAACCTTTATAATTTGATTAATTGTGAAGATATTAGGGAATTTAAGGTATCATTTTAAAGATTATATTAAGCTTATGACATCTGCATTTAGTTTTGACAAAAATATTCATTCGTATTTCCAAAAAGAGCTTGCCAAAATTTGCTAAATTTAAGTTAAGGAATGATTGTGAAACTGGGGCCAGAAATAAATATCAAGTACAATACCAACTTCGCAGATCAGCAACTATAGCTGGTGATGACACAATGTAAAATACACCATTTCATCCACAGAGGCACAGACTTTCTATCTCTCACTCACTCCAACTTAGACTTAAAATCTATGATATTGGCCCAGAAATAAATATTAAGAAGAATACTGGTTTTGAAGATCAATAGTGGCTGGTAATGACTTAATATAAATGAAATAATCCAGACTAGGACTTTCAAGTGCCAAAAATTAACAGTTGCACCCACAGACTCTCTCTCTCTCTCTGGCTTAGACTTAAAATCTATGATATCGGCCCAGAAATAAATATTAAGAACAATACCAGTTTTGAAGATCAGTAACTATAGCTGGTGATGGCTCAACATAAATATGTAATCCTGACACACCATTTTTCATTCACACTCTCCATACACAATCTCTCTCTCTCTCTCTCTCTCTAACTTAAGACTTAAAATCTATGATATCGGCCCAGAAATAAATATTAAGAACAATACCAGTTTTGAAGATCAGTAAGTATAGCTGGTGATGGCTCAACATAAATATGTAATCCTGACACACCATTTTTCATTCACACTCTCTCCCTACACAATCTCTCTCTCTCTCTCGGGCTTAGACTTAAAATCTATGATATTGGCCCAGAAATAAATATTAAGAACAATACCAGCTTTGAAGATCAGGAATTAGGGCTGGTGATGGCTCAACGTAAAATACACCATTACACCCAGACTCTCTCTCTCTCTCTCTCTCTCTCTCTCACTTGCTCTAACTTAAGACTTAAAATCTATGATATCGGCCCAGAAATAAATTTTAAGAACAATACCAGTTTTGAAGATCAGTAACTATAGCTGGTGATGGCTCAACATAAATATGTAATCCTGACACACCATTTTTCATTCACACTCTCCATACACAATCTCTCTCTCTCTCTCTCTCTCTCTCTCTCTCTGGCTTAGACTTAAAATCTATGATATCGGCCCAGAAATAAATATTAAGAACAATACCAGCTTTGAAGATCAATATTGGCTGTGTAGAGAGTGAATATTAACTTGTATATATCTTAATATAGAAATCAGATTATTATTGACACAGTTCTATGCGGGATGTTACTGTAGTGCTGTACGTACGCCGTTATACTCAAACCTCTGACATAATATCAACGATTTTACTTTGTTTGTTGTATTTCATTCAAAAAACTCTGCAATAAATTCAACGACTTTCGTTCCATTCACAAATGGTTGTCATAAAATCCAGCCACTTAATTCATTCACAAAATAGCCATAAAATCAAGATTTTGTTTCAATTGATTCACGGAAAAATCAGTAAACGGATTTTATTTCATTCACAAAATCTGAATTTATTATCATGTACACCGATCTTGTTTCAAAATGGAAATACTTGGTACAAAAATATCTATTGAAAGATTGATTGATTGAACAAGATTTAAGGTCTCTATATACATTAGATCTATCAAACTCGAGATGTGTATAAAATAGTGTGTTTATTTATTCTGAGAGAGAGAAAGAGAGAGAGAGAGAGAGAGAGAGAGTCTGGATATGTATGGTTATTGAATGAAAGAATCATATGTATGTGTTTCTTGGGAGAGAGAGAAAGAGAGAGAATGAGTGAGATAGAGAGAGAGAGAGGGGCGTGGTGACATTGAATGAAATCTAGAGATGTAGATATGTATTGAGAGAGAGAAAAGGTGCTGAGAGAGTGAGAGAGACGGAGCAAATCCCTATACTCGATTTCCCTAAACAAAATTTAATCCATTGTGACCTCTCATAATGGATAAGATCAACCTATTCTGCAAATCTGGGAGTCCTTCTTGTGTTTTTGTTGGGCTTTGAGATAGATTCTGTCTGTAACACACAGTGCTGTTTGTAGCACACAGTAATGTCACTGTTGCCTTTGCATAAAAGCCATGATCAAACTTTATATTATTTCACAAATTTGAAAAGGCCTAATCCTAAAGACATTCATATCTATTACTTGCAACTACATGTTTAGAATTTATTTTATGAAACAGCGTCACTTTAACCATGATTTGAGTTGAGTAACGGTGTTTAACGTCCCAGTCAAAAATATTTCACTTATATTGAGACGTTGCTAGCTATAGGGAAGGTGCAGAAATTTTGCCTGTGTGTTGCACTAATAGTATTATACAGAATGGTTCTTTAGAGTGCCTAGCCCACCATGACACAGGCCCTTGTTTATTTTAAGTTCCCATCAGAAAGAACCGTGACTTTTATTTCGTAACGCCAAGTGCTTGGCGAAAGAACAGTCACTACCCACTTTCAAGTCTTGGGTTAGACCCGGCCGGCGATCAATAAAGGTCCAGATCTTTTTCTTTATTTTTTTGTTTGCAAATTTGAAAAGGTCCAATCTTCAATCCTTAAAAGGGACACACATGAATATCTATTTGAAACCATTTTCACTGATTATCAAGTTCTAAAATAGAAGTTATTTTGTTAATAAGACATTTACTGATTATATACATCAAGGTGGGCATCAGTACAGACTGATATCTGTTATTGAGAAATTAACATGCCATTAAATTTTCATGAAAAAAATTCATGAATATTCAGTCTAAAACACTGAAATTGATACCAATCCACAAAGACCCAGCCACCCCCTCCCCCACTTTAATTATCGATAAAACGATATTGCATACTAATGGCATATAGATCTTCTATACATATAAATGATATATATATATAGATGAAAAGATGAAATAACACTTAAAACTCTCTATTTCCAACCCTCCCCCACTATCTATAATCATAAATAAAACAATGCTGTGCACTATGACATACAGAGCTTCTATACATATATACCAGTACAATATATATATAATATCTATAGTGCGTCAAGTTTGACCTGGCATTTTGACCTTCAATTTGAATTTTCAACTAGACGGATCCATTGAGTAATTTAGGAGCTATATAAAGTTGATATATAAGGACAGATGATAGCAGGTGTTTATGATAATGAAACATACTGTCTTATCTAATTCACACATTTTATTAGCCCAATCTAATATTTAAATTAAAGGTCAAACGGCCAGGTCAAACTTGACACACTATACATAACACATACATAGTATAGATCTCTCTGTATGTAAATATTATTGACTCAAAAAATGCCTGAGTCATGTGATCAATATCCACGACGATGACGATAAATAATTATATATTAGACATTCCGTACATCTGTGTTAGGTCAGGCAAAGTAAGAGTGGTGGAGAGATGCGTTTTAAATAATTTGAAAAAAGATACATGGCGATGTACGATATGTGATATTATCATTAATACATAATGACATTTGAACAATTGATTATCAAGCTGACATGATGTACAGAATAGATTAATTAGATCTATTACAGGTCAGTCCTATGAATACAGGTGGTGTGGCCTAGTGGTTCAGGTTGAGGTCTCATGATTCAAAGGTCATGGGATCTTGTAGATGGATAGTATCATTAAAACATAATGACATTTTAACAATTGATTATTGAGCTGACATGATGTACAGATAGATGAACTAGATCTAGTATAAGTCAGAACTGTAGAAGCAGGTGGTGTAGCTGAGTGGTTCAGGTTGAGGCCACAAGATTCAAAGGTCATGGGATCTAGCACTAGTAGTAGTACTGCAGGATCAGAGTGGCTGAGTGGTTAAAGGCTGAGGCCACATGGGAAATGGGTTTTATCAGATTGTTCAGACTGTTCTGTAAAAAATAGATGAAATAGATCTAGCACCAGTCAGTACTGTAGATGCAGGGGGTGGCTGAGGGGTTCAGAATGAGGTCACATGATTCAGAGTTCATGGGATCCTGTACATGACAACGAATGATATGTGATATTATCATTACCGGTAATACATAATACATAATGACATTTTAACAATTGATTATTGAGCTGACATGAGGTACAGAATAGATGAGCTAGATCTAGTACAAGCCAGTACTGTAGACAGAGAGTGTGGCTAAGTGGTTCAGGTTGACGTCTCATGATTCAAAGGCCATGGGATCTAGCATTAGTAGTAGTGCTACAGAATCAGAGTGGCTGAGTGGTTAAAGGCTAAGGCCACATGTGAAAGTCGGTAATATCGATAATATAGATTGTTAAGACTGTTCTGTAAACAAAAAACGAAATAGATCTAGCACCAGTCAATACGGTAGATACAGGAGATGGCTGAGTGGTTCAGGTTGAGGTCACATGATTCAGAGTTCATGGGATCTTGTACATGGCGATGTATGATATGTGATATTATCATTAATACATAATGACATTTTAACAATTGATTATCAAGCTGACATGATGTACAGAATAGATGAACTAGACATAGTAGAAGTCAGAACTGTAGATAGAGAGGGTGGCTCAGTGGTTCAGGTTGAGGTCACATGATTCAAAGGTCATGGGCTCTTGTACATGGTAATGGTATCATTAATACATTGACATTTTAACAACTGATTATCAAGCTGACATGATGTACAGAATAAATAAACTAGATCTAGTACAAGTCAATACTGTAGATAGAGAGAGTGTGGCTTAGTGGTTCAGGATGAGACCACATGATTCAAAGGCCATGGGATCTTGTACTAGTAGTACTGTAGAATCAGAGAGTGGCTGAGTGGTTAAAGGCTGAGGGCATATGAGCAAGACAGTTATATCGCATTGTTCTGAGAACAACAGATGCACTAGATCTAGTAGGAGTCAGTTTGAACCTAGGCAATTAGAGGCATTATGATGCCTAACCATGTTTTAGGCCACACAACCATTGAGGCCTCCTTGCTAATAGTGATCACTGGTTATACCATTAAGTTGGGCTTCACATCCAATATGAGTTTTTTAAAAGAATTTAGGACTAAAATTAGGATACATGTATAGTGAAATACATGTATGAAATATGAAAGTATCATTAAAACATATTATTGATTTATTAGTCTGACATAATATTTAGTGCAAAAACTTTTGTCTATAACACCATAACATCAATATTTTTGCACTCATGTACTGTTACATGTAAATATGGCTCACTAAGGCTTTAACAATTGGGTCATTTGTCAAAATAAGGCATCAATGGCCCCTTCTAGAATGAACCCTGCCCAATTATATTTCAGATAGACAGAGGTTGGACAGACAGATAGACAGAGGGACAAACAGACAGAGTCAAGCAATTTCCAGACAGGCTTCCATGTCTGGCAATGCAGGTTCCTTGAAAAGCAACGTGAAGTTAAATACCAAAAAATACTTCTCTCAAGAATTCAACACTTTTAGGGGGATAACATTATAACTGATACATTCAAACCAATTTAACAATGGGGTCAATTGGAAAAATAAGATATCAATGACCCCTTCTAGAATAAACCCTGCCCAATTATATTTCAGACAGACAGAGGTGGGGCTGACAGATAGACAGGGGACAGAAAGACCAAGTCAATCGAGGTCATCTGGCAGAATAAGGGATCAATGGCCCCATGGTCCCTCCTACAATGAACCTTGTCCAATAGTATTCAAGACAGAGGCAGGACAGGCAGACTGAGTTGAGCAATTACCATGCCTGCTTGCATATATGACAATACAGGTACCTTGAAAGACAACATTCAATAGAAACAATGACGTATATTCATTAATAGGCACACCCATTGAGTACAGGTGCCAAGTTCTTATGACAGTTGTGAGTTTTGGACTAAAATACAATATCTCAGAACTGATACATTTAAAACCTATTTCGTATATTCACCTTGTTTGGTTTTGGTGTCATTCTTCCGCCACAACGAGCACATGAACGTAACTGACAGAAGCTACACCTGTGGCCAACCCCATCGGCAAATTTTGTTTTATGACAAATTTGACAAACAGCTCCAGTGTCGGCAGCAGGGCCCATTTTTTTGGCTTCTTCTGTCACCTTGTCAACTGTTTGTTTGTAAGTTTCAAATTCCAGTTGCATTTGCCTACAAAATAAAACAAAAAAAGTTTAGTAAATAATGAAGCTTTTAATTTAAAACAATTTCACCATTTTGGTACTGGGTCAAAGGCTCATGGAATTGATGGATCATCGGTCACACCCACAATGTTCCGACGAATGGTTGGCATGCTTGAATAACATGCAAAAAGAATGCAAACTTGGCATGAATTGTGCTGTTTAATAAGGTCACTGACACTAGTACTTCTTTAGTTGCCTTGATGCTGCTTTGATACCGATAGCATCCAGTGACGGAACATAACAGGCATGGTCGACGATATGTCAATTAGGGTAACCATAATATTGTTTTTATTAACAAACAATTTCGTGTAAAATGAAGTAAAGATATTCCATTCTGAATGCCCGAAGAAAACCCAGCAACTATCACAAAAGCTAATTTACAAATTTTCTCAAATGAGGGTGTGGGATTTGAACCTAGATGTTAAAAGATATTGTAATTTGTGAAAGTGACCTAAGCCACTGAGACCCCACATGAATTAAAGGGCATGTACCATTGCACGCATATGTCCTTTAAAATTGGGTTTTATAATTTTGCAATAATATTGTAAATCTGTAATCCTTGAGTCTTTGCTATCATTTGTTCAGTAAAATTTCAGCATTATAATGGGGTTTAGCAAAAATAGGGAGAAAATATTGAGAAATAGACTTTGGGACTTCAAAATACTGTGGCAATAAGTGAGGTGGCAAAATTATGAAGAGGAATAATATCAAGGTTTTATTGTACATAAATTCCTGGTTGGTTGGTTGAATGTTGCTTAACGTTACATCAGTAATTTTTCAGCTTTTCGCGACAAGAACTACAGTTAAACCTGTCTATAAAGGCCACCCAAGGGAACCATTAAAAGTGGCCTTTATGAGCAGGTGGTCTTTATATACAGGTTAAAATAATATGAATCAAGAACAGTTTGGATAAGTTCTACTGGCCTTTATAAGCAAGTGGCCCTTGTATAGAGGTGGCCTTTAAGGCAGGTTGGACTGTATTTTATTAATCTTTATGGATTAATCTATGAACAGGTTTGTGTATGCATGTGAAGTGCGAATGTGTTTTATGGTCTGCCTTGTCCTAGCTCGCACTCAGGGCGACTTTAACGTGCTAGCTCACAGAGTCAGTAAGTCACAGACAAGCGTACCACTACCCCAGTCCATTATATTGATACCAGGTGAACCAGTAAAAGTCAAGGACAAGGAAAATTTACTTTCCCACATGTAATCTGATCGGGGCTTGAACTCACGACAGTGAGAGACCCTGAATTTCTAGACTGAGGTCTTATCCATTAGGCCACAGCAGCCTACATAAATTTCTGGATTAGATGTCTAAGTCAATCGCTACCTATAAATTTTATTTCGCTAAACCCAATAGCATCAAAAACTTATTAAATGCTAATTAAATATTTATACAGACATGCTTATTTGTTATTGAATGGCTTTTTAAGAGTACAAAATACTTGTATATACATGCACATATGAAAAACAGGGTTTTTCCATTTTTGTAATATACAGCAATTAAAACATCAAAAAAAACTTAATTATGGTTATACAGTAAAACCTTGCTATAATCAGAATAATGCCCCTCTATAGTTTTTCAACCTTGCTTATCACCACAGGAGTGAGATGAGTTGAGTAATGGTGTTTCACGTCCCAGTCAAGAATCTTTCACATGTATCAAGACGTCGCCAGCTATAGGCAAAGGTGCAGAAATTTTGCCTGTGTGTTGCGCTTATTTCATTTTACAGCAGGGTTCTTTATCATGCCATGCCAGTTCCCATCTGAAGGAACTGGGACTTTCATTTCGTTATGCCGGGTGCTTGGCGAAAGAACAGTCACTACCCACTTTCAAGTCTTGGGTCAGACCCAAGGAAAACCTTGTTATAATGTTATTATAATTATCACCGAAAATAGAGTAAAAGTTTGTTATAATGCCCCTCAATAGCTTTTCTACCTTACTTAACACCACCGTAAAACCTCATTATAATGTCCCTTCATAACTTTACCATCATGCTTAATGCCACACTATTTTCATGTCCCAAAAATGAATGTTTTTCTTTATAAACCTTCTGGTACCATGATTATTGCCAAACTCTTAATACCAAAATTTGATTAAATGATTACATTAATTAAGTACAGTACATGTAATTCACTGTAATTTGTTCAGTCAGCTTAAGCATTATAAAGGGACTTGGCGAAAAAACAAGGTAGGCTCATAGGCAAAATGAATTTTGCAACTTCAAAATTGTGAGGTGGTAAAGTCATCCAGGGACATTATAACAAGGTTTTACTGTAAATAATATTGCATATATATAGGTAATCATATCCCTTAATTTTTATTTCACCTAACTTAAAACTACTCAATTACAAGTACTTATTACATGTAAATTAATACTTTTGTTATTTTATTGGTTTAAAGAGTGCATGTACATGCATGTATTATCAGTTACCGGTAAAAATCATCCCGCCCGACCGACCGCATGTTATGAAAACGATTGAAGTGCGTAAAATCTCTAGTGAATTATATCATCGTGTTTGTACACGGTAAATAAAACAACATTATCACTGGTGTGTTTATTCTAGGATGACAATTCAACTACGATTATTTTCAGCGATTATTTTCAGCGTGGAAATACCAAGGTCATGTAAATGTGGGATCACTTATGTGAGGGAGGGACATAGTTTGCAGTAACATCAATCAGCAAGTATAGTGTTACTTATGTAATTGAGCGACTGTATAGAGTACTCTTACAAGGATTTTTCTGGGTATCCACAGGGTCCGGTAAAGGGACCCATTCCCAATGCAAAAAACATGCATTTTTCCCAATTCTGTAGTAAAAAATTCCCAATTAGCTATGTTTATCAATTTTTTGAGAGAAAAAAATTCACAAGATCATCAACATCATATTCGGAGGATATCTCGTTCTGATAACAATTTTAATCTATATTAATTGCTGGATGATTTATATAGAGACAAAAGAGACAGTGCTATTTTGCTGTGAACACCGATATAATTTGTTCAATTACCAGTATTCTAGTGGTCTAGAATTTCTACTATGTTGTTGTGATTTTTCCCAAAATTACATTTTTGTTGAGAATTTTCCCAATTTCATCCCAAGGTCCTTTTCCCAAAAAGGTCAGAAAAATCCCTGTCTTACTCTTACATAAGTGAGTGAATACATATTTCAGTTATATTTAGACAACACCAGCTACAACCAAAGATGCAGGAATTCCTACCTACAGGATGTCAATAGAAAGAAGTTGTTATCCAGTAAAAATTGTTTTTTTTTACAGTTTGCAGTTTACTTTTTAATAAATTGATTAAAAACGTTTTTGCCACCAAGGCCTTTCACTTGGATCTGCGACATTCAGTAACTACAGGAGAACAGAAATGTCAATAGAAGTCGATACCCAGCTAAAATCAACTATTACTTTTCAACAGTTTGCAAGTCACTTTTATACCAATTTAATTGAATTTTTTTGGAATTTGGTTCTCAGTAATGCCTTTAATAGATTGCCTACTAGGTACTTTTTCAATATCCCTCTGTGTGACATTCCTGACCCATGCAATGTTCTACCAAAAGCCACCATGGACAATTTTCTACGATACCTGCAATGCTTTTGCCATTCTACGATGCTTATATATGCATGTGAGATATATTAATATACACATACATACATATGTGTGTGTGTGTGTGTGTGTGTGTGTGTGTGTGTGTGTGTGTGTGTTTGTGCACCTGTTATAGGATTAGATAGAAACTAAGACTTTCGTTATTGAAATTATTTTAACAATTTTGAACCCATAATTTACAATATATAAACTAAATCATAAATGGTCACTCATCACAAATTAATGAAAAGATACAGGAGATTGGTGATACAGAACTGTTCCATTTCTTTCTGCTGTAGTATATTTGTCATCTTTCAGCAGATGGTCACAATGGTGTTTGCCAGTGTACCACTTGGACAATACCTCTCAACGCTTGTCAGGAACAAATTTGAAAACATTTGGGTCACATTTTCCCAAAATAATTCCCACAATAATTGTAATTTTTACAAGGACACCTGATGTGACTACTTATCCAGTTGAAATAATTGTTCCGCACACAATGGTACGCTTGTGAGCATTTTTGGAGATTGCCTACATAATGTTCAATGTTACTGTCATTTTCTACTTTTTTCTGGCATCTTCAGATACTATATATCAGGATATATTTATTTAAGCAATGTACAAATTTAAGAATATCCACAATGACACTAGCGCCAAATCATATATGATCATAGTGCACTAGGGTGGTCTATGAACATTTATTGCACAGGGTTTGTACAGACATTTGGACTCCAAATTTAAGGACTTTTTATGGTCTTTTCAAAGGTCTTATTTGCAAATTTAAGGCCTAATCAAAGGGACAACTTTAGCAAAAAAATATTGGTTCATAGGCAATTAAATCAATAAAACAATTACGTGTCCATAGTAACGACACTTGAAGTGGAGGTTGAAGTTAGGCGTACAGGAGAGCCAGGTACCTTTAAATTGCTCATTTCAATGCAACTTATTAATTAATTAATTTATTTATATTCAAAACCACTTAATATCAAAATACAGACACCCAACTGGCCAAATTCAAGGGCTGTTTAGGGCCTTCAGGATAAATTCAAGGGCTTTTTAGGATCAGACTTGTTTTTAGGGTCTTTTTAGGGCAGACCTCGAAATTTAAGGACTTTCCAGGCCTGTACGAACCCTGTTGCATAAAATCAGTCCTCTGCAAATATAAGTCTCCATTTGCAGGTGTCCCTCCATTTGAGGGGTCCATGGCCTGTATTAGCTGCTGGTCATTATATAGGAGTGGCTTAGTACATAACTGTTTGACTATTTTTCCACAAAATTTACTGTATCTTTTGATATTGTTATAAATGGGTTTTTGTTCAATTAAAAGCGGGTTCTTGCAAATATGTGGCTTTATCACCAGTATAGAACCAGGTGGTCTTTATAAAGAGGTAGCTTATATGACTATTTGACTGCAGTGTTTAATCTAGGATTTTTCAGAGAGCTCATTTTCCAAAACTTTAGTCTAAAACACCATTACAACAATACAGTAAAACCTCGTTATAATGCCCCTCGATAACTTTGCCATCTCGCTTATCGCCACACTATATTGAAGTCCCAAAATCCATTTTGTTTATGTTTTCCTTTATCCGTCTCCCTCAACTTATCGTCAAACCCCTTTATAACGCCAAAATTTGACTGAACAAATGGTGGCGATGAATCGAGGTTTTACTGTACTTTTGATTCGTGTAATTTTAAATATAAATGTGCTCATTAAAGGAATTACAATAGGACTATTTAGCAAAATAAGGGATTAAAGGCCCCATGGTTCCATAGACATTGACTGTTTACAGCATCTACAAATAATTTTACAACTCTTTTTTTGTTTGCTAATTTATAGTGAACGCTGGGCAACATTGCAAATACAGTCCAACCTGCCTTAAAGGCTACCTCTATATAAGGGCCACCTGCTTATAAAGGCCAGTAGAAATGTATCCCAATTGTTCTTCATTCATATTTTTGAACCTGTGTATTAAGGCCACTTGCCCATAAAGGCCACTTTTACCGGTTCCATTGGGTGGTCTGTATAGACAAGTTTGACTGTACATGGTCTTTATAATAGCTAGTCAAGTATTCATTCTATAAGTGGTCAAGGGACCATTGATCCATTATTTTGCAAAATGACCCCATTGTTCAGACCTTAGTAGGCCATATTTAACATTACATGAATGCAAAAATATTGATGTTGCAGTGTTGTTAGAGGAAATATTTTGAAAATGATCTCTTCTGAAAAATCCCAGATTGAAAACAGGCTGGTCATTATATAGAGGTGTCCCTTATAACTGTCTCACTGTCCTTTTTCCATAAACTGTCCAATATCCTATGTATTTTACGGATTTTTTGTTTCGTTAAAGTGGGACACCTTGTGCTATATATCACACATATAGCGTTAGATATATAATTATCTATAGCCACTAGATATTATAGTAGATATATATATATATATGTGTATATGTATGTATATATATATATATTTATTCGCTGCAAAGCTAATGGGCCAGTTTTAATTATTCAGAGTAGAAAACAGTATTTTTAATGACACACACTGTATGAAATAAACAAAGTCTCAGGAGAGTATATATTGATGCACAAGAGTTTCACAGATAGAATAATCAATGGTTCTTTGAATCTATTTGCTAACCTGCCGTCTGATCATCATTTATGGGGCACGCAACGGGGGTTAAGCTAGGTTTCAATTTGAGTTAGCCAAAATGGCCACTGGCTACTAATTTTTGAGAAATTCCATGGTTCTTTGAATCTATTTGCTAACCTGCCATCTGATCATTATTTATGGGGCACGCAACGGGGGTTAAGCTAAGTTACAATTTGAGTTTGCCAAAATGGCCACTGGCTACTAATTTTTGAGAAATTCCATGGCTCTTTGATTGTATTTGCTAACATGTCATCTGATCATCATTTATAGGGCACTCAACGGGGGTTAAGCTAGGTTTCAATTTCTGGTAGCCAAAATTGTCATTGGCTACTAATTTCTGAGAAATTCTTTTAAAAAGCAACTTATATTTGCAAATTTGTGAAAAAATAATTTGGAAAAGGACTATATTTTAATAATTTATGGGCACTCAATAGGGGTCAGGTTACATTTCCACTTCTGGTAGCCAAAATCGCCAAATGCTACTAATTTACTTTCTAATTTTTAAGAATTTCTTCAAAAATTCATCATCAATGGTCCTTTAAAATCTACTTTTTACTAGTAACCTGCCATCTGATCATCATTTATGGGGCACTCAACAGGGGTTAAAGCTAGGTTTCACTTCCTATAGCAAGAATCGCCATTGGCTACTAATTTCAGAGACATTCTTTTAAGAAGACATCATTTATGGGGTACTGAGGGGTAGGTTTCAACTTATGGCTACCCATAATTGCCAATGGCTACTAATTTTCTAGAAATTTTCATTTATGGGTCATTCAATGAGGTAAAGTTAGATTTCCATTCTGTTAGCCAAAACAGCCATTGGCTACCGTACTAACTTTTAAGAAATTCTTTCAAAAAGTCATTATCAATGGTTCATCATTTATTGGGCACTCAATGGGGGTTAAGCTAGGTTTCAATTTCTGGTAGCCAAAATGGCCATTGGCTACTACCAGTAATTTCTGAAAAATTCTTTCAAAATGGTTCAATTTCTGAGAAATGCTTTCAAAAAGTTATCATCAATGGAACACCAAACATGGGTTATTAAGCTAGGTTTCCACTTTTGGTAGCCAAACAGACATTGGCAATTGATTTCTGAGAAATATTTGTAAAATGTAATCAGCTATTTTTGAAAACTTGTGGAAAAAACCTTTAAAATCACCATTGACTGCTAATTTCTGAGAAATTAAAAAATGTCATTATCTATGGGGTGCTCAACAGGGGTTAAGTTACAGTTCCACTTCTGGTAGCCAAAATTGCCATTGGCTACTTTTTCTAGAAATTCTTTCAAAAAGACATCATCAACGGTTTTTTTTAAATCTATTTGCTAAACTACTGACTGAGCATCATTTATGAGGCACTCAACGGGGGTTACGTTATGTTTCCACTTCTGGTAGTCAAAATCGCAAATGGCTACTAATTTTTAAGAATTCTTTCAAAAAGTCATCAATTATGGGGCACTCAACAGGAGTTAAGTTAGGTTTCCACTTCTTAGTAGTCAAAATTGCCAATAGCTACCAATTAGCATTTATGGGGCACTCAACAGGGGTAAAGCTATGTTTCTAATTCTGGTAGACAAAATTGCTATTGTCTACCAAATTTTGAGAAATTACTTCAAAAATAAATTAACTTTCACCACTACCCCTGAAAAAAGTTTGTATTACATACTTCAATGAAAGCCTATCTAATGAGTGAGCAAGTGAGTAGGGAATTATACACCACAGTCAAGGTTATTTCATTTATATCAAGATGTAACCTGCTGTAAGTAATGGCATAAGAGATACAACAATTTTCTCTTCTTCAGTGGTGGTATAACCAAAATTATGAAATATCACTGGTAACATGATTCATTTAATTTCACCAAAACACTCATTCTCACAACAACATTCATTCTCTACAAAACACTCATTCCCAATTACTCATCATACTTACTGTGTCTAATCCATAAAATCTTAAATACAATGTAAGTCATCTTGACAAAATGATTAAATTGATTGATTTAATGGGGTTAAAACCTTAAGTTAAGGTCAAGGCTATTTCACTTTTAAGCAAGATTCTTGATCTGTAATACTCTATACTCTATACAACCTGCCCTAAAGGCCACCCCTAAATAAGGGTCACCTGCTTAACCAGTAGAATTGTATCCCAATTGTTCTTTATTATTCATATTATTTGAACCTGTATATAAAGGCCATATGCCCATAAAGGACACTTTTATACTGGTTCCCATTTCATTTATGTTGTATCATAATATCATGAGTTATTGAAGTTTGACTAGTAATGTCAAATGAATAGTATCTCACCTGCACATCTAGTCGGTAAAATAACTCTTAACCAAATTCCAAAATTTTAAATGCCTGTACAAACAGCCAAGATTGTCACACCCCTTTCTGGTACTGGGCCCTGGGCCTATGGAATTAGGAAAATAGACATTTTTCCAAGCAATTCTGGGAATAAAATGTTAAGGTTCCATTTTTGTAATTAATTTATTCAAATTAATCTCCAAAATATTTGGGGAAAAAAGTTTTTGAAACGGAGGAATGGAACTCATTTTCGGACGGCAATTTAAGCAGAATGACAGCTCTGACTGCAATTAATTAGATATCACCTAATGGTAACAGCTGAATCTGTTTTATCAATGCAGCCCCAGGGTTAAACTCCTTAATTATGTCTAAATGACACAGGAATATGAATGCATTGAGTGGAGCATTGTAATAAGGTTTAACGCCCAGTCAAGATTCTTCTGTTTATATTGAGTAGATCCTCTAGAATGGTGAAGGAAACTGAGTGTCTGGAGAAACCAGACCGTCGTCAAGCTGACAAATTCTTTCACATAAGGATCTGTTCTGAGTGAGATTCAAACATAGGAAGTGAGAGGCACTGTGATCCACAAGTGAGGCTTTGGACCACTTGACCAAAAGGTCCCAAGAGTTCACATACTTATGTTACAGGAGGGAGACTAAATTCAGGATCAGAGTTGTGTTAAACCTAGGACCTGTCATATTAAAGATTGGTGCTTTACCAACAGAGTTACCACGAGCAAGTAATGTTATTTTAAATCCCAGAGATGTTATACATCCATCACAGATTGTACAATTTTGCTGGTCCACAACATAGGCAAGTTGCAAGTCTGCAGTTCTGGCATGGTAGAGAAAACTAGAGTGCCGACAGAAAATCGATGATCTTCTGTCAGCAAACTGAGACAAACTTTCTCACACTTGAATTTGCCCGAGTGGGATTTGAATCTAGGTGGTGAGAAGCACTGAATTGTAAAGACATGCTTTAAACCACTTGGCCACCGGGGCCATTACTTATAGCTGGTGACATCTTGATATAAATTAAATAACTTTGACTGCAGTGCACAATTCCCAACTCAATCATTACATATGTAAAACTTTTAGCCTCATATTATAAAACATCACATAAATACATAAAGAGTGTGAGAGAATTTCCATATGTGAACTTCATAAAAAATTCCTGGCCCGAGTTTCAAGGAATTATTACAAAATCGGCCATAAATGACTGGTTTTGAGAAATATCAAAAACGGATATAAATATTTATCTGGCTCGGAACCAAACGGAGAGATGACCCATCTATGAATAAATCTATCTAATCATAAACAGGGAAGAGAAAAATTATGCAAGAAGCGCCAGTACAATACTCACAAATGGGCAAGGGGGATATCAAAGGCAATTAACTCGTCCTTACATAGCTCAGCCAACCAACAAGGGAATAAAAACACAGAATTAATTCTCTGTGTCTTATTCCAAGACATAACACACTACATCCAGAGCAGACAATGTATACGAAAAGTTTTTAATACATTACCAACAAGTCTTTAAATGGAAAAAAAAGAAATTTCGACAAGTCTCTAAATGGAATTTTTTTTTTACAGTAACTGTTTTAAATACATTTATGTACTTTAATAGCAAAAATCAAGCAACTGTGAGATGCCACAAAAAGCTTGTACAGTCAAACCTGTCTATAAAGGTCACTCAAGGGAACCAGTAAAAGTGGCCTTTATGGGCAAGTGACCTTTATATACAGGTTCAAAAAATATGAATAAAGAACAATTGGGGTATAATTCTACTGGGCTTTATAAGCAAGTGGTCCTTATATAGAGGTGGCCTTAATCGCAGGTTTGACTATACATGTATGTACTTTAATGGCAAAAATCAAGTAACTGTGGGCATGCCACAAAAAGCGTATAAAGTTTTACAAATTTTAGAACTCCTGCTTAGATATGACATATTATTTTTTTCTGAACTGCAGGTGGTTTTTACTCCCTACTACAGAACATAAATTGCATGTCTATAAGGACATTTTTTCAGGAATTTTTAATATTATTTTTTACTTTAGAGTATCACACATTTTATTACACCTGCTTAGATGTGAAGTATATTTGTTACACTATTGTCATAATAATTTTCCTCTACACATTTTTTAAACTGCAGGTGATTTTTGACCCCCTACTTCAGGATGTGTGAATGTTTATCATACATTTACATTCCATGTGTCTAATAATATGCATTCCGCATCAACATACATGTGTTCGAATTAAGTAAAATTTTTCAACTGGTCCGTGTCTTGATAATTTCATCATTTTCTATTGTGGTATATAGGAGACTGTTGAAAAAGTAACCAGTCCTTCTAGAAAGTTAACAGTCTCGAAATTGTCGGACTGGCTGTTATTTCGACACAACTCCATACATTCCATTCCGAACTTATATTCTGAGTAGTGACAGAAAACACAAGATCGGCTAGCTTCGCAAACCTAAAAGGGCTGGGTTTTTCAGAGCAACATCCCTGCCAAGTATCATTGTCATAGGTTTACTGGTCATAGTTATTACTTATATCAGTTCATTCAGTACATGTACAGCAGAGAATGCCATCATCATTCATTAAACAAACCAACAAATTTCTATCCATTAGGATCTAACCCCCCCCCCCCCCCCCCCCCCGAGTTGGGACTTAGATCAAGCTACACTAATTAGACACCGCCAGAAATTGCCCAGAATGGGAAGTCTGATCTAGGTGGACTAATTAAAAACACAACCATGATCTGTCCCCGAGTGGGACTCGGACATAGGCGGACTAATTAAAACATGTACCACTCCCTTGTACGAGAAACCGCAACTAAGTATAAAATATTTTATTACTTAGAAGCATATGTACATGTAATTAATATTTATGTTTGTGGGCCGATAACTTAGCAAGAAGGTGGCTCCCTAAGGGACAGACATGCGAAAAGTATGACACATGCATTTAGCACATCATGAACATGTGGATCAAAATTGGATTTTCCAGAAAATTATGAATCATGATCAATCATCACTAAAAAGTGTAGCAATTTTTTTAACTAAAATGTGTATCATTTTTTAAAAATTAATATGAATCACCTACATGGGGAATCTTATGCTGAAACAAGAGCTCATGTAAAAAAAAAAAGCTTCAGTGGCACTTTGCCTTTTCAGCATCATCACTAAAAAGTGTAGCAATATTTTTAAAAAGGTGTAGCAATTTCATATGAATCATTTGAACTGGATATCTTATGCTGAAATAAGAGGCTTTAAAAAATAACAACTTATAATAAATAAAGTACATCTTAAGTTTATAACGCTCACCTGAAGAAGAGTACATATCTTATGCAGAGGTTCAATGGTCAATGACATTAATAAAAGAGAATATCAAAATTTTCAGCAGTAAGGGCCAATAATATGCAAGTATTTTTGCAAATTAATTATAATAATTATTATATAAGTATGCTATATATAACATATTTAAAGTCTAGCTACAATATATTATTTATAAACAGCTAAAACATCTGTATATTAAAATGTGCATTAGGCCAATACCTACAGTATTCCAATATACATGCCTATACAAAGAGTTTATAGTTTTTGAGATAATTAACCATTTAAGTATCCGTTTGCATCTATGACCTTGACCTTTAAACCTATGACCTTCATTCATATATCAAAATGATTGTTGTGCAAATGCCTACAATATTCCAATGTACATGCCTATACAAAAAGTTTATAGTTTTTGAGATAATTAACCATTTAAGTATTCGTTCGCGTCTATGACCTTGACCTTTGAACCTATGACCTTCATTCATATATCAAAATGATCGTTAGGCCAATACGTACCTTATTCCAATATACATGCCTATACAAAAAGTTTATAGTTTTTGAGATAATTAACCATTTAAGTATTCATTTGCATCTATAACCTTGACCTTTGAACCTATGACCTTCATTCATATATCAAAATGATCGTTAGGCCAATACATACCTTATTCCAATATACATGCCTATACAAAAAGTTTATAGTTTTTGAGATAATTAACCTTTTAAGTATTCATTTGCATCTATGACCTTGACCTTTAAACCTATGACCTTTATCTATATATCAAAATGATCGATAGGCCAATACCTACAATATTCTAATATACATGCCTATACAAAAAGTTTATAGTTTCTGAGATAATTAACCATTTAAGTATTAGTTTGCATCTATGACTTTGACCTTTGAACCTATGAACTTCATTCATATGTCAAAATGATTGTTGTGCAAATGCCTACAATATTCTAATATACATGCCTATACAAAAAGTTTATAGTTTTTGAGATAATTAACCATTTAAATATTCGTTTGCAGCTATGACCTTGACCTTTGAACCTATGACCTTCATTCATATATCAAAATGATCGTTAGACCAATACCTACAATATTCCAATATACATACCTATACAAAAAGTTTATAGTTTTTGAGATAATTAACCATTTAAGTATCCGTTCGCATCTATGACCTTGACCTTTGAACCTATGACCTTTATCTATATATCAAAATTATCGTTAGGCCAATACCTACAATATTCCAATATACATGCCTATACAAAAAGTTTATATTTTTTGAGATAATTAACTATTTTGGTATTCTTGGACATCTGTGACCTTGACCTTTGAACCCATGACCCTGATCTATGTATCAAAATGATCCTCATGTTAATACCTACAAATAACTGAAAATCCTACGCCATTTTCACGAGAAATGTTAAAAAAATAGCATTTTTTATCAAAGGTCAAAAACTGGGACATGACCTTGACCTTCGACCTTGACATCAATTGGAAGAAAATTGCAAGACAAGATCAACAGTGAAAACTCCATACAATTATCTTCAGCCGTTATGAAGTTATAACAATAAATGTCTCATTTTAAAAATTACGTAATTTTACGCAAAAAAACGCGTAACCTATTTTTCGTCTAATTTTCATGAAAAACACAATTTTAATGTTCCCAGGTATGCTGAATCCAAATATCCAATCAAAAATTGCCTGCACCTTTTGGTTTCAGAGAAGAAGATTTTTTTGTCTTTTTGCTATTTTTAGTAACAGCGGCCATCTTGTTGGGCGTGGCCAAACCCCGAACACAATTTTGAAAGGCTGCTACCCAGGCATGATAATCACTAAGTTTCATCAAATATGGCCCAGTAGTTTTGGAGGAGAAGATTAAAATGTAAAGTTTACACACGACGGACGACGGACGACGGACGGTGATAGATTGCAATAGCTCATCTGAGCCTTTGGCTCAGGTGAGCTAAAAATGCCTTTGACACCTTTATTCATAGGGAAATCTCCATTATCAACCCTTCTGTATTCCAAAATGTCAAAATAGTTAAAACTTTAAAATCAATGGCATTCGCTGATGTACCATTTAATCAACACCCCTTAACCTTTGTGCTGGAAAACATTTATGGTATGTCACATATTCCTGGAATAAGGTGGTTTTTATGGAAAAACGTGATTCCATGCCAGTTGAAAATAATACTTTTGCATAAATGTTTGGGGGTATTACATAGTACAGCGGTGAACCCCCATTCAGGATTCGATGTAACAGAATTATACACATATAACAATTTTATTTCAAAAAAAAAGACCTTACTAGGGACAATGTATTCATTTGAACTTTGTGTACATGACATGAAATCAATGCTGCTTCGCTATATACCATGGATGATGCACAGTTATACAAACAATGAGATACAATATTAATGAAACTCACTACAGGTTTATAGTAATGATCTATGTGTCAAGTTTATGTACCTGAAACAGGCTGGGTACATTAGCACTTATTGTGTAAATGTCACCAGGCCAAGGTTTCATCATTTCTTAACTACAATTTTCCATATATTAAAACTGCTGAATTTCAAAACTGAATAATTTTGCCATTGTTTTTTTTTTTTTTTTTTTTTTTTTTGATATGCATAAATCTAAGGTGGCATTTTGAAGATCACCCTAAGCTTAAAACATCTCTATTTTAATCGCCCATATTAGACCAATAGATTGCACACTTATTGAGTACTGTTATAAAATGTCAGTGCCATATTGCTACTGTCCCACGATAAAACTCACTACATAACAGATGGTATGTTATGGTAATTACAATTACAGTTCAACCTGCCTTAAAAGCCACCTCTATATAAGGGCCACCTGGTTATAAAGGCCAGTAGAATTGTATCCGAATTGTTCTTGATTCATATTATTTGAACCTGTATATAAAGGCCACCTGCCTATAAATTTCACATTTACTAGTTCCCTTGGGTGGTCTTTATAGACAGATTTGAAGTATCTGTAACAGGTTCAGTGCATTAGCACTTAATTATTGTGTAATGTCACTAAAACTGGTACAGATGTAAATGTTGTGTGGCCGCTATCCTACATAGAGGGTTAAACTCACTACAGGGATCACTGAAAATTTGAATTTTGAATAATTTCAGATATTATATATTGTGAAATTAATGCTGAAAATCTTGAAAATGAATAATATCCCATCAAACTAAAGCACACTGTTATTAAACTATTGATTTAATAGTGATGTGTTGGTTTTTATTAATCTTTTGAATTTGATTAAACATTGATAAAACTCATCAAGGTTCGAACAATTGACCCCAGGTGTAAAATAATTTTTTACCAAGTGTTAATTTGTCATGATTGTCAAGTGTATACACCTGAAACAGACACAGAGCATTAGCATTTATTGTGTAATATCCCCAGACTGAGATTACATGTAATACAGTTGTGTTGTGTGGCTGTTGTCCTTTGTAGCAGGTAAAACTCGCTAGAGGTATAAAGGTGTACTCAGTGTTAATTTGTCATGATTGTCAAGTTTGGTATGCATACACCTGGAACGGACTCGGTGCATTGGTACTTATTGTGTAATGTCACCAGAAGTAAGTGTTATGTGGCCGTTGTCCTATGTAGCAGGTTATATTCACGTCAGGTATAGACAAACAACATTAACCTGTCCGCTTGACCTTTAATTTAAATATTATTTATCGACGAGTAAATTTAAGTAAAAGGGATTATGCATGAATATTTCGTCTATATGATGTGAACACTAATCATGGACAATGTGTATATGTATTAACTGTGAATCCTAATGCTACCCATGTATTGGATGGACCCTACCATATGAATATTCATAATGATAATCCTAATGCTACCCATGCATTGGATGGATCCTACCATATGAATATTCATAAGGAAAGGTCAAACAGACAGGTCAATGTTGTTTGATTATATAAAATCATTTACCTGGTATGTTATTTACCAGTAATCACGATTGTCAAATATTGGCACCTAAAACAGACTCCAAGAGATAATTATTGTGTAATATCATCAGACTGATAAAGTGTTTAAAAACCACTCTGGAACAGTATCTCAGTTATAAGAGTGTTCCCCTTGTCTGTAGGGTTCGAACCCCGTCTAGGATCTGACCAAGACTTAAAAATAGCTTGTAGTGACTGTTCTATCGAATTCGCCAAGCGCTCAGCTTTTAGAAATAATAGTCATGGGTCCTTCAGACGAGACTTAAAAATTGCTGCCCTATGTCACATTAGGTGTTGCACTTGAAAGAACCCTCACTTGGCATTGCCCTGAGAGCACTGCAAAGGCAAAACTTTCTCCCATTTTACCTATAGCTAGTGATGTCTCAATACAAGTGAAATACTTTTGACAGGGTCATAAAACCCCAAATGAATTAATCAATATTTGAAATTACACTACAATATGAAGATTTTTAAAGATATCCACCATTGCCCCCTTATGGGGCCCCAAGAAGAATTAACTCTTTTATTCCTGTAAATTTTAAAGCCCTTCACCAAGGCATGACAATCTGTAAGTTTCTTTTAAATTTGACTTGGTAGTTTCTGGAAGAGATGATTAAAATGTAAAATGTTAAAAGAAAAGGGACAACGCACAACAGACATGGTACAGTGAACCGTCGCAATAGCTCATTAAGCTAAAAATTTCAAGAAAATCGTTTTTAAGGAAAAACAACCTTGTTGCAAAAATATAGATCATTAAATTAAGATATCACTTTCAAATACAGCAAAAACTTCAATATTTCAATTCTATAAATGACATATGACATGGTGATTACAACATAAACTTATGGCAAATATATAAATTTGTATACCTAGTTATTCATGGACGGATGGCAGTGTATAAGAAAATTAACCAAATGATGAGGTTGCACTGAAAAGTTACAGGTCTCTGGCTTGTAGACTGAAAATAACAAAATTCAAAACCCTGTCCTTGAACCACTTAGAGAACACTATGTAAGTTCAGCTGGTGCAGTGCTTTCCTCATTTGTGGGAAGTTGGGGTCCGAACCTTGATCTAGTCTGACCAAGACTTGAAATTACATGTATGTAGTGACTGTTCTTTCCCTGAGCACTTAATTGTTAGAAATGAGAGGTCACAGGGTCTTTCCATATACTTTAAAACTTGGATGTCCTGCATCATGATACTGGTGTCACAGTAAAGATAAAGAACCCTCCCTACACACTGCCATGACCGTAATCTAAAGGTCAAAATTATTGCCAATTATAGCTTGTGATGTCTCAATATAACTCAAATAATCATGACTAGGGTATATCCCATTCAATCAATTAATCAATCTCTGCTCGTTGTCCCAAGTAGCCTCTGAAAGTTCTTCCACTTCACGTTTAGGTTGTGACATCTCAATATAAATGAAAAATTCTTAAATGGGATGTAAAACCAAATTCAATCAATCAATCAATCACCTTGAACCACTTAGCTTTATGTCCACCATAGATCTGTATTCAAATTAATATTGTAAATGGTCAAAATTTCTGCCACCTATTAGCTGGTGACATCTTAATATAAACTTGTGAAAAAATTCTTGACACTGGCATAAAACCCCAATCAATCACTCGATCAATCAATCACCATGAACCACTTAGCTACCGGTATATGTTTGCCAAAGTATTTTCAAATTAATATTTCAAATAGTCAAAATTTCTGTGAGTTAAAGAGTAATTGAAAAATTCTTGACTGGGGCATAAAATATCAATTATTAGTAATCAATCAATCAATCAATCAATCACCTTGAACCACATAGATCTGTATTCCAATTAATATTGTAAATGGTTGATTAAAAAATATCACAAATCAGGAATCAAACAGAATTTTAACAATAAATAAACAAGAAAACTGAAGTAGATTTCTCAAGTGTATTTCTCTACAACACCGCTGTTTATCCGGAGATAAAAAATGCTGGTTTTTTGTCAACATCATCATCTCCTACGATATTCATCAATATCCAAGCTTGTATTGAATACTATACATGTGTGTATGTTGTGTTGGTGTGGGGGCGTATGCAGCATTAGGTATTCAATTTCAATATTATTTACCTTTATTTATTGTTGCGTTTTTTACTTAACAACGGTATTTTCCATAAAACCCTGGATAAAAAGGCCTATCTATGACTACGAGTAACTCGGAACAATAATTTCATAAGATGTTTATGGTAATTGTGCTAATAATTCAAGTGTTTTTTTAATTTGAGCACCTATGTTGATTGAGAGAAATTTTTCTGAAATGTACTAATACTATATAATTCAAGCACCCTGGTTTTTCTAGGTATTTTCTTATTTAAAATCATTTGAGCACCGTTTTGAGGGACAATTTCAACGATTTAATTTGTATATAAAATTAATGCCAAAAAAATTGAATCTATAAGTCAACTTGCTAAAGTCCTTTAATCCAAGTAATTTTGCTTGCTCCTAATTATTACATAGTTCTCGCTTGGCCATATTTGGGACCAATATTGGTTACCGGTACCCAATTCCAATTACAAATCCCACCAAACTTATTTTCAAAATTTGAAAAAAAGACAATTGAAATGTTAAAATAAATAAAAATAATTTTATGCCAAAAATCAATCTGGAAACAAATAAAACTCAAATATATGTAAATATAGTATAGATGTCCACAATCTGATGGCAGAGTGTTTGTAAACAAGAACAGGTTTAAATAACCTATATAGGTGTAAGTAGCGTATCGCCGTATGTGCATAATCATGCTTTATTCTATATCAAAAAGGACTCGCTGTATACTTCGCCATGATCGGGGACAACCTATAGGAAGTTCATTAAACATTTTTTCACAAAGTCCTTTTTAGAGTGTTGTTACAATAATAGTATTTCAAAATTTTGGCATTTTGAGTGCACAACTACAAGGTCCCCAGCCCCATTCACAAAAGATTGAGGAACAACCTGTAAGCTCTGTAGATAATATATCAATTACTGTTTTAAATATTCTTATTTAGAGTACGATAAAACCAGAATTCATTGAAACTGTTTGTCAGTCAGTAAAAACTCAGTAATAGGTTTATGGAAATGAACTTCAAATGGAAACAATGCATACGCATAACAAATATTTGTTACGACTCAAAAAGTTTCAAGGCTTATTATTTATTGATTGAATGGGGATTTTGGTCCCAGTATCAAGACTCAAAACGTATGATACAAAATGTCCAGAACATGAGCCGGTTTTGAGACCACCCAAAAGTCCAAAGTGTGGTAAGAAATGGCATATGGTACCAAAAAATCTAAAATATCTATAATTAGTTAAACTATACACCCAAGTCAATATACCACACTAAGTTCCAGCATAAATAATGACATACCAAAAAATCTTAAATATCTATAATATAGGGTTATTAAAAATGATATTGTGAAATATTGTCCCGAGTCAACGTTGGACAATATTTCACAATATCAGTTTAATAACCCTTTTATTATATAGCAAAAGAAATTTCGTTTACTTCCCACTAGTATTTCATCTAAAATTACCATTTTGTCTTACAATACATTAATATCGCAATAGTTCTTGTACACGGATATAAGAACTAGTGCAATACGACAACAACACAGCGATGACGTCTTTAGTCATGTCACAACAATCGTATGACGTCATAAACAACAGCGTCATGTGACAAAGTGTGAATTGATTTGGCAAACCTCGGAATAGAACAAAGTTGGCGCGCAAATATCGAAATATATTGGAAGCTAACACCTCGGGATTTATCGTTTAATTTCTATGCGAAGCATATATTGCTATATAATAATCAGTTATACTATACACCCAAGTCAATATACCACACTAAGTTCCAACATATATATACTGACAATCAATGTGACTGAATGAAATCAAACATAAAACGTTATATCACTGACCAATCACATGACAGATCTTTGGGTTTAACTTGCACCATGGGAACTGTGAAGGTCAAAGGTTATTCTTGACACCATCGGAGATTCTTGACAACACAGGGGAAATAAGTGTGATAACCAAAGACCTACATGTATGACAATAATCAAAGACAGAAAATGTACCTGGTGAACCAGCTACGTGAGTACGACTTTCTAGGGGATCTAGGACAACCTCCCCGGGAAGAATTTGAAAATTGATAAACTAGTAAGTGTTTTTGGTCTTTTGAAGTTGTGAACCAGATACATGAAAACATGTCTTTCTAGGGGATCTAGAACAACCTCCCCAAGAGGAATTTGGAGAAATATGTGTGATGATATTATAAAATCTCTGGTATGAATTAAGTACATTTTTGTCTACTTGTAGTACTACTGCCTTGTGCACCTGATGACTTTTGTAACTGGGTTGGCTAAAATGTTTTTCCTTCAAATCAAAAAAATAACTTTTCAGTCTTTTGTGAATATTTCATAAAAATAAATTTTTATTAACCAGCATTATATGCAGCAATTCTACCAAGTCCAAAACTCAGTCTCATGGTTTTCTGCCTCAGTGGTAGCTCAATTAGTACATTTGTAGATTACTCGCTCCATATGAGGGAGGCTGGGGTTCGAACCCAAGTCGGTTCTGATCAAGATTTGAAAACAGGTTCATGTAGTGACAGTTTTTTATCACTAAGCACTCAACATTTACATAGAGAAATAACCAAGTCACAAGTCATTTAAAAGATATATTAAAAGTGGATATCCAGTATCATGATAGGTAGGACAGGCTAAAGACTGCCCCTCCTCCTGCACATTGCCCCGAGTACACTCAACGGCAAAGGTAAAATTTTCTGCCACTTTGCTTACAGCTGGTTACATTTCTATGCAAGTAAAATATTCTTGACTATGGTGTAAAACCTCATTCAATCAATCAATTAATCATGGTTTTCTATAAGAACAAAAAAAAAAGAAAATTAGCAAATTCTAACAGAAAAGTTGCAGGTCTGACTGAAATGTTACAGGTATTGGACAAATATACAGGTCTGACGGAAAAGTTACAGGTCTGTCTGGAATGTAACAGGTCTAACTGAAATGTTACAAATCTGACCAAAATGATTCATGTCTGAATGTTACATGTTTGACTGGTCATAGGTATCAGACATGCATATATTAAACTGTGAATTTATGGATATGTCTGACAAGTTAAAGGTTTAACTGAAAAAACAGGTACCGGTAGTTGACAAATTTGCAGACAGGTCTGTTTAAAATGTTACAAGTCCAACTGAAAAGTTGCAGGTCCGACTGTTTGCAGGTAACAGACATTCATAACTATGGGTTCCACCTGAAAAGTTACAGGTATCAGACATGCATAAAAAGTTCTGTGAATTTATAGGTCTTACTGAATAGTGAATTCATAGAAAATGGTGCATAAATCAATGTAAATCACTATCATCCCTTCCAGTTTTTAGTGGTCTGAATTTTTAACTGGATTTTATATTTGCACACATAAATAATCATACAGGTATTATGTCATTGTGAATTACATGATACAATGTAAATGTTACTTTCACTGTCTCGCATTCACTGTGTGTGATTTTTCACAGGTACTTGTATGCTAGTCACATAAGTGTTTTGTGTGGTTTAATAATTCAACCCACACCCCACCCCGGGCAGAAAAAGGATGGCATTTAAGTTTTTGGTTATTTATCTTAAAAGTTCAATTTTATGGGGGGGATGAAGATTGGGTAGAGTGGATTAATTGAGTTTTCAGTCAAGATTCTTGCACTTTATCAATGCCAGTCATTTCAGAGATAGTGGAATGGTGTAATGGTGTTTTACATTCTAGTTCAGAAACTTTTACTTATGTCGAGGCTTCTGTCAGTTCAGGGATAGTAGAAGAAACCAAGAGTGCCCAGAGAAAACCAACAACCTTCAGCAAGCAAACTGACAAACTTTCTCACACTTAAGGATCTGCCCTCAGTTCAGGGATGGTGGAGTGGGATAATGGTGTTTTATGGTCCAGCCAAGATTCTTTCACTTATATCAAGGTCGTCAGTTCAGGAATGATGGAGTGAAGTAACTGTTGTTATGCCTCAGTCAAGATGATTTCAGTTATATCAAGAGAGCCAGTTCCAGGATAGTGGAAGGGGTTAATTAACCATTAAACTGTCTAGAAATGGCGTTTATAGTGCTATAACTTCCAATGCAAAGCAAACTGAATAACGCACGCTAGAGCGTTATGACTAGTTTGCTTTGCACGGCAATGGAAGTTATAGCACTATAAACGCCATTTCTAGACAGTTCAATGGTTATATTTACATTTCGCATTGTTTGAAAATCTTATTTTTGTTTTTGAATCCTGAAATAAATTTAAAACACTGTCGTGTACGACATGCAATTTCAATTCCTGGAACAGACTATCAATGACGTCACGGGCATAGGTGTCAGCAAGAAATGAGTGACGTCACATTAGCAAATGTAATTATAGTCCTATAACTTCATTTGGTCTAAAACAGAGTTTAATACAATCAAACACCATAAATGTAAATATTAGTGTTTTACATCCCAGATAAAATTCATTAACCTACATGTATATAGGGGACAGTCAGTTCTGGAATGGTGAATTTTGCTTCGTGCACCAGTCCAGATTATTTCACTTATATAGAGGTTGTTAGTTCAGGGATGGTGGAGTACAGTAATGGTGTTTTACACCCCAGTCAAAAGTATTCTACTTATATTGAGGAAATCAGTGCAGGAATAGTGAGTAGAGTGGAGTATTGAGGTTTGATACCTCAATTAAGATTCTTTCACTTCTATCAAGGCAGTCAGTTCTGGAATGGTTAATTGTGTTTTTGATGCCCCAGTCCAGATTATTTCATTTATATCAAATCAGTCAGTTCAAGAAGCATGAGTAGAGTGAAGTAATATAGTTTGACACCACCATCAAGATTCTTTCACTTATACTGAAGCAATAAGTTCAGAGATAGTGCAGTGAAACAATATGTTTTATGCTTCAGTCAAGATTCTTCATTTATATCAAGGCAGTCACTTCAGGGATGGTGGGGTGGAGTGAGGATGTCCCAGTCCAGATTATTTCACTTATATCAAGATGGTTAGTTCAGAGTAAGTAGAGTAGAGTAATATAGTTTGACAACCCCATCAAGATTCTTTCACTTATACTGAGGCAATAAGTTCAGAGACGGTGCAGTGAAACAATATGTTTTATGCTTCAGTCAAGATTCGGGGATGGTGGGTCACACAGGGTGTAGTGAGGTTGTTTAATGCCCAAGTCCAGAATATTTCATTAATACCGAGGCAGTGACTTCAGGGATGTTGAAGTAGAGAAATGGTGTCTCCAGTCAAGATTCTCTCACTTATATCAAGGTAGTCCTTTCTGGGATGGCTGTGTGGAGTAACAGTCTTAAATTCCCAAGTGAGATTCTTTCACTTATACCAAAGTACTTTAAGTAGTATATTGTACCCTGTACAGACTGTGTAGCGATTTAGCTACATGGTATAGTATGTACTATGTACACCTTAAAGAGACATTACTACTGTCTCACCTATGGGGTACCTTTTAGGCGAAATGGTAGAGTACTCCCTTTACAAACGGGCGACCCAGGTTCGATTCCCAGCGTCGGGGGAAGGGATTTTTTTCATTGTATCTAGCATTTATGTTACAACTGCTCACATTATTTGACAATGTGTATGACGGTATAAGACTGCTTTACCTCGTAACCTGTAACCCTCTCATTTTTTTATTATATACAGTTTCAATATCAATGCACATCAATACACTAAAGGGAGATAATTTGGTATTTTAGGATCATTCGATGATTTTATTCCAAGCAACGGTTACGCTGGTATATGTTTTTGTAAAATAATATTTTGATAATAAAGACAGCTCTTTCTCATAAATAACAAAAAAAAACTAAATTGCACATGTCTAGTGCCCTTTTCTTAATTGTATTTTCGATAAATTTTCAACTATTAGATTTAAATATATACTCCAGTCTTTAGTCTTACTGAGGATGGACTTTAAATGTCATTTGAAATGCAAGATGTCTAAATATGCTGTGTTATTAAGAATGTGGGCGGATCTTTCATTTCAGCGTACAGACGAAACATCAAATTTCACAATTTTTTACTACAAGCAGTACGAAAATTAAAAATATTAAAAGAAAATATAATAATAAAATCAGTATTTATAGTTCAAAATAATAATCTGAAATATATATCTCATAATTAATATTGTAATTAATAACCCACATTTATTTATTACAGTTTTTCTACAAAAATAAGTGTACTTTATTATCTATGCAAATTATTTCAGCATAACCCTATGATGACAGATCACCCTTTATGGTGCCTCAAAATTTTGACAAAATGGCGGATGCAGGGAACGGATATTGGATTTTGTCTAATAATCCTTTACCTTATTAATTCCTGCTCCCTCTCCTCTTCCTCGTGCTGCCGACGTAAAACATCTTCAATCTGCTTCCTCTCCTCCTCGGTCAGGTGGCTCATGTCTGGCATAGGGGGCAGGGAAGGTCTTCGGCTCGACATGGTTGCTGCTGCTGTTGGTTGAATAATGAAGATGATCAGTGTCCTCCCCTAGTTCTCAGTCGAATGTTGAGGCCGCTGCTGTATTATTGTCTTATCGATTCCATATCTAATATATCCAAATTGCTCTCAAAAATTACATAAACAGACAACATTCCTAAAAAATAATCCACGTCATTATTTTCCTAAGTGATGTTCGGTGACATTATAACCGAACCACTTCTCATCCTAGTTCTGCCATGGTCAAATGACCCCCAACAAATACGGATCTGTGACCCTTAGAATCCTAATCGCCGATTCACCAGCAACTATATCGATAAAACATCATAATTACTTATGCGACTCGTATTAAATATTTATCCCCATACAACCAACCACAAGTCAAGCGAAAATGACGTCAGGGAAGCCGCTTGAAAAGGGCTTTCTGTGTTTATCAATTCTTTGATATAACCAACATAATTTATCGATTAGTTCGTGCGTTGCATTATTGTCCGTCGACGAGACATAAAGAAAAATGCTGACAACTAGCGCGCTTCTCTTACTGTTTGTTTACATTGTGCTTTTAAACTTTGGGAATTCCCCTGGTACCCGACCTACTGTTGGAGATAATTGGCTCGTGCATGATTACGCTAAGCCGGACAGGTGCCCGCTGCTTCCGAGTCGGCCAAAGGGGAATTCCCATGCATAGGCTATCAGCTTGGTTCTCAGTACTAATAGTAGGCAGGACTAGTATATTTTTTTACCGATATTCCGTTTTGTTTTAGACTAATGTGAGAGTATTTCTATAAGCCTACATGCTTTTAGTAATTTAAAGCAATTATTAATTGAATATTTTTTTCAAACCAATAAAACATTACTGAATTAATTAATTGATACATTTTAATTGGAATATAAATTCCAGCCTTTAAATGTATCGAAGGTAGTTTGATAAATTTTTACAAACGAAAATGACGCCAGTTTTTATGCTTTACAACTCATTCATAAAATGCATGGTTTAAATTTATAAGACATGAATTATCTCTTTCGAAATTATTCAAGCTTTTTGAAAGAAAACTTCCCGTTGCCTCGTCTACTTATATTTAATTTTGACTTAAAAGGCTTAAAAATTAAATTAACCTAGATAGAAATTTTGAATACATCCGAGAAAAATAATTTTCGTGAATTACTGGGAAATCTTGACCCAGTTTCGCAAAGATTTCTTAAGTCAGATTATTCGGAACTTAAATATGGCAAAATTTAAATCATGAAATTTTGTTATTTTTAAGATATTCATGAATTTAAGGTGTCGTTCACAAGATGACTTATAATATATACTAAAGTATGTTCTCTAGTTTTGCCGAAAAGTTGTATTCAACTTCGATAAAAACATTTCAAAAATAGCTTTTAAGTTATGGCAAATGATTGTGAAACCGGGATCTGGCTACAGTTTCACCATGGTTCCCTAACTAAGAGTTTTCTTTACTTAAATCTGACAAATTTTGGCAAATATTATAATTATGGTAATACAAATAAACGGACTGATCAACCGAAATAGAATATGTAGACGTAATTAATAAACTTAAGAAAGTGGCGTAACGTGCATATAAGCAAATAATCCTTTGCTTGCACATAATGTTTTGACAAAAACTGAAAAATCAGCCCAGCTGGATGTGACACAAGTATCAACTTTTTAAATCTCTTTTTTATTGAAGATGTTTACTTCTGAGTAAGAACAAACAAAGTATTTAAATCTCTTTTCACTCACGTAAAAGTTGTTTTAGAATGCATGAAAATGCACGAAATTGCCCATTTTTCAAAATTGTTCAGAGAAGCATGCAAACAGACTACGGCGTGTATGTTGCTATTGTCGCCAGGCTTGTACATTTACATTTTTCAGGCTACGCCACTGTAAGAGATCTTCAAAATGTTAATTTAGTTTATGGATATCTTGAAAACTAAAAAAATATTTATTACACATGTGGCGGGTGTAGCTAGCTAATCGGAAGGTGCTTACCCTTCCGGAGCACCCGGTCTCACTTCGCTGAAGGAATTTCACGTGTTTAACCTATCAAATTGCCAGCTTGAAAGTTTTGAATTTGCTTGGGGATTTTGGTTTTGACATGGATTTGTATGTTTGTTTTTTTATATCATGTTTTATTATATATTATGCCAGCTTAAAGTTATGGAAATTATTAGTTACGAAAAGATCATGAAACTGGAGCAAGAAACATTAAACAGTAAAATATAAAAATCTTTACGAGGATATACAATAATAAAGTATCGACGACAAATCACAAGGCTCCAATTTCACAATTATTCCTTAACCAAGTTTTCCCCCAACTTAAATCTGACAAGTTTTGGCAGTATTTTATAGATAAAAAGTTTCAACAAAATTGGAATATAAATATTAAAGGCTCAGCTTGATTCTTACAAAACACCTTAAATTCACGAGTAACTTTAAAAGTGACAAAATTATCCCGATTATAAACTTACCAGCTTACAATTTTAAGTTAAGGAATATCTTAGTTAAGAAATGATTGTGAAAGTTTGGTACCAACAAAAACATATACCTATATTTCACGCATATTGGTAAACTATGCTCTGACCATCAGTGGCGTAGCGTGCATATAAACCAACAATCCTGTGCTTGCAGATAATTTTTTGATAATTTTTAATTAAAACGTATTTAATCTGTCATTTGTCATTCTGCTAATTGTCATTTACAATAATACAATCATCTTCCCCCATTTGTAAACCGTAGACACGAAAAAAGCAGCAAAATTCAATAAAAATAAGTACAGTTTTCTTCTCGCTATATTATTGTCTTTGAATAAAAACGGAGAAAAACCGAATTTCAATTCTCTTTTTCTCGTATAAATATTGCTTTAGAATGCAGAAATATGGACCAAATCGCTTCATTTTTTCCAAAATGTTCAGAGGAGCTACCCCTAGTGTGGACGCGTTGGCATCAGGATTGGCAATCATTCTGTTTTGGCTACGCCACTGGCCATGCCTACTTGACTACGTCTAAACAATTCAAGATGAAAATGGGTATTTACTGTACAGGTGCAATCATATCTTTAAAACTGAAAAATCTCAACCCAGTATGAAACATTTTTTCGTAAGATAATTAATAAAACGCTGGATTTAATCTGGCTACTCCTCTAACCGACTGCTCGTCATAGTTTTGGGAGCAGTATCCTACCAACCGTTAAAAGATTTTTAAAAGTTCCGGTTGCAACCAAGATCAACAATTAAATAGTGAACTTATAATGTCTCCCGCTGCTCTGAGTTATACTAGCTAGCATCACATCAGTAATGGCGGTGCTTTACACCCCAGTCAATATTTTTCAAGTTGTACACTTATATCGGGACGGCCGGTTCTGGTATGGTGGAGGAAACCTGGGTGCTCGTAGAATAAACCACCACTGACCTTCGGCAAGCGAACTGACAAACTTTTTCACAGTAAAATTTACCCGAGTTGGAATCGAATCTAGACAGTGAGAGGCACTCTTATCCGTAAACACAGACTTTCAGACGTCTCAGCGACCAAGGTCAACGAATATATTAGACACGTGTTTGTTGTGTAGTTGGAATGGTGTAGTACATCACAGTTCAGATTAACGTTACTTTGCTTATACCATATAGCTGAATTCTGGACTGGCGAAGGAAACCGGAGTACCTGACCGGAAAACAACTGAACTTCGACAAACGAACTGACAGACGATCTGTCTAAGACTGCAAGCGGCACTGTGACCCGTAAGCCGGAGCTTTCAAGTGAAACCACGGTTCGCTATTGTCGTTGGCAAAGTAAAATAGAAAATTATGCTGATGGAGAAACCAACGCTCACAGACATATTATGCCAACACAGTTTCTGCATCTTAAAGTACTGTAAATGTATTTATATTCGCGGTGTACTAATTTTCGCTTATTTCGCGGTTAATTGTTTTGCACGAAAATTAATACCAAGCGAAAATAATATAATTGTATTATTTTTATTGTGTTAAAGTGAATATTTCAAAAACGCGAAAATTTAACTACGCGGATATGTCTAAATTTCCTATACCGCGAAAATAAATACATGCAAATTTAAGTACGTTTACAGTACTTATCAACAGTGTATATGTCCCGTGATCGAGCAAACTAATAGTAAGTTTTTTCAGAAAATGCGTTTCACTGCGTTATATGGCCAAGTTAAAGAGGATGCAAGTATTTGTTGCTCGGTCCGGTTAGCGGCGGCTTGTAGGTGTGAGTCGCTGCCCAATCACTTGATTGCTTAACTCCGTTGAACCAGAAGCGTGCTGCAATGCACGTATATCCATGTCCGAAGCACAAGCCAGAAGCAAAATGAAAACTTTGGAACTGACAAGTTAGGTTAAACACGGGAACTTCCACCAGGGAAGTGAGACCGGGTGCCCCAGAAGGTAAAGCGCCTCTGTTTAGCTAGCTACACCCGCCACGTGTGTAATCAAAATTGTGTGAAAGGAACATGTGACTATGGGACGTCAAATATATCCAGGGCAATCCTGGACACTGAGACATCGAACTTATCAACAATACTTTGATGACGGTCATAAATCTTTTTGAGGGCCTTGATAAATCTAGGCTTGCAATCCCCCTGGGTCAACAATTTATTTGCAAGCAGCTTGCTTCGTTGTATCATGCCCCCATAGTAGGAACAGGCTCTAACATAGCGTATTAATTGGGGGAACAAATAAATTGTACATTATAAGCAGGAGAAGCAGGGGTATTGCTGCATAAAAATGATAGTTGACAACAGAAAAATTGAAGTCATCACGATTGTCATAAAGTTTCAAATATAGCCTTTCTAGGGCGTCATCATTGAGATGTACGTCTAAATATGAAGCAGAATATGATGTGAAGTTGAATAATTTGGTAATTCTTATCTCCAGATTTAACAAGGTATTGTTCCATAAGAATAAAGAAACAAATCAGCAAGCAATGGTGCACAGTTTGTTCCCATTGGTATACCGATTGTTTGTTGAAAAATCATATTACCAAACATCTTAAATATGTTGACTATTAAAAACTATAAAAAAGAATATTTTTGTTTGGATCCGTATGGTGCTTGACAAAAAAAACCAGAATCCCTGTTCAGCACTAAATAATTGTGTCTTGGCTTACAGTTTTTGTAAAAGAATGACAAGTGAAGCCCATTGGCGAGGTTATAGTGCCATTGGATGTGCTATGCTATGCTTAACCGCCAATAGTTAGTTCATTCCCTCGCACAACCATCTCATTTACTGCATCATCAGAGTGTGTAATTAGATTGAATTGACTGCGGTTTTATGTACCAAGTAATGAGTTCACTTACAAGCTATAGGTAAAATGGCAGAAATTTTACATTTACAGTATCCTCAAGCGTTCCACGCCTACCGTGACACGTGCATCGGTTTTGAAGGCCCCCGTGACTTTTCTAAATGCTGAGTGCTTGGCGAAAGAACAGTCACTATACATATTTCTAAGTCTCGGTGCAAGTCCGACCCGATTATTTTACTAACTAAGATACGGTAGTGGTTATCATCAGTGTGAAAGTGTAAAAAAAACAAAAAAAGCCCCAAAAACAACCAAAAAAAAAAAAAAAAAAAACCACACATAAGACACAACTTTACCAATAAGTAATGGTATGTAAATATAAGGAGACTGGTATTCTCAACAAAGATATGGACCAAAGATGTGAAACTTAGAAACATGACAATACTGATGAAATATGGTTTAAACTTGTATATCAGTTTAGTTTTGGTGCAATGCCTTTATAAACTTCGCCTGCCGCTAAAATAAAACGAAACGAATTCAAAATAAAAATATAAATGTCCATTGCAGGATTTCTAAATAAAAGTTTAGACCACTTACCTGATCATCTTGACCACTGGGTAGTCATAATGGTCATCGTACACCTGTATGTACCAAACTGACCACTGAACCCAATATGCCCTTCATTCATAATTCATAGTTAGCAATACCTTTCTTTAGTTTGTTAATCATAATTATCTCCCTTGGTCATTAGTTAACTCCCTTGACGATTTGTTTTGTGTTGATTAGAAAGGTAGAGTAGCCTTATATGGATAAATTAGGCAATAGATATTCCCTTAATATAGCAAATTATGTCATTATTTAATTGTTAATCAACAATTCATTTTCAGTTCACACGCATACTAATATTGCAGATTTTGGTATGGACCCCGTTTTCGATGGGTGCATTGTGTTTCCGCAATTTTTTCACGAAGTCTTTTTTTCATTTTGTAATTTTTTCATTTACCCATGTTTTTCAATTCCGCAAGCATTGTTTTGCCTGTGAAGGCATGTATTAAGGCTGAGTTAAGGCTTATTCTAAAATTGATGTAAAGGTCACTACCTAAAATTTTAAATCTAAAGTTGTGTTTTTGCTACTATTTCAGATCTTTTGGGGCAAATTTCAATGTAGAATTTATTTATGATGGCTTTTAAGAAGCATTGTTTTTCTTCAAGAACAAAGGTCAGAGTCATGACCTTGTTTATGAAATAAGCTTCAAATAGCTATATATATTGACCATATGTAAAAAAAAATCACCGGATTTTCAAGTTTTAATATTTTTATAAAGTGACTTTCAAAGTTCGATCAAGGTCAAAGATAAAGGTAATGACCCAACGACCTTTCTTCTCTTGCTTTTATTTTAGCTATTTTTGGATCGCGCGTGGTAAAAATTTTCTACTTCTGCAAAACCAGTGACCCATTGATGACAAAACTTGACATGGACGTTTCTTGGCTAAAGCCCTTTCAATTTTGCGAAATTTGCAGACTCTGGCTTACATTCACGGTCACAATGACTTTTAATAGTAAAAGCTTTAAATATCTTGAGTCAGGAACTGATACGGATTGAAGCTTGAAACTTCTTTTATAACATAAGGGTGTGAAACTCTACCAAGTTTGCGAAGTTGATTGACATGAGCCAAAATGGTAAATCTTTGAATTATCTTAAAAAGCCTGGAAGCTTGACACTGTATATATATATCATCGTGGCATGAAGCTCTACCAAGTTGACGAAGCTGGTTGCCCTTGAATATTTTAAACATTATATAACAACAATCAATACAATATACCTGTATATAATTTTGTAATATGTTTAAGGTCATGGGATCGATTGGCAAGGTCACTGAAATGGTTCATTATCTCTTAAACAAGATGTACTAAACTGCCGTTGAAATACATTCTTTGCACTTCGGTGACCGTTATGGCCCCTCGTTGAAGCATTGTGTTTCATGACCCGCCAATATTGATGAAATAAGCTTTAAACTTTTAGTTTGACTTTATGTGTATTTTTTTCATTAAAGTGTTTAGTTTTGATGTTGTCTTGCAATGCCTTTCAATCTGAGGTCAAGGTCGTGCAATAACCTTTCAAACTGAGGCCAAGGTCGTGACTTTCCTTCTATCTTGGCTATTTTTGGAATTATTTCAAAACAGATTTCACTTCTTAATATGCCGTTTCTTAACATCAATCCAGGGTCAAATTTGCAATTTTTCTTAAATTATCATATCGTGTTTTCTCTTGCAATATTCTGCTTCATAATGGACCCAGGGTTAAAGGTGAAGGTGATGATCTAGTTTTTATCTTTATGTTTTTATTTTTATTTCAGATATGGATATATTTTTCTTTTTCATGACTTGGATGTCAAACTTCTTGGTATTGAAAAACTACTTTTTGAACATAATACTTTTTTCTCTTTGAATAAGATTTTTTTAGATGTATACAGCTATAATTTCAATATTTTATGAATTTGGTAGTATGCAATCTACAAAATACAATAAAGTGAATCTTGTTTCCAAACTCAAGCATTTCAACTTGCCATCAGAGGAGCGTATTAGGTCCATTGGGCCACAATAAAATTAAAATACCCATAATCTGAATATTGTTTTGTGTTATAAATATAATTAGTGTGTAAAATGTAGTTTCATGCAGCATCAGCAATTTTTCAGCTTTTAACAAGGAAGCAATTTTTCTTGTTAATCACGAAGATTAAGCTAAACAAAAGTTCATGTGGTGCCAGTTTGTGCAAAAGTTCTTGATTTGCTTTGTACTAGTGGGTACTTATGAAGGCGTTTTGAGAGCTATTTCACCATCTGCAACACCAGCATATACATGGCAGATCACTCAGTCCAGGCCCACTTGCAATCAACCAAGGTAGAGCCCACTGTGATGAGACACCTTTTGTTTAAAGGATCATATCCTAGCTTAGTCAACCACTATGGAAGTTCAGTTGGTATAGTACTTGTATCATATCTGAGAGGTTGTTGGTTGAACCCTTGGCCGGAGTATAATGAAGACTTGAAAAAAGGTAGCGACTGTTCTTTTTGCAAGCCAACCACTGTGGAAGCTCAGTTGGTAGAGTGTTTGCTGGAGTATTACGAAGACTTGAAAAAAGGTAGTGAATTCTTTTTGCAAGCTAACCACTGTGGAAGCTTAGTTGGTAGAGTGTTTGCTTCATATCTGAGAGGTTGTTGGTTGAACCTTGGCCAGAGTATTACGAAGACTTGAAAAAAGGCAGTGACTGTTCTTTTTGCAAGCACTCTGTGTAGAGAAATAAAAGCTTCTAGTATTGGATCATTAAGAAGAGACCTTAAAAACCAATATCCTATGTCCAGTAAGCATGGTATGTTAGAGAACGCTCCATATTGCCCTTGGCACACTACCAAGCTAAATATTTCTGTCAATGCATCCATAAATATATCGTAAGTAAAGTGTTCTTGACTGGGACGTAAAATCTGATAAATCAACAAATCAATCTTACCCTAGTCCGAAAAAATTCAAACCAAGACTAAAATCAGTCTTGTCAGAATTTTTAGACTAGTCTTTACCCATCAGCCAATGCACTCGATCACAAAATATACAAGTAAAAAAAAACTTTATAGAATTAATTTCTCTTTTGTTTTAATATTTTATATTTTTTGTAAATTGACAAATCTGAAAAAGCTGCAGTTTACATATAAAATATACAATAAAAAATTAAATTAAAGATCATTGTTACACTGTACATCACATGTCTGCCTGCCAAGCTGAATAAATCTTTTAACTCCTAAATACCAATGGTATAATCCAAAACTCAAAGAAATGGGATAGTCTATTATAAACTTAGGGGTGGAAAAGTCAACATCTCATCAGGTGTGATGGATTAAAAAATTAAACAGAAAACAAGAACATGCATTCACATTCCATTTTTATACACTAACAACAAATACTTATAAAGAATTTTAGATGCCATCAGGGCAGTACAATAATTTTGTACTAGGAAACTAAATTTCAACTTGTCCTGACAAAAAATTGACTGTCTAAACAGTCAGTAAAATTTTTGTTGTACAAATGTATATTATAATATTTTAATTCATAGATAATTATATCTGTTGTAAAAGATACAAGATACAGGATAATTTATTTTCAATCAAGGGCCTTGTAAGCAATATTAAACAAGGGGAGGAAACTTCTTTCCCAAACCTGTGAACCACGACTGGTCACCATTTTCTCCATTATTATATGTCTACTGCCCATTCAAAGTCTGGGAATTTTTATAAATTGTTTATCAGTTATTTCATTTGTCGGAAAATGCACTTGTCGTGACAGACCAATATCAAGACTGTGAAACTTGTCCTCTGTAAAAATTGACTGCATTTAGACGATCGGACAAATATTATTGTACTCTCCTGAACTGGTTCCTATAAATCTTATGTGTTGTCAAGTTTTAAATTTTGCTTTAAAAAAAAAAACTTATCCTGCCATACAAATATTAAGATTGTTGAACTTGTACTGTCCTAAACTGGTTCGTATAAATATAACCGGTACGTGTCAAGTTTTAAATTTTGCTTTTTAAAAAAAAAAACACTTATCCTGCTGTACAAGTATTAAGATTGTTGAACTTGTTCACTGGTTTCAGACAATCCGACAAACCTTAGTGCACTGCCCTTTCACCAAAAATGGAAAACGCAGATAAATACATGTACATGATTCATGTACCGGTATTTCACCTATCCAGTTTTTAAGAACACCATGACGTTATTAGCGTATGATAAGTTTCCATAACATACTAGATTTATTAAAGACATCTGAGTCCTTCTTAATTTTAGTCATTTCCAATTTTTTCCCCATTTCTAAATTTAATATGTTATGAACATGGACCTCAATCTTTATCCACATCACATGCCAACATAGAAGAATAAATTATTTTTCCAAAAAAAAGAAAGAGATCTACAATGTTATAATTGTAAATGATTATCATTTCAGCTTGTATAATACATTATGTCCACATTACCTCTACAGACAACATAATGGAACAGGACACCATTGCACTGTGTTGTAACAATACAGTAAAACCTGTCTTAAACAAAGACCTTTGGGGCTTCCGAGTTCTCCTGCTTCACAGAAATAACTAGATTCCTGAATAGTTTTTAAATTGGAATATAGTGAGCGAGTTATCGCATTAGCATAATTTTAGCTATTTATGGCTAGAAAATGCAAAAGTATAATGTAGCTGACATCTCGGATTGATTTTGAGTTAAAACTATAGCATTAGGAAAATTTGAAAGTGTCAATGCCATTTTGGAAAAAAAATCTAATTTGAAATAAAAAAGATAATTATTACAATGATTATTACAGTGACATCAGTTAAGATAAGCTGAAAAAATTCACAGCTATTTTGGGGGGAAAATACACCATTTTGGAACTGGTATCTAGGTCCATATTCAGCTACAACCTGGGCTTTTTCCACCCACGATTGAAGGCTGAAATTGGGCCTCATTCCAAAAGGCACAAACAGTAAACAGTAATATTTTCCGAATTTTTGAGTTATTATTTCAGGTACCTCACCTTTTACAGTTTAGCTCACCCAAAGTACTAGCATAAATTCATATACACATCATTAACACAATCTTTTAAATAACATTTTTTAATTTCCATTTAGACAAAATATATTGAAATTTCTAATTTTCATAGACATTAGCATGCTAAATTCCCGAAGTCATAGCCTTTAGCACTATTTCAAAAAGTCAGAAAAAGCCCAGATAACTAAAGCAGATTTTCAGCTTAATATGGATTTATATTTAGACAGGTTTTAACTGTACATTTATTTACAGAAATATGGTAACAATGAACACACATTACACTTTCTGTATTAAGTCTCTGTCATACAGTTTATGAACATTAAATGAATTACAGTATACACATGGATTAAGATTCTACGAGAACACCGCCGGCTTTCACTTCTTTTTCCTGTTTGTCTACGTCTTTACTTTCTTCGCCTTTTATCTTTAGGTTATATTGTTCTCTATATTTATTTATTTCTACTCCTTTAGCTTCTAATTGTTTTTTAAATTGTTCAGATAATTTTTTCATCTGAAAAAAAAGAAGAAAACACAAAATTTAAGACAACACAAAAATATTTTTCGTCATTTTTTGGTAGATGATACAATTATGACATAATGTAATTTTCCTAACTTTAACATGTTAAAAGCAGCAACAATCTTGCTTTAAAGGGTTAAGCTGTCTGAAGTCTGTGCTCATTGATCCACATTTTTTATTTTTCAATTGATATTCTGTGTACTCTGTACATTTTTTACAATATTATTTTCATGAAAAAAATATACAGTAAAACCCCCGATACATTGCTGCCAGTCAAATTTTGGCATAATAAGTGGTTTGGCAATAAATCAAAGAAGCAAGGGCTTATAAAGGAAATCATTGAAGAAATGGATTTTGTGACTTCAAATTAGTGTGGCCATAAGTGAAGTGGCAAAATTCAGTGTTCATTATGGAAAGAACCATTTTACTAAATGAACCCTTTGTTATGGTCTTAGTGGGCTACATTTAACATTAAATGAATGCAAACATACTCATGATATGTTTTAGACCGAAGTTTTTTGAAAACCAAAAGAGCCCCTTCTGAAAAAATCCTATTTCTATGTTTCCATTCCTGGTAGCCAAAATCGCCATTGGCTACTAATTTCTGAGTAATTCTTTCAAAAAGTAACCTATTTTAGCAAATTTGTAGAAAAATACTTTAAAAAAGACTATATTTTCACAAATTTTGGAAATTTGGCTACTGATTATTTCAAATTTGTGGAAACCTAGCTATTTGAACACTAAAAATTATCAAGGAGCATTCAAGTTTACTTGAGTAATGGTGTACAATGTCCCAGTCAAGAATATTTCACTTATATCAAGATGTCGCCAGCTATAGGCCAAGGTGCAGAAATTTCACTTGTGTGTTGTGCTGCATTATACAGCAGGGTTCTTTATCATGCTATGCCTACCATGACAAGGGTCTGCATTTATTTTAAGTTTCCATTCGAAATAACTGTGACTTTCATTTCTTAATGCAGAGTCTTGGTAAAAGAATAGTCACTACCCACTTTCAAGTTTTGAGTCAGACCTGGTCGGGGATTGAACCCACGACCTCTCACTTACAGAGTGAGCACTCTACCAACTGAGCTACCTCTGTGGTTTTACTGTATGCTTTGCTTCAAAGGTTAAACAGTTCATTTATTAACTCACTTGCTCTCTATTGTTAGCTAATGCTGGTGATACATCTTTTACTGTTCTTTCTACGAGGACACCACCCACCATTCTAAAACATTTCCTATCGCCATCTACTTCCTGTAATGTCTCTATAACAAGCCTACAAGTACAAGGGAAATATGACATATATATCAAATAAATAGAAACTGTATAATGTATTCACTTTATTTCCAATTTCATGCAACTTAAATATTCAGAGTTAAGTTTATTATGGACTTCTGTCTAAATGCAACAGCTGTTTTTCACAAAAATATGTCATCAGGTAAATCAGGTTCATTGTTGTACCACAATACCCCTCATGTTTGTACAGAACAATTATATCCACTTGATATTGAATCATATCAGTTCATGTGTTCCCATTAAACATTATTATTCTGGGAATTCACAACATCAATGTTTTCTAAAACAGAAACTTAAGGGGTGTTGATCATGTGGTATAGTGGCAAACCTCATTCTAAAGTTACCAAAGAGTGTAATGACAACCTTTTTTTAAAGGTGTCTCAATAAACTTGTGTGTTATAACTCCTAAATTTATTTTTCTAATGCCTAGGGCAGACCCATATAAATGATGTTGCTTCTTTCGAGTTCAGTGAGCTTCCATTATGAGGTACTCCATCCTCTGTAGGAACATCCAGATGAAGTTATCAAAGAGTTGAGTAATGGTGTTTAAGGTTCCAGTCAAGAATGTTTCATTTATATCGAGATGTTGCCAGCTATAGGCAAAGGTACAGAAATTTTGCCCGTGTGTTGTGCTTATGGCATTATACAGCCAGCCTATCGTGACACAGGACTTTGTTTATTTTAAGTTCCCATCTGAAAGAACCATGGCTTTCATGTTGTAATGCCGAGTGCTTGATGAAAGAACAGTCACTACCCGATTTCAGGTCTTGTGTCAGACCATAAGTTGTGGGTTGTGAACAAGCATGTTCCAAAAAACTAGAATGTTGGCATCAAGGTTTGACTACAAATGAAGCTATGGGCTACAAAATAACATATATTATTCGTGGTCTCATCTATCCCCCCTGTCAAATTAGACTCTTGCGAGGCTTTGAATTTTTTTTCTAGATCTTTCGTGTAGGGGGGGGGGGGGGTGTTGTGAACAAGCATGTTCCAAAAAACAAGAATGTTTGGCATCGAGGTTTGACAACAAATGAAGCTATGGGTTATAAAATAACATAAATTACTCGTGTTCTTTCATGTCTATCTCTAATTCAGATATTTTAGAAGCTATCGCCCTCTGTTGTTGTCGTAACTCCTGGAAACCACCAATAATTTGTTCTTGTGATTTTTTCACAGGCGGTGCTTTATTCGTCGCCATGTTGCTTATTATGATAAAAGAAACGAAACGAACAGAATCTTTGAATGTCAAATATTTATTTTAAGAGTTAAGCTTTTGTCGAATTATGAAACAAAACAGTCCATTATAGCAATTACGTAAATTCATTATTATTTCTTTCTAAATATCCGGGCTGATTTAATTCTTCTTTCAGTTTTCTTTCAATTCGTAATTTCAATTTTGACCGTTCGTACCCATCTTAATCTGTACCCATTTTAGTTTTCTTCGTTTTGGTCAAATGTTGCTAGAATGGGAATTTTAACCAAACGGATCCATTTAACACTGTAAACTAAACGTTAATCGAATAAATACCCTTCTTTTTAATTGGTTGGTTGGACCAGCCTGTCCATTCGTTCGTCCACCCATCTCCCGTCTGCCCATTCACCAGTTCATTGCATGTCACAGTCAAAACCGTGAGATGTTACTGGTCATGATAGAAATATTGGATGAAGAAAAAGCCCATGTTTAGGAATAGTTTTTTCGGCGTCATTTTTACAATAAGTGATACAGAATTTAATATCAAATCAAACACAACGGACATTTGCTAAAAATCACAGACATTAACTTTCTTCCCAGATGAAGGTCCTGACGTGTTTAACCTAATTTGTCAGTTTCAAAGTTTTTTGTTTGCCTTGGGATTGTGATTTGGACATCGATTAGTATGTTTATTTTTGATTTCTTAATATACCAGGCCTCAGTTCCACAATAATTTCTTGCCTAAGATTTTCCTTAATTTAGCGAATTTTGGTAAAGCTTTTTTTTTGGAACTATTACTAAATTAATATTTTTGATAAATCTAAATAAAAACTTTTTAACAAGAAATAATCTTTAAAAATGGCACCTTAAATTCCTAAAAATATTTTAAAAATAACACAATTATTAAAAGGAATGTCTTAGTTAGGAAGATTTTTAAGATACCGACAGAAATGTTAGATAAAGGTAATGCTGTGTACTTGTACTTCAAAAAGGGTTTAACACTGTTTATCGTGGCTTCGGAGGCTGTTGGCATGTTGAGCATGTTGTATAAGGGGTATAAGATTTTTGTATGTCACGAAACATGAGCTGTATGATTAAATGGATATTATTCAGATTTGACATTTATTTTTGTTTTTGATTACAAGTGACATACTGAGTGACATAAGTGAGAAACTGAGATATGAAGCCAGGCTTTATTATTCGAAGATGCCATCGATATGTTACAAACAAAATGGCAAGGGTATGATACAAGTGCATATCAGATAAATAAATTAAAATTATGGAATTGGTAGGCTAATTAGTAAAAGAATTCTGTCATCATATGACAAGATAAATGTAACAAAGATTGACAGCTGAAAAATCGGGAACTTTGGTTTCAATGTGATCTAATGATATAAGTAAGCAGGTGTTTTTTAATGTCAAAAATTTGAATTTGCTACCTGACAGTATAGTTTGTGCTGACAATTGTATGTTTTTAAAACATAGTAGATTGGTTTTAAAACATATTAGATTGATTAGATTGGTTTTAAAACAGATTAAATGGAGTAATATTCACTTACGACTATGTTAACAATATGCATTGTATTGCATAGCATGACTAGTTTTTGTCACGAACTTGGTTAAAATTAATTTGGTACAAATTGGTTAAGAAATTTAGTCTATGGTGGAATTTGTTTTACGTGCATCAAAGCACCCATGTGATACCAGAAATCTACTCTAATTATTTTAGCCATCAAAATGCTATTCTTGTAACAATTTAGTCGATATTATTAACATACATTACATATATTTCACAGTAAAGACAAAATCAAAATAAAATTATTTAGTCGAAACCATTTGGTTAATTGAAGGCCTTCTACGCTGTACACTGAACATAACAAAGTACGACCATAGTTTACATTGATTACAATATGGCGGCAATTTCATGCATGTTCTTGTTTTCCTGTTTAAAAAGTTAAAGAATTTAAGACATTATGCATTCAGTTGTCAGTCATGGTTTACGAAAAGAAGAAATCAAGGTTTGAATAGTTAGCTTTTTATGAATTTTGATCCAATTTTATTGCCAGTTTAAAAGAAAAAATATGCAATCACAAAAATCAAAATAATAAAAAAGACTAAGACTTAACAGCTTAATCGTTTGTTTATTGAATGGAGTTTTAGGTCCCAGTCAAGAATATTTCACTTATATCGAGACATTACCAACTATAGGTGAAGTGGCACAAATATTGACCATTTCTCATGGCAATGTGCATGGAGGGTTCTTTAAAGTGTTATGTGTATGCATCAATTTTTAAGATCTCATCCAAAGTACCGGTACTCCATGATTTTAAATTTTCTAACTGCCAAGTGCTTATGAAAGTTCAGTCACTACCTTTTTCGAGTCAACCCTCTGCCTCCCATAAACTCTATACTGTATTGGTATAAAAATTACTTAAAAGTAACTCAATAGTAGCCAATACACTACATTATCCTGTTTACAGAAAATTGTTCATGCCTTAGACACAGCACACAAGTTAATCTTTCAGATAATGGTTATAGACAAGTGTTTAACTCGGCATTCATTTTGTTGTAACTGGGTCAGGCAGGGGATAAAAATATTTTGACTTTGAGTGGTTAACTTTTCAGCTGAACTTCAGACTATGTATTTACTTTTCATTTCAGAGATCCTTTTGCTGTTAAACCATTTCCAAAAGCATACTACCACCCCAGTAAAGAAAAACGTTTAACCTCATCACAAAGAAAGGTAGGAATAAAAACACAAAATGCCTATTATATGTAGATACTATCAGTGATTTTGTTATCCCCGTCTTTCAAAGAAAAAGGAGGATATTAAATTTGAAGTTCCTCCCATCCATCCTTTCAGCTTTCCTCCATCCAGACAATACATTGGATGTAATGCCTCATGACCCTGTCCTGTACAGAAGTAAAAGTACTTGTCTGGAGTAATTCTCCAAAACTATGAAGCGCTATTTTACAAAACTTGGTACAAGGCGTCAACATTGATAGGAGATTCACAACTATTAACCAGAGTTGATTTGATCATTTTTATGGCCCTTTGATTGAAAAAGTATCTATTGGCAGGTGATCCTAATTCATTGAGTTTGCTTGTTACATTTTGTCATCACTGCCAATCACTACTCTCTCTTGTTTACATGTTTTATGTCAAATTTGAACTTTTTAGAAGGAAATTTTTAAGTTTTTGAATGATTAGTAACTATGACATGTTTGAAATACATTAAATCCTGACAATATTGTTTGTTGTTCAGGACAGCATTTGACAACTGAGCTTAATTTGCTGTTGTATCTCTATTGGTTAGGAAGTTTTGTCAATAGTAGTCAAATTATTAAATGTTTCTGATTGAAAAAATAAAACAAATAGACCTGAAAACATTGTTGTCTGCTTTAGCCTATTTTATTGCACATTCATGATCAAACTTAAATATACAGTGATTTTGTTACTTTACAACTACCTTCTGCCTTTGAAATTGAGAAAATTCGAAATTCTGAAATACAGCAAACAGCATAATGACGTGCTTGCAATGGCTGAGGATCCCTGTTGCAAAGATGTTATATTTCGGCAATATCTGAAATTTGTTGTTTTTTTTTTTTAAAAACTAGATTTAATTTCCTAGTATATCATTGTTGTTTTGGGGGTATTTTAGTAGTCTGATTGGGAAATTTTAGTCACAAGTTTCCTTAGGGAAAACTACCTTCATTTGGTAGTAATTTTAAGCATATAAAATAACTGATATATTAATGTTTACTTTGATATTTCAGGTTAACAAGGTTGAAATTGTATATTTTTGTCAAATTTCAGACTGCTTTAAGTCCAAGTAGATCAGGTAAAAATGAAGAGCAGAAAGAAACAGAGACCACACCACTAGATCAAATGTTCTTACAGAAATCTAATTCTTATCTAACAAAGACACAAGACAGAGAGGAGCATGAAATATCAGGGTCATCAAAATTTGACGAGTCATGGCCAAGTAGTGAACATCCATCAACAGTCAAGTAAGGGAATTTATTAATTTTACACTCATTTCTAGAAACAGTTACAGAGTATTGACTGGTTAACCCAGTGTCAGGTATAATGTGACTGGGGGATTGGTAAGCTTGTCCTTGGTTTACCGACTCTGCGAGCTAGCACCTTAAGGTTGCCCTGAGTGTGTGCTAGTACCATGCAGAACTTAAACTGCACAGTTGCACATCTCGGGGCATACAAAGGGTTGTTCTTAGTTTAATTCTTAGAGTTAGTAGTAAACTTGATCTGGTCTAAAATAGCTGAAAAATTGCCAATACAATATTAACCAACATTATAATAACAACAATAAAATGTCATTAGCATGATAAAATTAATGTATACAGGATTTTGCATCATTTTTTCCGACGGATATTCTGCCCCATTCACTTCAAAATCTTATGTTTTTTGCACAGCCACTTTGCCCATTTTCACAATTATGGAAGCATTCTTGAAAAACAGTATTTTTGGAGTTTTCTATCATTTTTTTTCCTCCTTCACAATTTGGCCATTATGGTGCTCATATTCACAATTGAAAGGGCCCAATGCCCATTCAAAATAAAGGGTAAGAGAGAGACCTGGTATATGTTTGATAAAAGCTTTTTAATTTGCCGTAATAATTATCTTGATCTTAATTAAAACATCAGTAATTTTGTTTGCCTAAAATTACTACGAAATAAAGGTAGTTTCCTCAGGGAAAAATGACTAAAATTTCCCAATTTTACCACTAAAATTCCCAATGACTTACTTGACTTAAGCCTTTATCACTCCCCAGTAGAGTATTGGCCACAGACAATTCTTCTCCATCTTCCTCTGTCTTTTTTGCTAGTTGGTGGATGTTGTTCCATGTATGATAGTCTTTTTCTAACATCTCCTTCTCCAGTGCTCTTCTCCATGTAAGTCTGGGCCTTCCCCAATACAACAATGATATTCTCATGTTACTAGCAAATTAAATCAACTTGCCTTTACTCACAAAAAATTAGATATTGTAACAATATAACATCTTTGTATTGATGCAAGCATGTCATAATGCAATTTGCTGTATTTCAGAACTTTAAATTTTCCCAGTTCAAAAAGCAGAAGCTAGGTTTTTTTTAAATCACTGAACATCCTTTTAATTGCAGTTTAACTGAAGACGTTAGTATGTTGTCTGCTCTGAGGAGACATTACAATGTAGATGATGTAAAAGACTTGTCATGGAAAGATAAAGAAGCAAGTCGTTACACAAAACCTGGCGAGACAGAAACAGGAGAAAGTTCTACTTTACAGAGGTATTAAAATACAAATTATTAGTGTTCATTCTAGAAGTGGCAGCTGATCCCTTATTTTGCTAAATGACCCCATTGTTAAGGCCTTAGTGGGCCATATTTTACATTACATAGATGAAAAAAATATATTGATGTTATGGTTTTTTAGAAGAAAGTTTTGAAAATTTCCCCTCTGAAAAATCATAGATTGGACACTTAATTGTAATTTGGTCTATAATCAATAATCAATTAATCTTTGAATAGTATGAATAATTAATAGCTGTTTATCTCATTTATCTAAGAAGTTAAAGGTAGAAAAGTCCCTAGAGTAAACAATATGCTTATACAAAAACAAGGTATTGTTTTCTTCAACTTGTGTCATAAGTTTCATAGAACAAATATAAGCTTTCACCATAGATAATGTTTGTACATAATTCTAAAACCAATCAAACTACAAAACGTACATTACTCCAACACAGTAATCTGTATACTGATGAGTTGAAAAATTTGTGTCAAATTTACATGGAATTTCCTGCAATACGTTGTCCATTTTGAAACACACACTCTATTTTAAAACTCTCTTGACACAAACAATTATTTTTTCTCTCTTTGTGATCAGACATTGGATTATTCAAGGTGAAATTTTGATAGTAATTTAATTTTGTTCTTCATTTTTACAGATATGTGGAGAGATTTCGTAAAGCTGAACCAAGGAGTAGAGAGCAGAGATTGAAAGAAAATGGTGCTAAAATGAAAGACTTTTGGTGGTTGTCTGATAGACCACATGACCAGTCACATGATCAGTCACATGAGGACAAATCTAAACTAACAAAAGAAAATCTTACGTCTCACTCCGTCATTTCTGTAAGTAGCAAAAATATTTGTTTCATCAAATAAATGTTCTATAAAAATAAAATGACTTGAAGATTGATTTAATTAAATGTCTTTTATGCCCTAAGATGTCAAGATTCTTTTGCTTATATTGAAGAAGTCAGTTCTGGAATGGTGGAGGAAACTGGAGTAACTAGAGAAGATTACCATCCTGTAGCAAGCCAACTAGCAAACTTTTCACGCAAGGATTTTGAGTGGGATTTGAACCTTAGAGACAGCTTGAGGCTCTGTGATCTGCATGCGCCCACTTAAGATTACTTGGCCACTAAGGCTCCTGTGTTATAATGAGGATTTGGGATATACAAAGAAATATATGATACAAAAGACATAGACTTTTGTACTTCAAAAGTATAAGTCATTAAAGTCAGCTTCACTGACAGTTTTAGTTTGTTATAAATGTTAGCATGTATATCTTGTTTATTTTTAATTTTAGTCTGGTGTTAAAAAACCCATACCCCCACCATCACCGTTAGATGCCAAAACAAGATATAACAGGAGAGAGCTGAGAAGTTACTGGAAAAAAGGTGGGTCTCTGATATATAATATATTGGAAAGTTACTGATGTTTCAGAAATTATTGGGGCACAATTAATTTACAAATTATTACATTTGAATTTCATCATGTGCAACTTGGACATACTTAAATTTCCAGATGAGTTGGACTTTTTGAAAAAGAATGTTAGAAACAAATTCCTCTTCAGAACAAATCTTGTTATCTCAGATATTTCAAAATTTAAGATCAGTTAAAAATTTAAAAAGTCCATTAATAGAAAAAACCGTAAAAAGATTGTGTACTCAACTAAAAATTTCTGTTGAATGATTTTATTATTATAAAGTGTTTATTTCATTTTTCCTGCAAACATGAAACTCCACATGAACAATCTTTGGGTAGAGTAAATGTGGCATTGACTATTCATATTTTGATCATACACATGGGTGGGGATCTCCTAGTTTGAATTTGTTTGGGAGAAAGTTTCAAAAAAGCATCCCATTTCAGTTATGACTTGTTTTGAACTGTGATTACGGTACATGAATGCATGAATGGATAGTAAGTAATATGTGGTATTTCTTATTAACAGTGAGAGCTCGATACTGTCATCTGATCAAGATCCAGCCGTGAGTACTGACGGACTTGGTAGCACTAATAGTGGTACTATAGTGTCTAGTATTGATGAACAACCATACAGACCGCAGTTTACAAAAGGTAAATATTGTAATTACCGGTACATTCCCCCATCTTTAATAAATACCACTTTTAAATTTAAATCCACTGCCAGATTGAATGTGATCATAGTGTACAAGGTATCTACATGTATGAGGTTTACTCAAATAAAGTTCTTGTGAATTTACCCAAATTATAAATTCCGCTAAAATTTAAACTTGCTAAAATAAATGTTTTTACAATATTTTCCAAATCCTTTTGCAAGTTAAGAGGTATTGATCATGTTTGTTGTATGGTGGCAACACCATTATCTCAATTTATTTTAATTTAAAAAATATCTGTAGAACTAAAAATTAATGTGGTGTGACTTAAGAGGTTAGTAAATATTATCTACATGCATATTTATTGCAGCCAAAGAATACACACCTCATTTTAGTGGACCAGGTAGTAGAAGAATCACAACACCGGCTCGTCCTGAGGATGATATTCTTTATCAGTGGAGGTTAAAACGAAAACTGGAGACAGCACGAAGCTCACCAAAAATTACTTCAATTAGCTCTGATGTAAACTACAAACAGGGAGACAAACGAAAGGTAACGAGTTTTGGTCAATATGAACATACGGTAATAAATCTGTTTCCATTTTTGGTGGCCAAAATCTAGATAGCCTAATTATGTCTTAAAAGAATATTTTACAATATTTGTGAAAAAATAGTTTAAAAAGTACCATATTTTCACAAATTTTAGAAATTTGGTTACTAATGATTTTTTAATTTCTGGAAACCTAGATAAATATATTATAATTCTAGTGTTTTGCAAGAACATTAATTTCCTAGTATTTGTGATGTACATGTACCTATGAATAGTGATAAAGTGATAATCGGGAAAATCAATTAGTGTCCTGTTGAAGTCGCTAAATTGTGATTATAGATTATTTTTTCTTATTACCAATTATCAGATCATATTTTAATTCAAAATCAAGTTCTTTTATTTGTTTACCAGTATATCAAAAATTTATGTTTATTGCATAAATTTTTGTGTTGAAAATTATTTTTCTCTTAAAACTCACCACATGATTGACAGTTGTTATTCAGAGTAAGCTAGTAAGGGAATGAATACACATATTTCTTTTCAGTTTTAATGTGTGATCATTATGTTTATTTGTAGACTGAAGTGTCTGATGTTGAGTCAAAATTAGAAGATTTCAAGAACAGGTTAGCCAGACTAGAAACCTCTGCGGCAGAATCACCACAAAAACGAACAGCTAATGTCCAGTTTACTGCAGTTCCTAAGAAATCACAGGTTTGATATTTAACAAATTTAATTTGTTTGCTGAACATCCCTTTATTTTAGAACTCAGTGGCTAAGTGGTCTAAAGTGCTTAAATTTGAATCCTACTTGAGACAGATCCTAGTGTGAGAAACTTTGTCAGTTCGCTTGCAGAAGGTCGTTGGTGTTCTTTGGGAACTCCAGTTTCCTCCACAAACTATCAACTGACTGCCTGAATATAAATGAAAGAATCTTGACTTGGTTTAAAACATCATTATTTGACTCTACTCTCGACTTTGTTTTAGTTTGCTCTTATGAAGTGAATAGAGTAGAGCAATGATGTTTGATATGGGATTGGGAGTCAAAAGTTTTTGCTAATAATGAGGTGTTTAGTTTTGGAATGGTAGAGGGAATCGGATTGCCTGAAGAAAATTACAAGCTTTCGGCAAGCAAACTGACATATTTTCTCATGCCATACATGATGCACATCTGTTAAAGTTGTTGGATGGATTAGATAGACTGGTGATCTATATACATGTACTGTTTCTCTGATTGCTCTTGTTCATTATTGCCAGAATGAACCATTATACATGTACCAGTATTCTATATGAACTTTAATTTACATGATTCTACATGTATTTAAATATTTTATGCCCCTTTATACTTGGCCATCAGTTGGATCTTTACCAAAAATATAATGGCAAAAATGTAATCAGGTGTATCTTACTTGCTCAGCAACACTCCAGTTATTTTGTTTGCCACAAATTACTATGGAATACAGGTAGTATCCCCTGACAAACATGACTAAAAATTTTCAAATTGACAATTACAATTCATAAAATATGAGTAATAAAATATTGGAAATAGTGATACACTCTCAAATAAATTTTAGATATTATGATAATAAAACAAATTTTCATTGAGGATTCATAACCATGTCATAATACAGTTTACTTCAGTTTTCAGTTTTTCCCAATCATAAAATCAGAAGGTACCATAGTTTATTTAAAAAATGGAACAAAATCACTGCACTCTTGTTACTCATTATATTTACTTTATTAGGGGAACGAGGACCCAGGATCGGGGAAAGCAAAATATCCAATTGCAAGTCCAACACTCGGCAGGAAGAAGGACTCGGACAGTGTAGATCCACATCTACACCTCATGTGTGATGTGTTACCATGTCCACATCAAAGTAGCTACATTGATACAACGCAACAGACAACACAAGATATTCATAGTTTGTCTCCAATTCATAGAGTGACAGAGGATAAAAAACATGACAAGCGTGATCTGGAAAAAAACAATCAGAAACTGCGTGATCTTGATTTAACCAATCAAAATGTAGATGATAGTGCTATAAGTGATAAACATGATGAACAGCAGCGTTATAAATATCTACAAGCTGAACGACCGCATATAGAAGAGAAGAAAACGTCTGATATCGAGGAAAAAACTACTGGTAGATCAAAATCAAACAGAGATCATCAGGAAAATAAAAATGACAAAATTGTATCAGATAGTGACGATGATGATAGTGATGATAGTGATACATATAAGAAAAGGACTAAAGGTCAAAGAGGTCAAAGGTCAAGGTATTCTGAAAGGTCAAAGTTCAAGAAAGGAGCGGATAAGGTTGAGGAGGATAGTGATGATGATGAAGTTATTAGAAAACAAGAAAGAAGTAAACTTCAACAACAGAATAGTGGTAGAATTCTTAAACCTAGACATTCAGATAGTCCCAAGTTAGAGAGACGAGGTGTAAGGACAGATGCTCCTGTAGAAGATGTCATTGGACAGGTTGGTAGATAGGGATGGGATGATTTATCATTTATTTTATAATTTTTATACAAATTATTCATTTGCTGAGACAGTACATTCCTTGATTATCCTAGTTGATAAAGACACGGATTTGCCTTTTGAAACTTCCAGTTCACACAACCTGCAGTAATGAAAAATTGTTTCAAGTTGTGGAACATGTAACTAATTTTCTTCCAATTGTAGATAGTGTTTTTAATTTAGATGTTTCATCAGATTTAAAAGTGTACCGATATTAAATTTTTAGCTTCGGTCATACATGTATTTTTGGCAGATTGATTAATCGATTGATTGATTTAATTATTTATTTATTTATTCATTTATTTATTTATCCACCAGTGATGTTGATTTCAATTTACATTTGATATAGGTTGTGAAGACACGTCTATTTGATGCTTCAGCCAGTACGGTGATGTCCAGTGTGGATAGTCTCCCTTCATTTTCTGTCACACGTCAAAGTATACAGTCTCAACCTGAACAAAATATAAGTAATAAAACAGAAAATACCAGAGAAAATACACCAGGTAAAACTAAAATGTAGTGTTATCGGTTTTTCTAGATGTGATCATCATGAATATTCTAATTTTGACATTACATTTAATGTAGTCTAGTAAGAAGGTACAATAGGGATAATGTTAACATACTAGTAGTTATACTTGTTGCTTCGTTAAAACTTAAAAACAATCACTTTATATTCAGAATTGAATTCACTTTTGAAGACAAAAAAAAATTATGAGCTCAGAAGTGAAAAACTTAAAAAAAGAGTGTAAAAAATTGAATTCAATTTTTGAAAAAAAAATCTTATTTGGTTATCAAAATTTTGTTATGTTTCAGTATTTTTGGTGAGTTTGTTGGAAAGTATGTTTTTATTTTTGGATTTTCCATCTGCATTGAATTAATGGAAACGCCATATTCTTATTTTATTCACAGATGATACTTACGACTCTGATATGGAATATCCTGATGATGAACTACTGAAGATACTTAGAAAACAGAGGTCACAATACGAGGAAAAACTCAGGTAAAATTGGCTAAAATAAACATGAAATATACACACTTAAAGCTGAATAAAATGTACTTGGCAGAAGCTAGACTAACCTAGACAGTGCCACAATCAAATCAGCATGCCACAACCATGACAACATGTTACAACCAAAATTATATGCCACAATTAAAAAACAAAAAAGCAAGAACAAAAAGCACATATTGAGACCACTGATTATAAAAAATCATATAAAAACTAAAAATTCAAGAATTTGTCAATGAATGTTACAGGATTATCAAATAACTACAAACTTGCCAAATAACAAATTACATTTTAATAATACGTTTGCTGATGATAAATTAATGTGTGAAATTAAAAATTCTCCCTTCTTTGTGAACACTACCTTGAGATTCTGGACAAACTGCCATGTCATATTTTTTATTTTCATGAAACAAATACATTCAATAACAAGTTATAACTGAAATGGGATGCCTTTTTAATACGCATGATAAAAATTCGGATAACAAATTTCACATCGATATCACCAAAAGATTGGTTATATGAAGTGTCATAAAGACTTGTTAAATAGCTTTCGAGAATAGTGGCAGAAGAAATAGAGTAAACACTCTATCTCCTCTCCTCCCCCCCTCCTTCATTTAGGTTACATAACAACACTGTCACATCCTGAGTTGAGTTGAGTAATGGTTTTTAATGTCCCAGTCAAGAATATTTCACTTACATTAAGTCATCGCCAGCTATAGACAAAGGTGTAGAAATCTTGCCTGTGCGTTGCGCTGATGGCATTATACAGCAGTTCTTTATTGTGCCAAGTCTGCCAAGACACAGGACCTCATTTATTTTAAGTTTTCATCCGGAAAAAAACCCACGACTTCCCACTTACAGAGTGAGTACTCTACCAACTAAGCTACCGCAGTGGTACATGACAATCCTGTGATGATACAATAAAACTTTTGTTTATTTTTATTACAGGAGAATTGATCACCTGTTGTCTTTAGAAGATAGATAGCATGATATTTAACATAGATGTATTAGATATCTACATGTACTTTGTCATAACCATGTGTAGACTTTATTGGCTTAAAAAACAGTGAACATACATAGATTCAGGCATGGTCATAATACAGTATGTGCCATCTGGTGGATTTTATATGAACTAAGTTGTATGCCATCTGGTGGATTGTATAGGAACTAAGTTGAATGCCATCTGGTGGATTGTATATGAACTAAGATGTGTGGCATCTGGTGGATTGTGTTGGAACTAAGTTGTGTACCATCTTATGGATTGTAAATGAACTAAGTTTTGTGCCATCTAGCGGAGTGCCTGTGAACTATGCGACATCTGGTGGAATATTGATAATTTGTGATTTGAGAAACAAACACATGCATTTTCTAGAGGAAGTTGTTTAACCAGAGAAAGTTATATGTCATTTGATGGATTGAATATGAACCAAGGTGTATGCCATCTGATGGATTGTCTATGAACTAGTTTTGCACCATCTGGTGGATAATTTATGAAGTTACTGTAACGAGAAACAAACACATGCATTTTCTATAGAAAGCCATTTAGCCAAATAGAGTTTAGATTTAAAATACTTTATATATTTGTAAAATAGGTCTAATGTGATAGTTATTTAAATGACTTAATTTATTTATAAATTTTCATTAAATCTTTATATTTTGTAAAATCTTTGTTTTTGTTGATTTTTTGGACAAAGATTAATAGAATCTATCCCTACTTGTGGTGCCAGATAGGGAAATCTCAACCCGAGTTCTAATAATTTGGTCCAGAACGAGACTTGCCGAGTTCTGGACCAAATATATTAGAACAAGGGTTGAGAGTTCCTTATCTGGCACCACAAGTAGTGATTGATTCTATTTCTTGCATAAGAAAGTACAATTTTTCAATTTTAAATCAATTTCAACTTTCGATACACCTCTGATTTTGTTGATAAAATTTTGCAGGAAAAACAGTGTGTAGGCTATCTTGCACAGGGGTGGGGTGGGGGGTGGGGGGGGGGGGGGTACAAGATGGAGATATCTTGCACCTCTCTTTTTATGGATTTTTCTATCTGGGGTGCAAGAAAAGATATTCCGGTATACTGACCAGATCTTCTCCAACTGTAGTTTGCTTGAACCTGTACAGTACAGATCTGTTGAAAGTTTAACACTGTGTGACACAGTGGCTGAGATATGGATAGCTAATGGAGGAAAACCTGTTGATAGATATTAATCAGCTGTTAAAAATCTATCAAAATATAGTTAATGAGGGGTCGTGATAAGTTGTCAATTCAGCACTCATTCCTTAATTTAGTGTTAAACTTTTAATGGGTCTGTATGGTATATAGAAGCCACTAGAAGCCACATTTAAAAACAGCCTGCTGGATATTGGTGGTTTTCTCCAGACACTCAGGCTTTCTCCACCCACTCAGGTTGTCTCGATCTTCCCAGAACTGACTGCCTTGATATTGGTAAAAGAATCTTGACTGGGTCTAAAACTCCATTACTCCACTCCACTCTGAGCTATATATTTGATAAAAGGGATTATATATCATAGTACTTCTTGGACACCTGTGAGTTTAACCATTGGTGTAAGTAAATGTGTAGGCTGCTTATTTTCCATATTCAAGGGGGGGGGGCTTGGTCACAGTAGTTAGTGGTCTAAATCCTCACAGTGTCTTATCTATCCAGTTTCCAATCTAACCTGGGAGAATGTCTGTCAGTTTGGTTGGTGGTTTTCTCTTGGCACTCCAGTTTCCTTCACCATTTCAGAACTGACAGTGCCAGTATAAGTGAAAGAATCTTGACAGTGGTGTTAAACACTGTTACTGCACTCCTCTTTTCTCAACTCCATTTGCTTCATAAATGGAAAAGTTGCCGGTGCAAATCTTGATGAATTTCTTGCCAAGACTCTTTAAATAATGTTTCATCTTCTGTTGCCTGAAAATTAGAATAGGCTATAAGAATCTTTACTCAATGTTTAAATATATGTGGCATAAAGAAATATCACTACTAACTTTAAAGTTAACAGGTATAGATCAAATTACAGTCAAACTTTAAAGGGAACTGGTAAAAGCGGTCTTTATGGGCAGGTGGCCCTTAAGAATGATTGGGATAAAATTTTACTGGCTTCTAAAAGCAGATGACCCTTATATAGACATTGATAACATGGTACACTTGTGAACCACATTCTTAGCTCAATTATAGAGCAGGCCCCAGTTTCACAATCATTCCTTAGCTAAGATTTTCCTTAACTTAAATTTTGCTAAATTTCAAAGCTTCATAATTTTGTTAATTTTCAAGATAATCAGGAAATTAAGGTGTCATTTTTAAGGTCACTTCTAGATTAAAACATTTGCATTTAGTCTTTACAAAAATATTCATCAGCATTTCCAAAAAGTGATTACCAAAATTGGCTAAATTTAAGTTAAGGAAAATCTTAGCTAGGGAATGATTGTGAAACCGGAGCCAGTGGTGCTTATAATTGCCTAAGTTCAAATCCCACCGAAACAGATGTGAGAACGTTTGTCACTTTGCTTGCTTCAGTTTGTTTGTTTTCTCTGTGCACTCTGTTTCCTCAACCATCCCATAAATGCATGTCTGCCTTAACATAAGTAAAATAATCTTAATTGGGTGTGAAACGCCATTACTCCAAATCCAATCCACGCCTTCATTTCCGTAAACAAAATCTTTGTCAGCTAAAAGAGAGATCAATATGCATTTGCCGCTGAGATTTACAATTAATAATCTAATAATTAATCTAATAACTAACTATTGTTCTCTGCTATGTTGTTACCATAACAATATCTGTACAATTGCTATGGCAATTTTTGTTTTGCTTTGCAAATAAATATTATTATTATTATTATAATTATTTGCCCTTTGTCTGTATCACTTATTATATTAACCCCCACCCTCCCCTCCTACCTGGTTTGAAGCCGGGGTATATGTGAATCACGTTGTCTGTCCGTATCATAAAATTCATGTCCGCTCTATCATGAACTACTTTCATATCTATATGGATGGATTTTTATCAAACTTAGAATAAATGTATATAAATATGACATTTAAGTATGTAGGTCAAAGGTCAACATCAATTGAGCGCGGGGGTGTGGTATATATTGGGCTCTCGAGACTGAATTTATTTACATCTTTGTTTTTCTAATAAATATATTTTGATTGCGGGTAATTCAAAATCTGTCATGGTTTACTTTTCAAATTATTGGCCATCTCCAAAAATCGATTAAAAACCCTACCATGAAACATATATGCATCACACCCGTGAAAATCAATCCCATGCGGTAATTCATATACAAGTCGCAGGTAAAAATGAATAATGCAATGAAATAACTCGTGCGCGAAACCTTAATGCATCGTCACACGAAAAATAGCGAATAACGCTGGAAAATACAATGCACAAAACATGCATTTACACACGAAAACACATTACACGCGAAACTTATCTGATTACGCATCCGTCAATAGCAATGCCACACTGAAAATTCTTGCCATCTCAGTTTTCATATACAGAGTCTATAGATCTACACTGTACTTTTAATAAGAAAAAAATATATATATCTAATGTTTCGCACATTAAATTCCATGTATTTGCTGAAATACCATGTGATGTTGCAATGCTAAAAAGCTTCTATTCTTTTTCGGTAATGATTAACTTATCTCGTTAGATTCTAAGTCATTAGGTGGCCATGGGTGAAGAGATAACATGACATGAAATGAATTTCTTTAAAAAGCGCCAAAAATCACAATTAATGTATTTTAGTACATTTCGTCTTAAATTATACCTGAAAACATTTTGGAAATCAGAACTTTTGTTATCTGCACCAACTACTAGTACTTAAAGATTAAGATTTGTCGGCTAATTCCAAACAGAGACATTTATATGTCTCTGTTCCAAATAAATAAATAAATAAATAAATAAATAAATAAATAAATAAATAAAATTCCGATTACTTTGAATTTACAGCTGGTGATTGTATCGATAGCAAATCAGCGACATCTTGCACATATATTACACAGTCGACTCGTACAGTACAGACCTGTCGAAAGTTTAACACTAGACTGACGAAAGCGAGTCGAGAGTCGAGCCGCGACTACCGAGTAGCTGAGATATGGATTGCTGGTAGCTGTCGAGAGATAGATGGCAGCTTCTAAAACAACTGTTGAGAAATAGCTACTGAGGCCCGGGCTGAGATATAAGCTATGTCGCACTAATTCATTAGCTTAGTGTTAAATTTTCAACAGGTCTGTGCTTTATTACACAGTGGATGTGTTACACACAAACACACAAACTAATGTGTTAAAGTTCTCTAAACATAAAACGCGATAATAAATGTACTATTACAGTACAGGCCTGTCGAAAGTTTAACACTAAGAGGTTCGAATTCGCGACTAATCGGCAAGTAACCTTGGTCCGGCTTTTCTACAGTTGCGATCTACAATTATGTGACAGGCCTGTCGAAAGTATATAACCCTCAGCTAACGAATTATAGTGCCAAAGCGGCAGTTCATCTAGGTCCCAGCTTTTCTACACCTGCTATCTACAATGCAGGCCTGTCAAAAGTTTTTATCATTAAGCTAAGACTTAAGTGTCATATCGGCAGTTCATCTCGGCTATGGCTTTTCTGTACTGGTGTGAAGCTAGCCCGCAATTCTAGCCCGCAATTTTTTAAATATCATCAAGCGGGCAATTCGATTTTATTTAAATACGGTTAATCCTAATATCATTCCATTTATAAATATTTGATATTTAGGGCGACCTGCTATTGCACACAACTTTTTATAAAGACCACCTGTATATTAAGACCACACGAACCGTGATTCTAAGTGTGATTACGAAATTACGCATAGGGCGTAAAATGAGTTTCCCCATCTAGGGCTTTTAACCACGGGTAGATCTATCCAATTGCAACATTTGGTGAAAATTTCAAGAACCCTAGAGGGGTTAGAACGGGTCTTACGAGAGCTCAGAAGGACCATACCCCCCTTTTCATATGTGATTTCGTAAGGACCTGCTACGATTGAAGTAGCGTACACAGAGAAAATGCGTTTCCCCATCTAGGCCTTTTAACCACGGGTAGATCTATCCAATTGCAACATTTGGTGAAAATTTCAAGAACCCTAGAGGGGTAGAACGGGTCTTACGAGAGCTCAGAAGGACCATACCCCCCTTTTGATATGTGATTTGGTAAGGACCTGCTACGTTTGAAGTAGCGTACACAGAGAAAATGCGTTTCCCCATCTAGGCCTTTTAACCACGGGTAGATCTATCCAATTGCAACATTTGGTGAAAATTTCAAGAACCCTAGAGGGGTAGAACGGGTCTTACGAGAGATCAGAAGGACCATGCCCCCCTTTTGATATGTGATTTCGTAAGGACCTGCTACGATTGAAGTAGCGTACACAGAGAAAATGCGTTTCCCCATCTAGGCCTTTTAACCACGGGTAGATCTATACAATTGCAACATTTGGTGAAAATTTCAAGAACCCTAGAGGGGTAGAACGGGTCTTACGAGAGCTCAGAAGGACCATACCCCCCTTTTGATATGTGATTTGGTAAGGACCTGCTACGTTTGAAGTAGCGTACACAGAGAAAATGCGTTTCCCCATCTAGGCCTTTTAACCACGGGTAGATCTATCCAATTGCAACATTTGGTGAAAATTTTAAGAACCCTAGAGGGGTAGAACGGGTCTTACGAGAAATCAGAAGGACCATGTCCCCTTTTGATATGTGATTTCGTAAGGACCTGCTACGATTGAAGTAGCGTACACAGAGAAAAAGACTTTCCTCATCTAGGCCTTTTAACCACGGGTAGATCTATCCAATTGCAACATTTGGTGAAAATTTCAAGAACCCTAGAGGGGTAGAACGGGTCTTACGAGAGCTCAGAAGGACCATACCCCCCTTTTGATATGTGATTTCGTAAGGACCTGCTACGTTTGAAGTAGCGTACACAGAGAAAATGCGTTTCCCCATCTAGGCCTTTTGACCACGAGTAGATCTATCCAATTGCAACATTTGGTGAAAATTTCAAGAACCCTAGAGGGGTAGAACGGGTCCTACGAGAGCTCAGAAGGACCATACCCCCCTTTTGATATGTGATTTGGTAAGGACCTGCTACGTTTGAAGTAGCGTACACAGAGAAAATGCGTTTCCCCATCTAGGCCTTTTAACCACGGGTAGATCTATCCAATTGCAACATTTGGTGAAAATTTCAAGAACCCTAGAGGGGTAGAACGGGTCTTACGAGAGCTCAGAAGGACCATACCCCCCTTTTGATATGTGATTTGGTAAGGACCTGCTACGTTTGAAGTAGCGTACACAGAGAAAATGCGTTTCCCCATCTAGGCCTTTTAACCACGGGTAGATCTATCCAATTGCAACATTTGGTGAAAATTTCAAGAACCCTAGAGGGGTAGAACGGGTCTTACGAGAGCTCAGAAGGACCATACCCCCCTTTTGATATGTGATTTCGTAAGGACCTGCTACGTTTGAAGTAGCGTACACAGAGAAAATGCGTTTCCCCATCTAGGCCTTTTAACCACGGGTAGATCTATCCAATTGCAACATTTGGTGAAAATTTCAAGAACCCTAGAGGGGTAGAACGGGTCTTACGAGAGCTCAGAAGGACCATACCCCCCTTTTGATATGTGATTTCGTAAGGACCTGCTACGTTTGAAGTAGCGTACACAGAGAAAATGCGTTTCCCCATCTAGGCCTTTTAACCACGGGTAGATCTATCCAATTGCAACATTTGGTGAAAATTTCAAGAACCCTAGAGGGGTAGAACGGGTCTTACGAGAGCTCAGAAGGACCATACCCCCCTTTTGATATGTGATTTCGTAAGGACCTGCTACGTTTGAAGTAGCGTACACAGAGAAAATGCGTTTCCCCATCTAGGCCTTTTAACCACGGGTAGATCTATCCAATTGCAACATTTGGTGAAAATTTCAAGAACCCTAGAGGGGTAGAACGGGTCTTACGAGAGCTCAGAAGGACCATACCCCCCTTTTGATATGTGATTTCGTAAGGACCTGCTACGTTTGAAGTAGCGTACACAGAGAAAATGCGTTTCCCCATCTAGGCTTTTAACCACGGGTAGATCTATCCAATTGCAACATTTGGTGAAAATTTCAAGAACCCTAGAGGGGTAGAACGGGTCTTACGAGAGCTCAGAAGGACCATACCCCCTTTTGATATGTGATTTCGTAAGGACCTGCTACGTTTGAAGTAGCGTACACAGAGAAAATTACTTTCCCCATCTAGGGCTTTTAATCACGGGTAGATCCATCCAATTGCAACATTTGGTTTTCAAGAACCCTAGAGGCGAAGAACGGGACTAACAAGAGCTCGGAATTACTATGATAACTAGTTTTCTGTTTTTAATTACATGGAATGTTGGAAATCATATTTCCAACATTTATTACAAAATGTAACAAGTTGAAAAACTAAATACAATGTTTATTTATTTTAACCATAAAATAAAAATTATAGTGTCGATGTAAGAAGAAACTGCATAATTATGCACCAGGTGTACCTTTTCAAACGCATTATGGCACATATAAAAAGTTTACAGAATTAATCAAAGTACTGAAAGTGCTCTATGTATTAGGTTGACTATGAGTTCTAAACGGCAAATACAACATCACCATTTACTTATTCTGTAACCATAATTATAATAAAACAACTAATATAAAACATGTTTATTTAAGCGATAGATACATATACTCATAATCGTCTGTTTAAATGATATGAATTTAACGTTTCCAAGTACGTTTAAACAATTTTAAGTGTAGAAATGTTGTCCGTTTATTTTAAATGTGGTTTTATGGAATTAATTTTGTAAGTTAAATTTTTATTTGGTAAATAATTAATATGAGAGTAAATTCTAAAACCGTAATTTATATGCAAAATCTGATGTTTTAAATTTCATTGATAAGTGTCTATTCTGTCAAGATGTTAGGACAATGACGTCAATGATAGGTTAAATCTGGGTGTTGGATGTACACAAACGACTCCAGGATTATTTTCACAACAATATTACACCATATGAACTATACCTATAGTGGGTTACTATATACATGTATATATATAACTATGTTATTTAATGATGTATGACAAATTTCAAATAAATTCATTGAGAAGATATAATTGTTTTTTACCCCTAAATCATTCAGCCACACCGTATGAGGAAACACATAATTAAAAGTATGTGATGTAATGTTAAATTCTCAATGTATTAATATTTCAAAACTAAACCGAGTGACGAATGCATTTTCTCATTTTGGCACTGTATCTTTAAAACAGTCATTGCAAAACAATAATATGTAATAGTCTGGCTGACAACTCTATTTTTATGCTTAAATTTACATTTGATGATATTTTTGTCAATGGTCAATAACTGACAATTCATTCTGAAATTTTTGCTTGGGATACATATAGTGGTTTTAGAGTGGATTCCAATCCAGATGTTACGATGTTAAGTCATTTTGGTGTCAAAGGTTCAAATAAGTGTAATTCTAACGATCATTTCATTCGAATACTTATATAAAACAAGCAATATGAGTACCGGAAATAAGGAAATTGTGGTTGTAGTTTAACATTTTGTTTATATAACACCCGCTTTGAAAGTGCCAAAATCACATATATTTTAAAAAGAACTGTCAATATTAAGCGTTAACGTGTACATGTAACTGAATACTGATGTCTTGAATACAATGCTTTTGTCTAACGTATATCCTAATTTCTCAATGACACTTTTTCACAACCATTAGAGTCTAATTATAATTCAGAGAAAGAACAGATTTAACATTAAATCTCAATTGGGTAAAAGTTGCAAAACATTTCAAATAAATAAATCTTAATCCTAGTGTAATTGTTCTGCAAACAACTAGACGCGCACTTGTTTGAATTACTGGGTACACCTTTAATAACTAAATAACTGACTGACGAATTACGGTACATCACTATTGATGTTTCTGATGATGTTTATTATGTAACGTAAACTACAGACGAGTTTTTGTAAGATAAATAATTGAATGACATATTCCACTGAACAAACTCGAAAAGTAATCGCACATTAATTACACTACATATTTTTATAGCTAAATTACTAAGGCGACATTTTGTTCTAGCTAATGCTTGACTTGAGTTTCACTTACTAGTAATGTGATCATCAGAATAAATGTAATAAAAATGTTAAATATCTAGTGTTTAATTAATAAAGATAATTAAAATGATTTCAGATTGTATAAAGAATATCGTTATTTCAATGAAACCGGATGACTTACTTTTGTATTCCGTTTTATAATAAGACACCTTGTTCAGTTAGTATCAAAACTAAAAAACATTATTTAGCGAGTATCAAAATCAAACACCTTATTCAGTGAGTATAAAAACACCGTATTCAGAGATTGACAAAATAAAAACACACTAGCGAGTGTAAAAACCCTTATACAGTGCTCTAAATATTTTTATTTCTCTGTATATGTTACAGAACAGAATTAAAAGGCATTAACAAAAACAATTTATACACACATCTATTATTATAACAACTTATAAATCCCACAATCTTTTAAGGTATATCCATACCATGGTGACGTCGTCGTTTTGTGCGTAAGGACAAACTCTCCGATTTTACGTCTTTCTACCTATGACGTCACGAATAAATGGTGTTCGGCACCTACCGAATTATGGCGGGACGCTCTAATGCGTATCATTTAGAATAATTATCTGCATTCACAAAAGCTTATAATTCACAACACCAATGTTGTGTATTATTTTTAAAGAACAAAATGTATAATTTAACGGAAATAAGGAAGATCTACACTTTTGAGGGCGCAAATCTAAATATTTGAAAGATTTGAGAACGTCGTTTAAAATTTGAGGTACTGTGTTTTATATCGCTGCTTTATGTGACTTTTTGGGAGAAGGGTTATTCAAATAAAAATAGTACGACGCAAACGCACGGTTGTTCAATAAACATACTTCATAATAATTTTTCTCAGTGTCAAATTTTGACTATGCTCTTGTATTTGCTTTTCATTTCAGCGGCCTAGAATCAAGAACCCTTCATCAATGTATACGACTCCTCTTTCCAATTTAATTCGTTGGTATTGGTAAGGGTTGCTAGGGGTACAGATAATATGGTATTTCAAATTCGTTTTGTTTTGCAAAGCCAAATAGCTCATTATCACTGTTTTTGCTTATTTGTTAACACCAAACGAAAAACATTGAGTTTAAAATTGTATCCTAGGACATTAATGGTGAGTTCTTATGTAAGGAATAAGGTTTCTAATCTTGGTTTTGATTTTAATGCAATTTTATGAAAAAAGTAGCTTGACTACCCTCTATTTTTTCTAAACTTATATATTCATGCGCAACACATGTTAAAATCAGCGATCGTATTTTTTATAAAACATCAAAATAACGAAAGGGTGTTACTTTTAGTTTTCCGAAATTTTAATGTTCTTTCTTGATAGGCGGCGCAGTAGAAAAATACCGCATGTCCGGAAGTAAAATCAATTAGTCCAAATTATCTTTATGACATAATGTTAAATTTAAATGCAAGACTCTTTTGGATTCTAAGCATGGCAAAAAGTATTAAAGCTTATTATTTTTGACCATTTATGTCGTGAAAATGTCCACCAGATGGCGCTTCAGAATTTTCTTAAGTATTCTGAATACCTACCTTGAAATTTTGGCATGTTGAGTGGTTAATGCCCATGTACAACATATTAAAATTTCAAAATATGTTTTCAATGTATGGGCCTACCTCAACATGTTCCCAGTTTATTCTAATTTTGTGTGCCCTTGTCGTGGAATACTGATATATGGAATACATTTCGATCTGTTTGTAGAGACACATCTTTTCTATTGCAATATTGTATTGGGGAAATGTATTGGACATTCTACATATATGGATATACTATTTAATTATTAAAATGCATAAATGAAAAATGCCAAAAATGATTACTTTGTGCTTCTTTCCAAATAAACATTATTTACTTCATTTTCTATAATCACGTGGGATTTGATTTTTATCTTGATCGAAAAATATGTTTAATATATTTTTACATACTGACATTCTAAAAATAAATGTTGTTCAGTTTCTTTAACTTTCCAACAAAAACTGCATAGTTCAGTTTCAAGAAGCTTGCATTTCATTGTTCGGCTGCTTATAAAATTAATATTGTGTTTAATTTTATACTGGAAATCTTGATTTTTTGTTTCATCGGTGACAAGAAAACATAATTAATCAACACATCCAATCTCTTATTTTTGTGCAAAATTTCTAATTTCTTTTAGATATATATGTAAAACATTTTGGAAACTATTTTCCTTTATTTCAATTTAGTTATAAAACTATTTCTGACTTCTCTAAGCGGATTTTCTTGTAGCTGGATTGCACTTTTCCAGATTTCCGGAATTGTATCAATCAAGGTGTAATAATTTAGATTATTAATATTAAAATCAAACTTAGCTGTAAACTCATTATAAGACATAATATTTCCTTCATCATTTGTTAAAACCTTTATAAAATTAATATTTTCTTTTGCCCACATTTTCCAAAAGTTTTATTTGTTTTAATGTTAGGATTTTACCAGAGATATTGTGACATTACGTCATTTGTGTTTGTGATGTAATTATTTGGTAAATTGGCCCATGCAGTGATCACCGATCACCAGAATTTATTAATCAACGGTGTGATTGAAGCAAACCCATCTTTAAAAACATTAGCACCCTCGAACTCTTCGAGATCATCCAGAAGCAGACATTTCCATGGTAAAATGGCAGAGCGGATTTTCTGCACCCATGAAATCTTTTGACAAAAGAACTTGATATGGGATACCTTTAAACTACCTTCATCATAATTCAAAAAACCAATACACCTCGTTTTATTTTATTCAATTTGATGTTCCATATGAAAGAGAACATCAATCTATTTATTTCATTTATTATGTCGTTTGGAAGATCTGGCACTTAAGAATGACAAATCATTCAGAACAGAAGCTTCTTAAAGGACTCAAGTTAATCTGTATAATTTTCTGGGTAAAAATCTATATCTCCCAAATTATATTTTATACCCAAAAGTTTGAAATTTCCTTTTCAATTCCATTCTATTTTTCTGTCAGTTCTAAGTTTATCACCACAACCCCGTTTACCCCATCTAAATAACTTGTTTTTATCGAAAATAGCTTTTAAACCGGAACAGACAGAGAAGTAATCTACTCAATTTAATGCTTTAAAACAATTTATTTATTGAATCACCGAAACCATATAGGACTGTTTTAATTCGTTTAGCAAACACAGTTGATGCAATTTTATAGTCTACATTTAAAAAGATATAGGGCCCTAATGTTGTAGAAAATGTTTTGGTTTTCTTTTTTAGGCGAACAAGTTATATCTTCCTGCCTTAAAGTTATTGACACGAAAAGTTATCAACCACATTTTGAGATAAACACCAAAACATCATTACACCAATTTTTACAGATTAGTACATACAAAATGCACGAGTGGTCTTACTAAGCGCCTATTTTGGCTGATTTCTAGTGCTGAAAAACTGAGACAGTTTAAGGAATCATTACATATCATTATCAATGTTAATATATTTGTCAAAACACAAGAACATGATCATAATGATATTGTTATGTCTGTAAGAAAATGAACAATTCCAACAATTTCAATTTCAAACATAAATTTTCTTTTGGAAAGTAGTAAGGAAAAAGTTGCTTTAGAACTGTCAAAACCTCCAAGAATCGAGAAAAAGTGAAAAAGAATAATAGCTTTCAGCATTGCATCATATCATAAATATGAAGTTATCATAACAAACATACCAATCCATGTCTAAACCAAAATCCCAAAGCATTATAAAAACAAATATTACTAATATATATTTTAATATCATCAAGATTGTTAAACAATATATGCCATCAACACTGAAAATAAAATATTTAACTCATCCACTATACTTTGGTCTACCTCAAGTGCAAATTCTGGTCGATTTCGTTTGATACATATATATACTTCTAAAACTTAGTTTTATATTATTTTGAGGTAATTACTCATAAATATGCCGAATTTTCTAGTATTAGAAAGTTTATATGTATATTTCATGATATAATTCACTCATTTGACCTTTGACCTTTTTATGATCTTCAGTACCAAACCCTAGTGATGATCTACACATTTCAAGAAATTATTTAAACATGAATGGCAGCCATTAAGGAAACTAACATCAAAAGAAGGTATAATAGTTCCTTATTTATTTATTCCTCGTTTTTGTCCTATCATCTATATACTTTTTAATAAAAAAGCGGATTTTGCCTTTAAACTACTGGTGATTCCCGTCCAAATCTCGGGATTTTATACTCAGTGGTGCCGATATGTATTTATCTGGTCTTGTTTGTCTGTTAAATCATTTATTGTTTTACATTCTTATTTGCATAGGATATTAAAAATGTTTTCAATTGCAAATTTTTCTCTTTTATATTACTACGTTAAAAAGTGTATACGTGTTCGCTATGTCCATTTTGATAATCAGAGTAATCCAATTGTCACAAAATCAACAGCATCTTAGCACTAAATATTACTTAAACGCCAGAACATAACATATATTAATATTTTATATATAGCTAAAAGCTAAATCTCTACCTAGAGTACTCTCAGTACTTTGATTAATTTCTATATACATGTATATGATGTTTGGCAGACTGGCATAGTAAACTTGGTGGATATGATCTTTTCTTACATCTTCACAAATTTATGTTTCAAAAATTAATTATTCTACATGTATTTGGACAAGATTTTGGCAATATTTATCTTAAAATTTTGTTTATTTAACGTCATGCAGTTTTAAAAACAGCCATCACTATACAATATGTTCTATTTATCTCAAAATTATTGCAAATAAAAGTTATATGTTTTTTGCAAGATAAGGGCACATTATGTCCAGGAAATAATTAATTTTTTTTCCATTCAGTGACCTTTGACCTCATTTTTTGCAATGCGTCATCCACCCTGGCGTCTATCATATGCTTATTTGCAAACTCGACTAAATTCCATTAGCTTACTTCTTTTGAATTTACCAAAACGCTTCGAAGTCTCGGCTTTTCCAAAATAAATAAATACTATACAAACGAAATCAATATCTTAGTCATGGAATTACACATGACCAAAAATGTCTATTTAAAATTACAAAAATTAAAATCTAAATTAAAATCGGCTTCAAATATATTCATAATTATAACTCATAAAGATATAAAACTCTATTATGATTATGAAGACCATTGCAACAAATATAGTCCAGATTTAGCGTTTTCAGGATTAATTTTCAAATGAGGTCAGTACCTTGGCTTTTAAACTTGATCAATGGTAAAAAAGCAGTGTAAGTAAAAACTCGAAATTGAAATGTAACAAATATAGAGGAAAAAGCTCACAATTTCAAAACTAATTCAGAGCTTTAACATTTACTCCGTTTTGAATGCCATGCTATGAAAACATGAAAACTAAAAATGGCCTAAGCTCACATAAAGTTTTAAAAGTTTATCAACAATACAGTTTTTATTGTCGAGTTCACTTTGTCTTCGTGTTGAAAATCATTGCTTCTAAACATAAAAAAGTTATAGACAAATGTATATCAAATATGTAAAATCAAACAAAACACGGAATAAATGAATTAAGTCATGATCTTGACACTTCACTCTGAACAAATTACAAGTTTCAGATCCTTAAAACGTCAAATATTGCATCATCTGAATGACCAAAGGTCATATGATTTTTTGTGAAAAAAGATGAAAAAGAAACGTAACAAGAAAATTCAGTGAATTAGTATTCCTTGGAATACTATTTTAAGGGAATATTTCACTAATACATTCTTTACATAAGTTGCTTATTTCTCATGAATAGCTTTGAAATTTACTCCATACAAAGACTCCATAGAGAGTCCTCAAAAGGTGTAGGCTAAGAATATTGGCAAACCAACGTTAGGTTTTTAATATGATTATATTTCCGTGCGCTCCAGTTTTAGGTAATTCCGTGCAAGGGACCCAAATAGTGCGCAACACAATATGCGGCCATGTGCTTCGTTCAAAGATTTTTTAATAAAAAAAAATAAAATTACAAATGTATGGCAACAGAGCCATGATATTTTTATTTAGAAAGGCAATTACGTTTGGAATACGGTGATATGATATTCGCGTAGTAATATGATTACCTAACAAGCCTAAAGACCGAGGGCTTATTTTACTCCATGTACGCCACTTCAGGTATCATACAACAGTTTCGTATTTTCGTCCACGGTCTAAACTTCAAAAATAATCAAGAAAATTGCCATAGCAACGACTTGTTGCCCTAACAACCGGAAAATGATGATTAAATCAAAAACATTAGAAAGGAAGATGCAGCGAAACGTACTTGAACATATAACTAGCGGTAAATTGTGTTGTGTGTGTACGAATCTACGGCCAGCTCATGATGGTCTCATGCGACATGTTAATAGTGCTATTTTGTACCTTTGACGGAACGTCATTTATCTCCAAAACGATCTGTTAAGGGTTGTTATTTTTCCCCATATTTTGTAGTATTTTAAACGAGCTTTTTAAACACCAAAAAGAGGACCTTATTTATATGTAGGGTTCCAAAATATAGCAGGTCCTTACGAAATCACATATCAAAAGGGGGGTATGGTCCTTCTGAGCTCTCGTAAGACCCGTTCTACCCCTCTAGGGTTCTTGAAATTTTCACCAAATGTTGCAATTGGATAGATCTACCCGTGGTTAAAAGGCCTAGATGGGGAAACGTATTTTCTCTGTGTACGCTACTTCAAACGTAGCAGGTCCTTACGAAATCACATATCAAAAGGGGGGTATGGTCCTTCTGAGCTCTCGTAAGACCCGTTCTACCCCTCTAGGGTTCTTGAAATTTTCACCAAATGTTGCAATTGGATAGATCTACCCGTGGTTAAAAGGCCTAGATGGGGAAACGCATTTTCTCTGTGTACGCTACTTCAAACGTAGCAGGTCCTTACGAAATCACATATCAAAAGGGGGGTATGGTCCTTCTGAGCTCTCGTAAGACCCGTTCTACCCTCTAGGGTTCTTGAAATTTTCACCAAATGTTGCAATTGGATAGATCTACCCGTGGTTAAAAGGCCTAGATGGGGAAACGTATTTTCTCTGTGTACGCTACTTCAAACGTAGCAGGTCCTTACGAAATCACATATCAAAAGGGGGGTATGGTCCTTCTGAGCTCTCGTAAGACCCGTTCTACCCCTCTAGGGTTCTTGAAATTTTCACCAAATGTTGCAATTGGATAGATCTACCCGTGGTTAAAAGGCCTAGATGGGGAAACGCATTTTCTCTGTGTACGCTACTTCAAACGTAGCAGGTCCTTACGAAATCACATATCAAAAGGGGGGTATGGTCCTTCTGAGCTCTCGTTAGACCCGTTCTACCCCTCTAGGGTTCTTGAAATTTTCACCAAATGTTGCAATTGGATAGATCTATCCGTGGTTAAAAGGCCTAGATGGGGAAACGCATTTTACGCCCGATGCGTAATTTCGTAATCACACTTAGAATCACGGTTGCTGTGGTCTTAATATACAGGTGGTCTTTATAAAAAGTTGTGTGCAATAGCAGGTCGCCCTAAATATCAAATATTTATAAATGGAATGATATTAGGATTAACCGTATTTAAATAAAATCGAATTGCCCGCTTGATGATATTTAAAAAATTGCGGGCTAGAATTGCGGGCTAGCTTCACACCAGTTTAGTCTGATTATAGAGATTTCCACCATTTATTTGTTATTGTACAGGATAAAAGCGTTCCTGTATATTTTTCGCCCACTACATGAACGGAAATCTTGAGATATTCTTTGCTCTTAAACAATAAATCCTCTCAAAATAGCCTAAGTAACTAAAGATCTCTTTAATTAACCCTATATGGATACCGATTAATAAAATCATTGTAGACTTTTTTATACAGGATGGAAGTCAGCCAGATTGTAATTGATCTTTACCATCGCCTACTAAACTAACAAATATTTGCTTAAACAATCGTTTAATGCATACTTAGTAAGCTGTACTTTTCGCCATTTCTGCAATGTCAACCTATCTTAAGAAATATTCCCTTTGCTTATATTAAAAACAATCGCTTAATGCAGATTTAGCTACTCTAACGATTATTTTAATCAGAAAGCTGTTAGTGTTAGCCGTTTCTTCATATGTACATGTATTTAGATTTAAAAAATGCGTTTTGTCAGATTGGTTTCGGTTGAGCTGTACATTAGGTCCGCTTCAATTTCAATATATCTAAGAAATATGCCGTTTTATATTTAAAACAATGTTTGATACAGATTTAGCGACTTAGTATAAACTAAAGTATATGTAGTTAGCTATCTTTTTAACTTTGTAGGGTTGGAATCAGTCGAGTTTTACTTTCGACAGCTGCAATGTCAACCTATCTAGGTCATTTTCCCTTTGCTTAAAACAATTGCTTAATTTAGCGAGTTTGAATGAGCAAGTAAGCGTTTGAAGTCATATCTTTATATGTATATAGAAAAATAAATGTGCGTTATTTTATAGCATTGAAGCTAGTTGAGCTATGCCAATCTCATCTAAGAAATATCCCCTGGTTTAAAACAATCATTTTATGCAAGTTAACCTATTTAGAAAAAGCAAAAGAGCTTTATCCATCTATTCCTATATGTATTTAGAAAAAATATGCATTTGAGTTAATTTGAGCTGTGCTTTAGGTCAGCTGCAATGTCAATGTATCAAAACATTTGTTGTTACTAAGCTGTTTAAAGAAGGTTAAATCTACCTTCAGTATTTACATAAGTGATGTAAACTCAACCCAACTGTGCCTAAATCTTTTACCACATTCATAGAGTTCTTTTACCTTTTTAGCAGTGTTTAAAATAGACACAGCGTCTTATAAAAGACAAACAAGATTAAAACATGGGTTTGAGCTTTGGATTTATTCTAGTTTGCTAATTGAAATCAAACCATTAAACTATAATATTGTTGATTAAAACTTTATTTTAAGAAACGATGGGCCGAAATGGAATGCTGATTCGGCACTTATTCATCAGCTAGCTTATTGTTAAACTTTCGACAGTTCCGTGTTGTACATGTTTTAGTTGCAAGTTTCGTCTTTAAATCCTAATTTACATTCAAAATCCGGAAACGAGTTATTCTTTGTACCTTTTCAGCATTGCTTAAATTTAAGTAGACACGTGGCTAAGACTTGAAATGTAGATTTTAAGTACACGTGTTCTATTTTATAAATTGTAAGCAAATCACTAATCGCTTTAATTTTTGTCTATATTGAAAACCCGGAAATAATTTTGATTAACCATTCTTTTACCGTTTTATCAGTCGGCTTACAACAGACACGAGGCTAATAAAAAACGAAATAATTTGAAATGTTGGGTTGAGCTTTAGAAGAACGTGTACTCTTTTTGTTAATTGAAATCAAATCAATGACCGCTCAAATATTTATTTTTACTTTTACCTACATATATTGTCTGAAAACCCGGAAATAATTTTCAATGAACTGTTGTTTTGTCGTTTCAGCAGTGCTTAAATGAGACAAGGCGGTTAATGAAAGACGAAAGAACTGACAATGTAGCTTTGAGCTTTAGAAAATAAATGTGTTCTATTTCGTAAATTAAAAACATAATTAATAATTGACCGCTTTATCCTTAGTTTTTGCCTACATATATTATTATATTGTCTGACAACACGGAAATATTTTTAATAAACCATTCTTTTACCGTTTCAGCAGTGCTTAAATGAGACAAATCGGCTAATGAAAAACGAAAAAACTTATAAGGTAGGTTTGAGCTTTAGAAAATAATTTCTTTCCATTTCGTAAATTAAAAACAAAATTAATCATTGACCGCTTTATCTTTAGTTTTTGCCTACATATATTATTATATTGTCTGAAAACCCGGAAATATCTTTTAATGAACCATTATTTTTTACCGTTTCAGCAGTGCTTAAGGTAGACAAATCGGCTAATGAAAAACGAAAGAACTTACAATGTAGCTTTAGAAGTACATGTGCATGCATTCTTTTTCTTTTATTAAAAGCAAATTATTGAACTATGCTTAAGGCTTTAGTTTTTTGCCTACGCATACCTTAAAACACGGAAATATTTACAACGAACCTTCTTTTTTACCCTTTCAGCAGAACTTAAATATAAATACAGAACCTAATGAAAGAAAGAGCTGGACTTTGTAGGTTTCTGTTTGAGCAATCATTGAATTATGCTTAAATTTTTCATAATTAAATAAATGTTAATAAATAATTTCCTGTAAATAGATAATACATGTAATTAAATACGATTGGCCAACACTTGAGCAACAAAACCTCACTTCAAATATGTTGAAAAAAAATTGTAGATAAATTATTTAATTAATTAACTAGTAAACCCTTAGTATGAAAACCCTGGACAAGGCACCAAACACTCTTTTTGACGAGTTTTGTATTTCGATAGGTCACAAACGTGAACCATAATGGCCATGCTTTTATCTTTTCTAGATTACACACATAATATCCGCGTTGTTAATTTACCGAATATATCAGTCCTCTCAGTTTACCATATTTAGAAACGCTAATTGCGGATAATAAGATTTGCTAAAAATAGCCATAATTTATTTTAACTCACTATATTACGCCGTTTTCACAACCATCTCCTGATGTGGCTAAAAGGCACTTAATCTATTTATCGACATGATTTGATTTACTTGGTTAAATGCTTTGAGCCTTTCTGAAATATTAATAGTAGACATCCATATATTAATATCTCGAGAGTGTATAGGGATCACCATGCATGTCTGTCTGTCTGTCTGTCCATCATTCTCTCTGTCTTTCTACCCGTGTAAAATCGTGTCCACTTCTATATATGTATAGATTTTGTTTAGTCTTAGCGCAAATATATACCAACATGACACGGTGTGTCGTTTTCATCAGTCTAGCTGTTACCACGTACATGCACGGTATTCTGTAACATATTTCGTTATCATTATGCCGTTATCAAAATTTGTGTCAAAATATAATAATTACAATCGACTGCATTAGAAACAATTAAAATATTCATTTCAAATAAGGTCACCGTAAGTGCAGCCTCGTGGGTTCAAAATCCCATCGGATCTGACTATACACAACGCCATCACGCATGGCGTGAAAATGAATAATTATAACTATGAAATGTTATATACTGCCAATTTACATTGCATGACAAAGAATTGTTGCTAGAAAACATTGCATTGACATCAAGCATGAGTGCTCGTTCCGTAAATGGGAGGTCCCGGGTTCGATCCCTGGCCGGTCTGACCCAAGACTTTAAAGTGGGTAGTGACTGTTCTTTCGCCTAACACTCGGCATTACGAAATGAAAGTCACGGTTCTTTCGGATGGGAACTTAAAATAAACGAGGTCCCGTGTCACGGTGGGCTTGGCACGCTAAAGAACCCTGTTGTATAATGTCAACAGCACAACGCACAGGGAAAATTTCTGCACCTTCGCCTATAGCTGGCGACGTCTCGATATAAGTAAAATATTCTTGACTGGGACGTTAAACACCATTACTCAACTCAACTCACTCAATCATGTTTTTCACAATTTCAGTAATAACGCACAGCGTATCAATCAAAGACCGAAACTTTTTTTTAAGAAATTAAAAAAAAAACAATTATCACTAGCATGCATTAAAAACAAACATACGGATCCATGTCCCAATAACAATCCAAAAACAAAATAAAAACTTTGAATCTGGTAAATTAAGTTAAAAAGGTGAACTTCCACCAAGGATGTGAGGTCGGATGCTCCGGAAGAATACGTGCCTCGTGCTTAGGTAACAACATCCGCCACATGTGTAATCGAAAATGTGAATGAAAGGAACATGAAACTATGGGAAGTCAAACATATCCAGGATAATTTTGATACAGAGACACCTAAACATTCTTCTCAACAACATTGTGATGACTACATGTATTTTAATTTTTAGGGCGTTAACAAACTACCCCAGTACTTTTTAAAACTAAAGAAAGAAGACTGAAAGATGAAAGCACAATAAGACGATTATCCCAATTAGAAATATATTGCTTTTAGGCGAATTTCAGTTTTGTCACCAAGATGTAGACACGAAATCTTTTTTTTTTCAAGCCAGCAGATGTTTAGATGATTGGAAATATTTATTATCTTAATTATTCATTACCTTTTTTAAAATTTTTTGATTTAAAAAAAGCCATTTTGACAGATAAAATGTGATACTACTTGTCTTAACCTCTCTAAAGAATTTACTCAATATGAAAAAAATGAGGTAATACAGGATTTATAGACAAGTCACATGTGTTGCCCACATGATTAGCTGTTCACTAACTTGTGAAGTAAATTACAGGCATGTCGAAAGTTTAACATTAACCCAATGAATTATCGGCTAATTATAATCGGCAACTCATCTCAGTAGCTACAGTACAGACCTGTACACCGGGGTACCGCAAAGGAGTTGAAGCCCGGCTGACAAGCAGAAGAGATATGGACCTACAGTGGCTGAGAATCTGTATAAAGGTTAGTAACAGCTGTCGAAAAAACGGCCGATGTAACGAGTGGCGAAATAAGTACCTATTCTACACCGACCAGTTAGGTTAGTGTTAATCTTTCGACAGGTCTGTACTGTATAACCCGGCAGATTTTCTACCCGCAGCTGTGATCTATTTCTTGCAGCTTTAAAGACACTGATTGTCAATATCTCGTCTCCTCGACTACCGAGCTGCGATTCCCTTTCGTTAGCTTAGTGTTAAACTTTCTACAGGTCTGTACTGAACGTTATGGTGTGACTATCACACTTACCGCCTATAAGGTGAAATAATTAAGTTGAAAAAAGAGAAATTACCTAATAAAAACTTATATTTATGTAGTAAACGTGTTAATAAGAATTTCTATGCAAAATGTGTCGAATATTTTACCTTTACCTTGCATGCCAGACACGTGATTTGGAGAGACATTGGTATCTTTAATTTTTGTACTTTAAATGTCCAACGCGTTTTGTTTGTGATCACTTGTAAGAAATGTCGGAGATAAAATGTCGGTCATATGTTGTTAGGTTTCTTCTAATGGTTGTTTTTTAATATAAATTTAGACATAATATTTTCGTGTTTTCTAGAAAAAGAAACATGACAGAACATGTGAAAAGAAGCAGCTAATGAAAAAAGAGTACACAGACCAAAGTCCGAAATCCACGTATTTAAAAACGTTTACATAAGAGTAATACATTGCACTCACAAACCTCCAGACGTGGGGACGAGATGATCGATAAAAGTAGCAATTGTGGGTCATTTATTTTTGAAGACATTAACGGACGGAAAAAAATTATAACTGAAAACTTACAATTCAAACAGCCTACGCAACCAAAAGCACAACACAATATAACAACCAACAAAATTAAGAAAAGTATAATGCAATTTAGAGCAACCAACTACAGGACACAAAGCAATCACGAACACGTCAAAAAACAACACCAAACAAAATCAAGAAAAGGATAATGCAAGTCAAAGCAACCAACTACACGGCACAATACAACAGCCAATTCAACGAGCCAAATATAACAAGAAAAGAAATCACAATTTATTGAATAGAAAATCTCCGACATTAAATTGGGTTATATATACTACGATTTTAGTAAATTGTTACAGTTTTTCTGAAATTTAAAGTGAATTGCCGTTATATAAGTCAAATGATTTATTGTTTTGCAATATACCTTACCAAATGTTGTTTTTAACTTTGCTCTTTTTGATCAAGTTATGTTTAAGATTAGCTACTACAAATGTACATTCTAAAATTAGATTTCTTATGGTTTTTCATAGATGCCTCAAGTGGTATTCTTGGTATTACGTAGTAAATTGATTTTCCTTGTTGTGGTCAACCATTCTGTTTGACATTTCCATTTTCTAAATTATAAATTACGTTACAAAGGTCTCATGAAGTCCTAAATCTTGTGGTCAATGGTCTTGTTTATTGCGGAAATACATCTTTTCTCTATTTACAGAAATTGGGATCACTGATCTTATAATTCCTGACATTGACGGACATACAACTGAAACTACATTACGTGGGAGGAAAAATGTCAGTTAAGGCTACCTTGATGGAAAGAACATTTACATGTATGTAAAACAAAAACATGTCCGAATCACAAGAGCAAAGTAAAAACAACTTTGAAAACTTACAAATTACTAATATAAAACTACTCAAATTATGTTAAACACGTGAACTTCGTCCTCGGATGTGAGGCCGGGTACTTCGGAGGTATATGCGCGTTGTCTAGCTAGCTACACCCGCCATGTGTGAAATGTCTAATAATGTAGCATTATTCAAATGGTCTGGTAATCTTTCCAAAAAGATATCTAAAAGTTAGCATTAATTTGCATTAAATACAATCTATGATGGACGTGTAGTAAATTGATGTTACAAATGAATGAAACTAAGTATTTAAATCCCACACAAAGTAAAAAATAAATCCAAAATTATCAACAGTTGACATTTACAAAATCAAATATGAAATCTGACATCTTTAAAATGTGTGATTGACATTTTAATAAAGTATAGGTAAGCCATTTTTCTCGTCTGCTTCCGCCTTCTGTTGTCTGCTACCTCTAACCTTCAACAACATCAATCAATCTTACAAACGATAAATATTGATGATTTAAAATAAATATTTTTAATTATAGATAAACCCCATAGGGCTTTTTGGAAAAAATATGTCTGTTTTAAAATTTGTGTAGGAAAGCAGACATACATGTAATGCATAAAGACGGGGCTTTCTGTAATAGTGCATTTCAGAAAACTACAGTTTCCCTTTTATTTGCTCTTTTGATTTTTGCAAAGAGTTTCACAAATTGATTTCGGATTCATTTTAAAAAGACGTGTATTAGGTCATTAGCAATATGCAAATTAAACTGACATGTTATAATGGATAATTGTTCGCAGATAAACACTGTTTCAAATTTCTGAAATGACTAATAATATTTTCAGACATAAAATTGTTCGTTGAAATGCAATATAATGACCTTATATTCTAGACATACAGCCTAAATTTGTTTTTGCCATCGTGAAAAAAGAAGAAAACTGTCGTTGTAAAATTATTCAAAAATTTAAATATCCATACCAACTTGGAATATTTAAGTATAATATATGTCTGGTTTATTTCCTTTCGAAAAATTACTACTGTGTTATTTCTTCAAGTATGCAAGATTGCATTTTGTGACCGCGAAAGATGTGGGAAGCACAAATTAATAACCATATGGTTCATAAAGCATTTTCCCCAACCAGAAAAATCAAATTTTTACGCTTATTTCTAGAAATGGGGCGCATTTTGTGCATTGTCCGTCTGACCGTGATAGTTCGTCTGCATTTCTCCTCCAACACAGTTAAAGATGTTATACTAGGTATACATAACTACCAAGGCATCGCACTTTGTGTGTCAGAAAAGGAGGTTGTGTCCTTTGATTTTCCAACCTACTCCTCTAACAAAAAGTTGGAAGGCCAAGAAACACCTGGCGGAGAAACTTGCAAACAGAAATGGATAGAGAGGGATACAAATGGCAAGACCTGGTCAGACTAGCACAGAATAGAACCAGATGGAGGAGTGTTGTCAGTGGTCTATGTACCTCCCTGGTACCACAGGCATAAGTAAGTAAAGTAAGTACTCCTCTAACACTTCTGAACAAAACACGACATATTATAGTCTAGAAATCTATTTTTTGTTTCCATTTCACATGATACTTCTTTGTTATTTTACGTCCTTTTGTCATTTGCGATCTGTAACAACAGTTGAATGACAAAAATACCAACGGTCCCATGTTACCCCGTCAAACAACGCTCTTGTTCCTTGTTGTGGTCAACCACTTTTTGTTTACATCTTCATTATCGTATAAACTACTCAACAAAGGTCTCGTGAAGTCCTATTACCTTGTGGTCAATGGTCTTGTTTATTGCGGAAGTACATACTATCTCCATCTACAGAAATAACTTCAAGTCTCCAAATATAGCTTTACTACTAGACAATTATGTGTCGTAACAACTTGTACGTGATGAAAACATTTCCGTAGTAAGTCTGAACTCAATGATTAAACTTTGTTTTTTGTTTTTAAAAATATTATTAGTCATTGTATTTCCTTTCATAAATTAGATATTTCTTTACTCATCATGCAAAGTTGAAAACATTTTGATCCACTAGTGTTGTTTTTGTGATAATGTCGTCCAAAGCAAAACACCAACAGAAAACGGGCTATTATATTATGCAAAACAATAAGTTGTATATAATTCAAATTTTTCTAGGTCATTGGCTTCATGGTCATCATGCGACTGGCCAGGGGTCAAACGGAAACGCCAAGTGCATGTTATTATATACACATACCTGTGTTCACAAACTAATGGTCTCGCAGTTTTGATAAGTTTATAAACAATTTCAATTTTCATGGCCATATCAAGTCAAATTGTAATGTTTTAGAACAACAAACGGTTTTTTTCCAAGAGGGGTGGTTTGGCTATTTGAAGTATCTGAAACACAACAATGGAAATCATTTAATTACATCCAGTGACAAAATTGATAGTTTTACCATAAATGGTTGAAGATATGGCACTTTAAGCCTTAGATTCTGTTCTTCCATTGAGGCGGTTAGTACTAGTGAACTTTGAACAGCAAAAAAGCCTGGCAAACGTTTCTCCCACTATGGGAAACAAACCTAGGCGACGGGTGGCTGTGTTTCTCTTCTCTTGAATTCCCATTCCATTTGTTTGTTTGCTCGTTTTCTTTGTTGCGTTGGTTCTTGCTGTCATATACCATTTTTTTAATTTAACCATAAAATACATTTAAAAAATGGTATTGTCATATACCATTTTTGAATGTACTTTATGATTAAATTAAAATAAATGGTATATGACATTGCCAAACACGTTTTTTCTTTTAATAAAGACACTTGTTCAAATGTAACTATAATGGGTACTTTACATCAGACTCCTACAATGTATTCTAGAAAATATACAATTTCTACAATCTGTTCCTCAACCATCAGATATTGAGAGATACATATATTTTACAAACGCTTAAGACTCTGAACCTATTGGACTAGCACTATCTATATGAGGAAGCAATGATGAATATCAACGGAACATGCTACAAGCCAGATAGTCAAATGTATCGCATATTCAAATTATATTAAAATCTGAATCAAATTTCATTTTGGTCAATTTCATTTATTAATAAATGTAAAACCTGATATTTGAAATTGAAGTACAAAATCTATATTAAGTTCGACTACTAGTTTCCGCAACCTACACAACGGAAAACAAACCATATCAAATAATATTTTCAAATTTTCTGTAAAAATTGTATTTTCAAAATTGAAACACCTGATATTTTTAAATTTGAAAATAAAAACAAAAACACAAACCGATATTTTTGTTATTGTTTTATTTTTAGTTCAGACGCTGATTCATCGTCCTCACGCACAGCACAGGCCTGTCTAAAGTTCAAACTAAGGAAACTAATTGAAGCCTAATTTGCAATCCATCTGAGTCCACCGCTAGCTATAACTCTGTTTTTCAACAGCTGCTGTCTTAGTCTTGGCCTCTTTTTGTCAACTAACTCGCCATATCTCAGAAACTCGACAGCGCCAAGTTTCGACTCCTTTTCGTTAGCTCGGTGTCAAATTTTCGACAGGTCTGTACTGTATTTTACAAACATGTATTATAACGACGTTCTGTCCCTGTCTTTGTTATTTTTTGTTCTTTATTTTACATCATTATCATTTAGAACATGATTTCACTTGTTGTATGCGTTCCGGTGCAGATTAAATTTCTCGTCCTATTTAAAGTTTGCCTTCCTAACATCCTTTAATCGTGTGTTTAATGTGTATTTCTGTGACCATAAAGGTTATTTTCTCACGTTAAACACATGTTGTTTAAGAGTGACATGATATGACTCACTGTGAAGATGATTTGTAAATTTTGTCTTATCTATTCCGTTTTCCGATTCAAACAATTAGTATCACCTTATCAACACCCAAAGGTCCCCCTGTCAAAGCAAAAGAAATAACGCTATGATTCAGAATTTTCTGAACATTGTATTTATTGACCATCTTAAGTTTTTGTTCCAAAAAAATGAAACTAAAAGTAATATTATTTCTTACAAATGAATCAGCGTTTTGTTTCCGAATACACATATCTGTATCCAGTACTTTACTTTCTTCTACTGACCAGATTCTACATATATTTTCCCATAGGTTTACATTATAACATAATATGGAATTAAAAATGATAAGAGTATCGGTGTAGGTTAAATGATGGTATGAAAATGTTCGTATAAATGAGATGAATAACTTCGAACAAGGTCGAACACAGAAATTTTTTGCTACCTTAAGCAACTAGTAAACTTACTGAATATAAATCTTGTGACCGGAACAAAATGACTGTATCCAAGGCACTGTACTTATCAAATCCTACCACCTCCACATGGTGCACCAAACTCTTGGCTCTGGTGATTTCTTTCACTTTAAGGTCTGTCCAGTCTATACATGTCTTCATTTCATTCAAACTGTCCATACAAATCTAGAAAAAAATGAAAAAAATACTATTAAAATTCACAGGTACTACATTCGCGGAAGAGGAACCTTTGACCTGGAAGTAATGGAGCCATGCCTACTGGTGCGTTATGTTGCCAAGCGCTTGATTGTCAAAGTGGTATTCTTATACTATGCCTAACTACTTGTTCGAAATCTTTGCGTTTAACTTAATTTGCCAGTTTGTCCAGTTTTCAGAAATTTTAATTTGCTTTTGGGATTGCGATTTGAACAAGGATCAGTGTTTCTGCTTGGTGATTGCGATAGGTGTGTTTGATTGAATGGCAAAGGGTAACTATTAAGAACACCAAAACGACTGTATAATAGGCTAAACTCAAAACAAGACACATGGTAATAGCTATAAAGACAAAAAATGACATTGAATCCACATGGAAAAGGTTACGTCTTAATTTCCTGAATGAAACCGTTTTACAGGAAAACGGAGCACCATTTTTTACGGAAAAACGGCAACTGGTGCGATTCCATATCCACTTGAAATAATTATTCTGCACAAAACTTATGTGCCACGTGGTGCATTGGCAAATTAACTCATTGGTCTATATTTTACCGCACATTTTAGCTAAAACTTATGCCTTAAATAAATGAAACAAATGAGTATTTTACTACAAAATACCACATTTGAGGCGATAACATGATACGGGAAAATGCAACTGGTGCGATATCTTTTGCAAATAATTGTTCCACACAAACGTTAGGGGTGCACCGGCTTAACCTTTTTATTCTATTTTCTATCCATATTCTAGTTAAACTGATGCCTTAAATAAATGGAACAAACGAGTGTTTTACTACAAAAATACCACATTTGAGGCGATAAAATGATTAGTAAATGTATTTATTTCTTGAACGAATTTACAAATTAAGTGACCGCATTTTTTGCTAAATGGTGTCGGTATGCTTCATTACAAACAAGCTCTGATCTGTGTATATATTATTTCAATAATCTGGATATAAACGATCCTGATGTTGCCGTTAATCCCGCCGATAACTGGAAACACCTGTAAGACTGGAATTTTTATTGTCAAAACAAAACATCAAATAACCCATATTTTACTACTAATAATGATGTTATTTTAATAATACTGCTAGTATGTCTATAATTTATATCCCAAAATGTATTTAGTAAACAATTTAGTAGAATAATACGTGTTTTTAAATTAATAAAGTATTTATTAAATTGGACCATTTATCAAACATTAATTATGATTTATGACATTTTTCGTAAAACTGTGTTATTTTTAAAATGTCAAAGATCAATTTTTTCATCTGGTGTATGTGTTCAGAAAACTGTGTTACTTTTGAAAGTTCAAGGCCTATAGGCCAGGGTCAATGTTCTAACAAAAAGTCTACTATGGACACATCGTAATTCTGGTTTATACTAAAATACTGTATACGTCTATTAGGACAAACATAACAGAGAGAATCCTGGTCCTGTGTCTTTCTATACATTTTTGTATTGTAGTTGGATCTTGAACTATTCTTGACCTAATTTTGGGCTAGTACCATTTTGGATATTGCTAAAAATCCCTCTTTTTCTTTTTTTAAGATCTTAAAAATATTTGAATTTTCACAATGGTCCTAGCACTACTGATAAGGAATTTTTTTCCGAAACGGCCGTCTAATGCTTCAAAATTGAAACGGCTTAGTAATAATTAATAGTTAATTAGAATTACTAAGCTAGTGACTACACTACAGTTCTGTCATATACCATTTTTTCATTTATTAAATGATAATTATTTTTAAAGAATGATATATGACATGACATTGCTATTATAATAGATGGCATCAAGTTATTATGCAGAAAATGTACTTTTCATAACTTTACTAGTGCTTCAATAAATATTTAAGAAAATACTTGGTCAAATGCTTCTAGAAAATATTCTACAAAGAAGATACTATTTAAACATGGAATTCCTGAAAGTTCTCCAAAGCACTCGTGTAGACAGTGTATAAAAGACGTTGAGTGCAAACAGTAATATCTTCAGATTTTCTGATGTCTTGACGTCATAAAACGCAATTAAAGAAATAAAGAGAAATAAAGAAAATCCATCTGATATGCGTTTAATCTAGCACCTTTAGACTCTCAACTCTTGTTTAATATCAAGAAACGTAAGCTGATTTGATGTGACGTATTAAATCAAATGAAATACATACATACTTTTAAGTGCAAAGTGTTTGTGTTCTGTTGTACAGACCTGTCGAAAGTTTAACACTGGGAGTTAACCAATAGGAGTCAAAATTCGGCTGCAAAAGTGACGTAGTCGAGTTGTGGATAGCTAATGGCGAAAATCTGCCAAAAGATAGAAAGCAACTGCAGAAATGTTGTAACTTGAGATATATATATAGATGTTAGCTGCCCAATTTGGGACTAATTCGTTAGCTTAGTGTTAAACTTTCGACAGGTCTGTACTGTATTTGGTGCTGTTGAAAAGGTTATTGTTTTAAAAATTCGGTCGATTCGTGTCTGTCTGCTGATTGTACTTTTTGCAGAGGTTATGGAAAGTTTAGTAAGGTACTGAATATTATTATGCAATACCAACAGCCATATGGATGATGCAATACTAAGTTTGGTTTTTTTATCGAAAAAAATTGAAAGACATATAAAAACGGTAATAGAGTTTTTTGTGAAAAGATACACAGCTGGCATTCGACATTTACGATACAATTCCCCCGAATCATGACCGATTGACAAGTTGAGAAGTCAGTATGTTTAGAAAATTTGGCAACAAATATTCGCAACATCAGGCATACAGCTGTGTAATTAGATTAGTAACGGAGCCCCTTTGGTGACACGAAGAAATATATTTCAAACTCGTGCGCACGACTTTTTAACTCTTGCATACGACTTTCAAACTGGGTAATAAGTGATGCACACGGTTTAAAATATATTTCTTCGTGTCACCAAAGGGGCTCTGTTAAGTAATAAGCATTGCAACTCTGTATTTGTTGATGTGGACCTACTTAACTCTTTGTAGCAATGCTCTGCTTATATTAGTAAATTAAAATAGGCTTCGGTTTAACAGTAAATTGTCTAATTCTAAAGTGAGATAAACAATGTATCTCAGTTTGCTTAGTTCGAATTATATACATAGTAGTTCTGGGCTTGCCACATTACATTCAAGTCTTTATAATACAATATATTAATTACATATTTATTTTGTGATATAGTGATATATGTTGTCAAATTCAAAAAAAAAAAAAAAAAAAAAAAAAAAACCAAGCATACCAGTCCATGCTCAAATCACAATCTAAGAAACAAAGTAGAAACTTTGAAAACTAACAAATTTAGTTAACCTCGTTAACTTTCACCAGGGAATTGAGGTCGGGTGTTGAGGAAGGGTAAGCATCTTCTGTTTAAATAGCTATACCCACCACATGTGCAATCGAAATTCGGAATGAAAGGAACATGGATCTATGGTACAGGATAACGAGACATTATATCTAATTATATATAAAACCAGTTTTAATTTTACAGCACTAGTGCTAGACGGCCGTTCCGGAATACAATTCCTCATCGGTAGTGCTTAGACCAAAATTATGAAACCAAAACTTTTTTCCAAGATGTTTAAAAGAAAACCAAAGGACTAAAATATATTTCACCAACATCAGCTAACGCTAAGAAAATACTTTGCATGTGGGAGTATACCTTAGTGTTTGAGGAATTGTCATATTATAAATTTTTGAATATTTCATTCAGAAAATTCAAAAAAATATACTATAACAGAATTTCAAATTTTACTAGCAACAAATTTAAATAATTATAGTATATTTCTGACAATAACTTATAATTATTGCCTACTGAGTTTGTGATATCTTTGGGGCACCAGATTTAACTTTATTTTGACGACGGTAAGCAGCATTGCATTACGCCTACATATACATTTCAATCGCCATAATATGCAATATGCATATAATGTATATTAACCTCAGATACCACCTCCGATGTTTTTGAGTGTTATAAAGAATTTGGGATATGAATCGCATCATGGATTACAGAAATTAAAACATTCTATAACTTGGGAGGTATGTTCGCTAGAAAGATAAGGATGTATGTAGAAATTGTAATCTGTTTCTTAAACTACAAAGCTTCAGTAGGTCATATAATCTAAATATAAAATAAATAAATAAAATAAGGCAAAAATGCATGTATTGGAACGAATGATGTAACACTCGAACGTCGTAGAACCCACGGGGGTAATCCTGATACACCGCATTTCATTTACGTCGGAGTATTCCGTCGGTTTTTATTTACGTCTGAGTAAAATCATACATTTTTGGTCGTTACGCTTTACGTTAAAGAGCACAGAAGACGGTTTTTATATAACTTCACAAAAACGAAACTTTAACAGAAAGCAAAAGGTTATTCGCATTATATTTAATGGTATTTAACTGCCTCATATAAAATTTTGCAAGAATTATTGATATTTTTCACGTACCTGTAACATTTCTATTTTTGGCAGGTCCTTTTGTTTAGCAGCTGATTTTAATAAAGCGGTTTTGGATTCAAATGATGTTTCTTCTAAAAATTCTCAAGAAATGTCTATACTTTCATAAACTTGCGAAGACAGAAGCTTTACTCTGCTTTTAAGCGAAATATCATGTTTTGTTTAAGCGGAGTGGCATAAATGTTACGCTTTCCGACCAGCTGCGTTATGCTTTACGTGAAGACATGTTACGCTTTCCGTTTAATATGATTCGCAATTGACAGAGCACACTCTCCGTTATAACTTTAGATCAAACGTCTTTCTCGATTAAATCTTCACTTGTTGTTTCAGAAATGATTCAGAAAGCATTGCAGAACAGGATTCAATTTTTAAAAGAGAACAAAACCACACACATTTCGTAACATTAGCCAATAAAGAACAAAACAACATACAATGTACATGCTTTTATACAATACACTTCTCCCAAAAGGAAACACTTGGGAAAGTGTAAACCGACTTAAAGATAGTTATGTCATGTGCTACTTTTGAATTTTTATGAAATAATACATTCAAAAGTAGCACATGACAATTTTACCAATTGCACAAATAAAACTACAGTCAATCCTGCTGATAAAGGCAACTCAAGGGAACTAGTAAAAGTGGCTTTATGGGCAGGTAGGCCTTATATAAGGTTCAAATGACATGAATAAAGAGCAATTTAGATACAATTTTTTCTGACCTGTAAAAGCAAGTGGTCCTTATATAGAGGTGGTCTTTAAGGCAAGTTGGACTATACGTGTCAAAAACAAACATGCTTATCCATTTCCGAATCACAATCCAGAAGCAAAGTAAAACTTTGGAACTGACAAGTTAAGTTAGACACGTGAACTTCCACCAGGGAAGTGAGGCCGGGTGCTCCGGAAGGGTAAGCACCTCCTGTTTAGCTAGCTACACCCGTCACGTGTGCAATCAAAATTGTTTGAAAGGAACATGAAACTATGAGACGTCAAATATATCCAAGGCAATCCTGGACACTGAGACATCAAACTTATCAACAATACTGTGATGACGGCCTTGATAAGCCTAGGCTTGCAATATCCCTGAGTCAACAATTTATTTGCAAGCAGCCTACTTCGTTGTACAAAGTCCCCGTAGTGGGAACAAGCTCTACCATAGCGTATTAATTGGGAAACAAATACACCATAAGCAGGAGAAGCAGGTATATTGCTGCATAAAAAAGGAAAGTTGACAATAGAAAATTGAAGTCATCACGTTTGTCATAAAGTTTCAAATGTAGCCTTTCTTGTGCGTCATAATTCAGGTATAAAATGTGTGTTAAATACCATTTTAAACAGGAAAACTGTTCATATATATGGTTTTCAGCCCATCTGAGCTATGGGCTCAGTTGAGCTATTGCAATCTATCACCGTCCGTCGTTCGTAAACTTTACATTTGATCATCTCCTTCAAAACTACTTGAGCAAATTTGATGAAACTTTGTGATTATCATGCCTGGGTAACAGGAATTTAAAATTGTGTTAGTTATTTGGCCAAGCCTAAGAAGATGGCTGCCGTTACTACATATAGCAAACAAGACCAAAAATCTTTTTCTCTGAAACCAAAACCCGCAAGCAAATTTCGATTGGATTTTTGGAATCAGGATATATAACTGAGAATATGAAAATTGGACGAAAATATGTAATGCGTGTTTTGCGTAAAGTGTGTAATATGTAAAACTCAACAAAGGCTGTACTGTATGGAGAATTTACTATTGATCTTGTTTTGCTATTTCTTCGAATTAATGTCAAGATCAAAGCTCAAGGTCATGTCCCAGTTTATGATCTTTGATTAAAATTACTTTTTTAAACATTTTAGGTGATAGTTAATGCATTGGATTTTCAGTTTATTGTAGATATTGACATGACAATCATTTCTATACATAGATCAAGGCCATTGGTTCAAAAGTCAAATTCACAATGCACAAGTAAACCAAAATGGTTAATTATCTGCACTGATTATTAACTTTTTGTATAGGCATGTGTGTTAGAACATTGGTTTAGATCAAGATCATGGGTTTAGGGTCAAGGTTACAGATTTAGAAAGAATACTGAAATGGAAACAATATATAAACAGATAATGACATCACTTTCTACATATCTCACCCAACTTTTTAAGCTCACACGTGTTATTGTGCTGAGACGACCATTGATCCATTGTAAATACCCAGGCGAGCGTTAAGGCCCCCATCTTCCTATTGTTGACGGTTTATAATAAAGTGAATGGCGGGCAGGCGGGGAAAATAGGGTACCTCCTTTGTGAACTCAACTCCTCCTACAGTTTTCAACCAAAAACCTTGAAACTTCACAGAATGTTATTATATATATTGAAGAAGTGCATCTGACTTTATGGAAATATTTCAAGATTTTTTCCCATTTTTCCAGACTTTGAAACTTAGTTACTTTGTACTGTATATATCAAAAGATTATCGAAGATGTGCACCCGACTTAATTTTCCAGAGTTTGAAAAGAGGGTACCTAACTCCTCCTACATGTTTAAATTTTCTTCCACACTTTACACCCATTCAATAGAAATTTTTAAAAAAACAACCGGCCCATTGAGTATTTGACCCATTTTGTTATTTTAAACTTTTTAATCTAAGAGTATATTTGAGTTGGATTATAGTGTTTTACGCCCCAGTCAAGATTCTTACACAGATATCGAGGCGGTCAATTCACAGATGGTAAATTAAACAAGTGTACCAAGAGAAGCTGCCGACCTTCGACAAGCGAACTGCAAACTTTCTCACACTGTCCTAGGTTGGACTCGTACTAAAGCGACCAGAGGCACTATGCTCCATAAGGCCACCCTTTAGACCACTTGGCCACCCATAAAACACCATTTATTTCACTTGACTGGGGCGTAAAACACAATACCTTATTCAACTACATTCCCAGATGAAAAAGGTAAAAATTAAAAAAAAACCCACATAAATGAACTAAATGATCCTTTTCAAAATGGTATTTCTCGCGTATAGTTTTATTTATTTGTGTAATTGGCATAACTATCTATAGATAGGTTTACACTAATCGAAAAAGATGTTCAATCTAAAGTTAACGAAGAGTGTGCTCTGTCAATTGCGAATCATATTAAACGGAAAGCGTAACATGTCTTCACGTAAAGCATTAACACAGTGGTCGGAAAGCGTAACATTATGCCACTCCGCTTAAACGAAACATGATATTTCGCTTAAAAGCAGAGTAAAGCTTCTGTCTTCGCAAGTTTATGAAAGTATAGACATTTCTTGAGAATTTTGAGTAGAAACATCATTTGAATCCAAAACCGCTTTATTAAAATCAGCTGCTAAACAAAAGGACCTGCCAAAAAATGGAAATGTTACAGGTACGTGTAAAATATCGATAATTCTTGCAAGATTTTATATGAGGCCGTTAAATACCATCAAATATAATGCGAATAACCTTTTGCTTTCTGTTAAAGTTTCGTTTTTGTGAAGTTATATGAAAACCGTCTTCTTTGCTCTTTAACGTAAAGCGTAACGACCAAAAATGTATGATTTTACTCAGACGTAAATAAAAACCGACGGAATACTCCGACGTAAATGAAATACGGTGTATCAGGATTACCCCCGTGGAACCTCTTGTTCCTAATACATATGAACACCGGTGTTGCATAATACTGCGCAGACCTGTCGAAGCTTTAACACAAATCTTACTACTGTATTTCCATAAATTGATGGCACATGGTTTTTATTCTTTAAACTATCAATAAAATGCATTTAAAATGCACTGACCTTTAATTAAAAACATTATTGTTCAGTTCTTCTGTACATAGAGAAATTTTGCGAAAATTGTGGAAATTTGATCAAGTTTATACACCCATTGGGCCTTATTCAAAGTTACATCAGGGCATTTAGGGTCAGGTAGGTCATTGTTGCTCGGGTTTTTCAAATTATAACATAACGTTTATAGTTGTTCTAAGTAAGAAGGTACAGAAGGGATAATTTTGACATAGTCATATTTGTTGTTTTGTTAAAAAGTAAAAAAAAAAAATGCTCTATGTACAGAATTAAGTTCACTTTTTCATGAATGAAAAATATTTTTCTCTATAAGGTCAGTATATTTTGTATTAATTTTTGACAATTTTTTGTGAGTTTGTTGGAAAATACGACTTTATTCTTACATTTTCCATGTGCACTGAATTACTGGAAATACAGAAATTAGTACCAATTCTTCTGTTCACCTCGGCTCCTAGTCACTTATACAGCCCAATCTGCCTTTAAAGGTCACCTTTATATTTAGGCCGCCTGCTTAAAAAGGTCAGTAGAATTTATCCCAATTAGTCTTTATTTATGTTATTTGAACCTGTATATAAAGGACACCTGTCCATAAAGACCACTTTCATTGGTTTCTTGTATAACGTTTGCTTTTTCACATCTGCTATTTATTTCGACAGCTTTTTGACAACTAGCCATCCATATCTCGGTCATGCACTGAGCAGCTTAGCGTCAACTCTTTGGCTAGCGCTGTGTTAAATTTTCGACATGTCTGTACTGTATGCTTGCTTCACAAAACACAAAACACAAAAATGTGACACTTTGAGCAATCTGAACATCTTATTATATGTGTACATCCCTGTCGAAAGTTTAACATTAAGCCAACGAGTTGGTGGAGAATCGGTAGCTTATTTTAGTCCATAGTTAGCTAGTTCTCGACAGTTTTCGGCAGCTATTATCTTTCTCTCGATAGCATTTTGGCAACTAGCTATCCATATCTCGGTAATGCACTTAGCAGCCAAACGTCGATTCTTTTTCGTTAGTTCAGTGTTAAACTTTCGATAGATCTGTTCTGCTTAGCAAAACACGAACATGTGATATTTTGAGCAATCTGAACATAACATCTAATTAGATCATTCATGTTTGTTCCATCACAAGGCAGAAGATCATGTCAATTATACATTGAATAGACACAATAGACACGATTTTGATCCATTTCTGTCGATATATTAGATCCCCAATATCCAAAATAGTTTAACAGACACTATAAATATGTATATATCCGTTGTTATACAAAAATGATCCAGACATGATATCACATTGTTACAACCTGTTGTCGCATTAGTTTCATTTCATTGGTTTAGATTGCGTTCACGTGTACTCTTGATCCAAATATTAGTAAGAGTCATAACTAAATTAAACTCAGTTAGAGTCTGTATGTACTAGACACGCTAGACATTGGTGGCACAACTACGGTAGCTTATTTGGTAGAATGCATATGTTGGAAGTCGTGGGTTTAAAACCCGGTCGGGTGGGGTCAAGACTTGAAGTTATTTCTCCAATCGCACTCAGCATTTAGAAATGAAAGTCACGGAGACCGTCGGAAGAGGCCTATAAAACCGATGCCGCGCGTCACGCCAGGCGTGGCACGTTAAATTAACCTCCCTGCACTGAGACTGGCCCAAGTGCACTCCAATGCTCAAAACGTCTGCTGTTTCACTTGTAACTGGTGATATCTCGATATAAGTGAACTTTTCTTGACTGGGACGTAAAACTGCATTCAATCAACCAATCAATCAATCTTGCAATGATGACGTTCGTTACACAGCCAATTTTTGTTCACGTGATATCACGTGAAATTAACATGAATTTCACATGAATCTCCCGTGAATCTCATTTCACGTGAATTTTACGTGAAAAAAATTTGGTTGTGTATATACATGTAGTTAAATTTCCAAAACTTGTGGAACTCTAATTTTTAATTTTTGCAATTTATTTTTTATTCATTTTTTATTGTGTTTTATTCATATTTCCAACGTATTGTTGAAGCTTGGTATAAGTTTTCTAAGCTGTTCTAGTTATTGCTAATTTCAAGTATATTATAGGTTTCAGTCGTGACTTTTTTATTTTATAGAACGTTAAATAAGATTTTCAGATTCTAATGAAATTGCAATTTAATTTTTTCGTTGAAATTGGATAGAATGTCGTGACTAAATCTAGGAAACAACTATATATAGACACGTAGTAATAAAAGTAATTTCGATCTTCTCCAAAAATAAAAAAAATATCTACATAATTAAGTAAAAGTCCAAGTGAATATTAATCAAGCTATTTCTCTGGACATTTATACAGCACTAGCTAGTACATACATGTATCTGTCAAAAGTTTAACACTAAGCTACGTATACTAAGCTAACGGATAAGTGCTGGAAACCATATCAGACCCTGGTTAGCTATATCTTGACAGCCTTTTGGCAGCTGCTATCTATTTATATTTCGCGGCAGCTTAATAATGATGTTTGGCCATCAGCAAGCCACCAAGTGGTGGATTTTCGACTCGTTTTTGTTACTTCAGGGTTAAACTTCCGACAGGTCTGTGCTGAATTTGACCTTTCCAATCAATTATATTGTGTCTGGTCAGTCTGATATGGTCAGTTCGATTTTGTAATATAAAGGTCAATTTTCAAATTCACACAGAGATTGGTTTTACATTAACGCGTCTAGACAGGACATAATTCTATTTTAGCTTTATTTCCCGCCATGGTCACGTAGTCGTCTGTAACCCGACTCAAAACGCGTCTGATTACGTCAGTTACAGACTGCAAACACTTGTTGATTAGAATAATAATGCTTAAAAATACAGTACAGACCTGTCGAATGTTTGACACTAAGTTAACACATTTCGACAGTTCTTCTCTAACTTTCAGGAAGTCGCTATCTACAGTACAGACCTGTCGAATGTTTGACACTAAGCTAACACATTTCGACAGTTCTTCTCTAACAGGTAGTTGCTATCTACAGTACAGACCGGTCGAAAGTTTAACACTAAGCTAACACATTTCGACAGTTCATCTTGTCCCCCGTTAGCTTTCCAGTAGTCGCTATCTACAGTACAGACCTTTCGAAATATTAAGACTAAGCTAACAAATTAGTGTCAAATCGGATCAACTAGGCCCTTTGCAAGCTATATATACTCGGAAACTCTTCGACAACAGCCATCTATCTTTCGGTCGATACCACTGACTGTCAATATCTCGATCACTCAGCAATACTTGGACTCCTTTACGTTAGCTCAGTGTTAAACTTTTGACAGGTATGTACCGCTAACTACCCATATATCGGTTACGTTACAGCCGAGCTTCGACTAATTTTTTGTCGGCTTAATGTTAAATTTTCGACAGATCTGTATACTGTAGGTGGTTCACGACAAATTTCCAATAATATTACTGGATGAAAAGGTCGCGTAGAATTACTGAACATTGATTTAGTTAAGATTTAATTAGATAGAAAATATATCGAGAACGCTGATTACGAAACCCAGACTTTGGAATAACACTGTATAATGACAGAAATATGACGTGGGGCGATCCAAAGCAATTCTTAAAAAATAAGTAGATACAAGAAATATGTGAGCTGCTGTGTTATGCCACATAGCGGTGTTGCCGCATAAACGTGTTCCAACACGTCTATGCGGGGAATTTCAACGCATAAAGAGAAAGCTTTTATGCGGCAAAAAGGCTACATCCGCCGCATAAAGAAAACAATTACTAGCATCATCTGCATTTACAACCTCCATCATTATTACCACCTTCACAAAAAGCACCACCACCATCGTGATGATCATCATTATATTATTTTTATTTTTTATTTTTTTTATTATTATTGTTAAAGCAAAAGTAGAAATTCTGACAAAATCACAATTTAACGATCCATCAACATTACAGTCATAATCGCCACCGCCGTCTGCACGACGACGGTAACATCGTCGTCGCGCTCTCATCGTCCCTGTCCCGATCCTCGTATGATTATTACCATTATCAACAACACCAACAACATAAATTCTCAATTGTCACCGTCGTCGTCATAGTTTATATCACCACCACCGTTTTTGTCGAGATATCAGCTCTTTTTAAATTTCATTCCAACTCGTTAAAATTAGCCATCGTTATGCGTCAAAAAGGCAGCCTTGCGCCGCATATAAGCAACACATCTTTATGCGTTGAACGCCGCCGCATAAACGTGGCGGACCTCTTTATGCATTGGAATTCCCCGCATAGACGTGTTGGGCGCGTTTATGCGGCAACACCGCTATGTGGCGTAACACTGCTGCTCACTTAATAAGTTAGTATACCCCTACTTTTCATTTCAACCACTGACCACATATGTCGAAAATTAAACTAAGTCGGTTAACAGGAAGTAGATGTCTGACGGACTTTAAATCGGCATTTGCGGTATTGGACCTTATAATACCGAACTCGCATAACTGTTACGATTTTTTGATTTCGGACTGACGGATGGACGAACGGACAGAGGTAAACCAATATGCCCATCTTCTTCGAAGCGGAGGTATACTAGTAATTAATACATAAAAACAGTATGCCATATAAAGCTTAGTCAATGAAATGTTCTTTGTTTTCAAGGTCATATATTCTTATATTATTATTATTATTATTATTATTATTATGTTTCATTAACACAGACATTTCTAAAAATAGGTTTCAAACACGTGCACACGACCAGCCATTTACTTTAGTGTCCGTACGCGTACAAAGTCATGAACTTTATAATCAGCGGGTCCAAAGTAATGCAATTGAAACTGATTTTTTAAATTTTTCATAAAAATGACAAAACAGTATTATCTCATGATCAAAAACTTAGTCACTGAAATGATTTCTGTATTCAAGGTCGTATATTTTCTCTATTAAATGTAATAAATGTAAATTATGGGAATATTTGCTTATAAATACGTAATTATGATATCCGATACTAATGTTGTAATAGCGATACTTATAATACTGTATTTTTTTTTTTTTAACTATCTTATTATTTTTGTTGTTGCATATGCTGATAATGCAAATTAGAGGCAAAAAGTTTCCTAAAACGCGAACATTTTCCACAAAAACAAAAATACTTTCAATGGTATTGCACAAATGTATAGGCTTTGACATTTTGTGATTAATAGTCCGTTCATGTTTTGAATGGGTGGTGTGATTTAAACTTTGATATCATTTTTTTATATAACTTCAATAGACTTGAAATTTCACATGTGTTTTAAGAACACATTTTTTCATATTTTGATTTTTTTATGAAAATATTCTCAGCTTTTATTTTATTTTATTTTATTTTATTTTATTTTATTTTATTTTATTTTATTTTATTTTTTATTTTTTATTTTATTTTATTTTATTTTATTTTATTTTATTGCTTTTAATTTATATGAATAAATTTTAATCAACTTTTCAATAAAAGTTACTTGAGAAATAAATACTAGTTCGTTTATAGCTTACCCCTTCGCTTGCCGAAGGTAAGTGTTTTTTTTTTCTCTGAATTTTCCGATTTCCTCGTCAGCATGGATTTAAGTGAAAGAATTCATTGCTCTACGCCATTTTTCTGCCAGATATCGTATATAAATTTAATAAAGTTGTGACATGATTTTTTAGACTTAGCTAGATTTGCATTCAAAATTTGATATTCTGATCCGATGTGCACGTTTGTGTTTCATTCCAACGTTTTGCGCTTATCCACGCATATTCCAAACAATCGTGTCTATTAAAGGTCTTACAAAGAAAGGTTACGTTTTTAAGTGCAATTTCAAGTATCTTTGACAAGATTATATAATGGTCATTGCAAGCTTAGACTAATCAAATTCCTCAAAAACTTATATGGCCGTCAACGCAATGCTATCGATAGGTAAAGTATCTCTGTATCTAAATATATCCTGGATATATTTGATGTCCATTAATTCATGATCCTTTGTTCACAATTTTAATTTCACACCTGACAGGGACAAGGGGTGGGTAGCTAAATAGTATAAATCAACAACAAGCATACCGGCTCATGTTCAATTCACAAATACCAAAAACAAAGTAAAAATTTTGACAACTGGCAAATTATAATTATGTTAAACACTTGAACTTTCGCTAGGAGATTGTGGTCGGGTGCTCCGGAAGGGGGAACAACTACTGTCTATTAGTATCTTTAGTAGCTCGCTATATATACCCGTCACGTGTGATATCAAAACTGAAAATGAAAGGAACTTGAATATTGGGACGTCAAATATATCCTTTGATACAGAGACATCATGCCTTTAAAAACAATATAAAACGTGTTTGGTCAATGATTTCGTTGTATAAGATGTTGTGCAAGAAAAGCATTGCTGCATAGAAAAGATTCGTTGACAATAAAACAGTTGAAGTCATCACTTTTAATGTAGCCTTTTTCAGGGCGTCATAATTGAAGTATAAGTTTAAATATGAAGAATGATTTGGAGAATCAGTTGCAAGCTCACCAGGATAGATGACATTCACGTATTCTCCAAATTAATTAATTCCGTTAGCCTTGACATAATACCATTGTGTAAATAGTGCATAAAGTGTAACAGCAGATAACATCCAGAGACTGAGAACAGGTTGTAATTCTAAATAAATAAATAAAAAACATTATTTCTCGGCAACATATGATATATCTAATACGGTTTATTTTTATACTTTTCACAATCAAGGTTAAATGGAAAATAAAAGTCTCAAGGACGACATTTTACGCAGTGTAGACACATGTTATGCAGATTACTCCATCAAGCAATAGTATGTATGTTGAAATGACGTAACAGGTTGTGGAGCCTATAGTACGGGTTTGTCAAAAGTTTTACTTCAAGTAAAGGAATTAATTTCGATTCATTTGCTCGTGTCGGCACCTCGATACCTGTATTTCAACAACTGGCATCTATATATTGGTAAACACCGCTGTAGCGAAAAAATGAAAAAAAATGAATTCATCAAAAGTGCACACGTACTTAATAAAGCATGTTTTTTTCAGGCATGTTAAAAGTGCACGCGTACTTCACATAGCATGTTTTTTCAGGCAAAAGTGCACGCGTACTTAATATTGCATGTTTTTTTCAGGCATGTTAAAACGTGTTGTATAAAACTTGCTAGGTCTAACACATAACTTACATTTGTGACATAAGATAAAGTACAAGACGGAGAATAGAATTTGTACGGTAAATGCCTGTCGAAAGTTTAACACTAAGCTAACGGATAATTGCCGAATCTTTAGTTCATATAAGTTTCTTTTAGCTATATTTCGACATATTTTGGCAAATGCAATCCATATATCGGCCTCTTTTTGTTAGCTCTGCATTATGCTTTCGACATATTTGTATTGTTCGTACAAATACACTGTCATACTTTTGAAAGCATTATTTTTAAAACAATTAAAGAGTAGCCCATGATAACTCTAAAATATGGCCAATGTATGTCTGAAGCATTTATATCAAGACATTCCTGTTTGGTATGCATTGTAGAGAAAGGTCCTACTTGAATAATTGAAACGACACTGCCATTGTTGTCACCGTTTCTGTGATATAAAATTGTATATTTTATAGAAAATTAAAAAATTCTGAATAAAGTTAAGCTCTTTAGCATTGCTTGCCTTACCTAACTTAAAGGTCTCTTAACACAATAACGTGACAAGAAAGCAAAGCCACTAAAACTTATTTCATGCTGAACATGTGCACATAACCGCATTGATCATAAGAGTAGACGTAGATGAGCACGTTAACCCATGCATTTGTCGTTTTATCGTCTTAAACTATAGGTCTACGATCGAAAAACTATTTGGAATGCGTATAAAAGACCAAACAAGATACGGGCCATAGACCAGGCTTTTCTGTTTTGTTTTATAGTAAATAAATAAAGTAAAGCAGGGTCAGAAAACATATTCATACATTTGGTATTATATGTGAAAGAATGATGTGGTCAACGATCGAAAAACTATTTAAAGACCAAACAAGATACTGGCCATAGACCAGGTACAAACACATAGCCTTTTCTGTTTTGTTTTATAGTAAATAAATAAAGTAAAGCAGGGCCAGAAAACATATTCATACATTTAGTATTATATGTGAAAAAGAATGATGTGGTCAACGATCGAAAAACTATTTGGAATGCGTATAAAAGACCAAACAAGATACGGGCCATAGACCAGGTACAAACACATAGCCTTTTCTGTTTTGTTTTATAGTAAATAAATAAAGTAAAGCAGGGTCAGAAAACATATTCATACATTTGGTATTATATGTGAAAAAGAATGATGTGGTCAACGATCGAAAAACTATTTGGAATGCGTATAAAAGACCAAACAAGATACGGACCATAGACCAGGTACAAACACATATCCTTTTCTGTTTTGTTTTATAGTAAATAAATAAAGTAAAGCAGGGTCAGAAAACATATTCATACATTTGGTATTATATGTGAAAAATAATGATGTGGTCAAATTCTTATAATTATAATATTGTTGTAAATTTTAATGTTTCAAATTCAAAGTTTCTACCAAGAAAATTATGCTTCAAAAAAAAAAAAAAAATTCACATAAGGTCATACTTGTTGCTAAGCAGGAGGTACACACTTTTCCGGAGCACCCGGTCTCACTTCCCTGGTTCACGTTTTAAACTTTTTTAGTTTTAACTTTGCTTTGGGATTGTGATTTGAACATGCATTGGTATGTTTGTTTTATTACTAATATTGTGGGTAAAATGTCTTGAATTGGTAATTGCTCGTATCTTGTGGCTGATGTCTCTGTGTCTCATATCTACTTCCTCTGTATTGTATTTCACACACCCCAGGATAGATGCCGCGTTCCAGAAACAATATGCATGTAATTGTTTTATTTTAACATCCTGGTCGCGTTCTTATCATTAAAGTTGAACAGGATGTTTTGTCATTCTAAACAATTGACAGCATGTTGCCTGATTGTATCATATGTATAATTAAATTATTTGCATTTTAGGAATTTGTAAACATTGACAACGTGATAGTCTGTATTGGTTTTTTTCAATGTGAAGGTCATTATTTAGTCGCATTATAAGACACGAATGTTTTTGTGCTTAAATCGAGACAGCGCCAGTAGACAACGATATTTGAAGTTGTAGAACTGTTAATCCATGTGTGATAGTATACATTGTTTGTTTTTAATGTGTATGTCATTATTTAGTCGCATTAAGTAAAATGAATGTTTTTGTGCTTTTGTGTTCGAGACAGCACCGGTAGACAGTTAAAGTTGTAGTGTAGAAATGTTAATCTATGCAATACCATTAGTGATAGTTTGTGTGTGTATGTCATTATATGTACACTTATGATGTTTGATTGTATTAAACTCTGTTTAAGACCAGTTGAAGTTATAGGACTATAATTACATTTGCTAATGTGACGTCACTCATCTCTTGCTTACGCCTATACCCTTGACGTCATGATTGGCTGTTTTGAGCAATTTGAATTGCATGCCGTATACGACAGTGTTTTCAATTTATTTCAGGATTCAAAAACAAAAATAAGATTTTCAAAAATTGCGAAATGTAAATATAACCATTGAACTGTCTAGAAATGGCGTTTATAGTGCTATAACTGCCATTTCTAGTCAGTTCAATGGTTAAAAATAGTCCTATTGCGTGAGATGATTGAAGTATTTTGTGATTAAATCGAGAGAGCACCAGCCTATTTGAAGTCGTTAAAATGTAAAATTATTGATTGCCTTACTCTTTTTACCCATTCTTGCGCGAGTATTTAATTGCTTAAAGAAATTAAGAATTTTAATTGGAATTTTCGGATAACGACTTAACTTTATGGAACTGATATCGATACTTGTATTTATTAGAATTTTGAATTACGCAAAACAGTTTTTAAGTGATAAATTCCTTTGTTGTTTAAAATAATGAACGCTGATGAACTGAAAACTTTTTTGTTATTCCTTACAATAGAATTTTCCTTTCTCAATAACGCAAACAATATCATTTCTGTCTGGTGACCCTCTGTTATTTCGATTAACGTACTATATCTAAAATATTTTCTTTTGAGGATTTGATTAATTTTTTATATTATTTTCATTATAGTAAGTTCAATTTCATAATTGTTGTCCGTTGTAAAAATAATTATATCTATTTGTTAAGAACTGGAACAACACAAGGTTTCTGCTATTCAATATTGAATCTTAAGATTTCTAAAGATTTTCCTTCGAAGAATCAACGACTTCTCCGACCATTTTTTTCATTAGGAATTTCAATTACGCAAAAACATTGCCTATTGTTGAAAACTGACATAGTCTAGACGGGATTTTACGTTAGAAATGGGAAATAATTATCCTTTTGGAGATTTTCAATTGGTCAATAACACTTAGGAATAAATGTGTAGACCTATTTCCGCATCAATTGCACCTTCGTCAACCGCAGATGTTATGACAAAGTAATCACACTTTTTCTATCATAAAACACTCTCTGGGCGTCTGGATACAACAAATAACTATATAAAGCAGTAACAATTAAGATTTATTCCGTCGGTATCAATTTTAAGTAAAAAACGAACGGTTTCATTTCTGACCCTAAAAAACGAGTTTTGTATTTCTGCAATGTCTAGGTACAAAAATGACAACGTTTATATTATTCCGTTTAAATTATGTTATTTTTTATTTTGATTAAATCTATAGAATTTATTTTTATTTATTTTTTTTTTTTACATTAAAACTGCTTCATTGTCTAGATATTAAAATAGCTATATTTATTGTCTATTTTCTTGTGTTACTGCGTTATACTTATATTAAATGAACATTTACTTTTTACTGTATGTCGTCTTGACTTATTTTGTTTGTGGTTTTAATTGTTTGTTTCCTTGCTCAGAAAAACATTAACTTTCTTTGACAATGACCAATACAACTCGGACTTCAAATTTGTCAGAAATGCAACACTCCAAATCGAAAATCCCAACCCACGGAACAACAAGAACTAGGCAAACAAAGTATTTCCTCAGCTGAATTATGTTAAATATAATTTGTTCCTTTGAATATTTTTCCAAGCCCTTGAAAAAAATTTGGTCTCGCAATTTTGGTCCAAGCACTACTGACGGGAAATTGTATCCCGAAACGGGCGTCTAGTGCTGTAAAGAAAAAACTTGTATAATATGTAATTAAGTAAACGAAGCTAGAGAACCGAGTATTTAAGGGCTGCTGATTCAGCACTAATTCTTTAGCTAAGTGTTAAACTGTTTAACTTCCGTTAAACTTACAGTCCAGTTTAATGACCATAGGCTATATTTTAGTAAAAAGCCTTCGAACAAATGCGAGGTTATGTATCTTGCATGATTACTAAAGGTAAACAACATTGACCTGTCCGTTTGACCTTTCATTAGGAATATTCATATAGGAGAGCCAACCCAATTCATAGGTAGCATTAGGGTTCGCAGTTAATACATATACATTGTCCATGATTTATAACTTAAATTTACTTGTCCATAATTAATATTTTAATCAAAGGTCAAGCGGACAGGTCAATGTTGTTTACCTATATTGGTCAGTGATTAAATCATCATAGAATACCCGATGCGATACATGTTCATCGGACCATAATATGTATTTTGGGAGAACATAACGTGTTCAAGTATAATTATAAATTATATAACTAACAGTGTCTTGTTATATCCTGTACTCCGTAAGTGGGAGGTCGTGGATTCGAACCCCAACCGGGTCTGTCCCAGACTTGAAAGTGGGTAGTGACTGTTATTTCGCCAAGCACTCGGCATTACGAAATGAAAGTCGCGGTTCTTTCGGATGGGAACTTAAAAATAATCGAGGTCCCGTGCCACAGTGGGCATAGCACGATAAAGAACCCTGCTATATTATGCCATCAGCTCAACTTATATACAAAATTTCTGCACCTTTGTCTATAGCTGGCGACGTCTCGATATCAGTGAAATATTCTTGACTTGCATTATTCAACACATATCCTGTACTGACAATGCGACATTTTATTCTCTGTTTCCGGTTTCCGGCTAAATACCTACTTATCCACCAATTAACTGAGTAAGTCTATGGAATAACCGTACATGCTGCATCTGAGCCTTTGATGAGTACGTTCGGGATTTGGGCGTTCCCAACCCCCGAACGTACCGACCAAAGGTTCAGGAGTAGCAAGAAAACAAAATGGATGTTGTCAAAACGTGGTACCTATAAGGCTATAAAGCCATTTAATTGTGCTCAATAACGACCCGATACATCTAGATTCTCAGAATATATTTCTACATGTCACAAAACTGGACCAGTTCATGTCAATACATATATATAATGGCAATAAAAACAAATGTTACCATAGAAATCCTGTTATGTCCATATCAAATAATGCTGATGATGTCCTCTCTTACGTCCAACAATTTAATTGCTTTCCCTCATGTCCTAAATTTCAAACTGAATGTACAGTGCAGACCTGAGTTTAACACTGAGCTTAAGTCGAAGCTCGACTGCAGCGTGGTCGAGATGTTGCTACTCAGTAATCGAAAAAATGCTGCGAAATAGATTAAAGCTTTCGAGATATAGCTTTTAACGGGTCGAGATGAGCTGTCGATTCGACATCAGTTCGCTATCTTGATGTTAAACTTTCGACAGGCCGTTCTGTATTTTCCATAAATCAGACCCTGATTGTATACCAAGTTCATAATACCACAATAAAATCAGAAAAAATAAATAAATAACGATTTGGAAAACTGTGGAATAAACAAGACCTTGAATACATGTTGATTTCATTTGTTAATGAATCATCATCGACTACGTGATCTCAAAATGTGATCGGATTTATTAATAATGCTTCATCTGTGTCCAAAAATCACAATTTATTTTTTAAATGAACGTAAACAGGGTGTAAATATCTCGAGTATATTTGATTGCATTAAAAAAAACGAAATGTTTATTTTGAAATCGTTTCAATTTGAATGATCTCATTGAATACCTGTTGGAATACGTAATGAAATTAATTGAAATGTACAGTACAGACACGGCGAGAGTTTATAAGCGAGTTAAATAGTGTCAGAAGATCCCGTTACCCGTTAGCTATATGTACATCGTTACAGCTTTGTGACAGCTGCAATGATCATCTCTTGACAACGGTTTTCGGTCTCTAGTTATCCATATCTCGACCCCCGACAAGCTTAGAGCCGACTTCCTTTTGTTAGCTTTATGTTAAACTTTCAACAGGTCTCTACTGCATCTACGTTAAGTGCATTTATGTGTTATTGATGCAAAATTCTATTCGATATATTTTTCTAAAACTTGTTTATCAAAACTCGGTCTTTCGTTTGCCCTATCCGTACCGAACTTCTTGATTACATGTGGAAAACTATAAGGTGGGGTACTACCAAAATCAAAAATTGAGCTGTCGTTTGCCTTATCTGTACCTAAATACAACTTTTTGATTACATGTGAAAAACTATTCGGTAGACTTCATCGAGCTTTCGATTGCCCTAGTCGTACCTAAATACAACTTGTTGATAACATGTGGAAAACTATTCGGTAGGCTACTACCAAATCAAAAATCGAGTTTTCATTTGCCCTATCCGTACCTAACTTGTTGATTACATGTGGAATACTATTCGGTAGACTACTACCAAATCAAAAATCGAGTTTTCATTTGCACTATCCGTACCTAACTTGTTGATTACATGTGGAATACTATTAGGTAGGCTACTACCAAATCAAAAATCGAGTTTTCATTTGCCCTATCCGTACCTAACTTGTTGATTACATTAGGTACTTCTTATTATTCATGATTTAAGCAATGTCACTGTCATTTTGTAATTGTTTCGAATAATCAATACAATTTAGCTTAGTATCGTACGAAAACATGTTATATATGCTAAGCCAAATGATATATTGTCATAATTATGTTTTCGTCGAGTGGTAAGTACAGTCCAACCTACTATTCATCAGCATAACAATTGGATCGGGTTCATTCTTTCTTACACTCAGTGTTCGTCTAAAGACTTAAGTAGGATGTTATGATC